>OX940962.1:36796103-37396103 GCA_954870475.1 Euphrasia confusa
AAATGTGTGTATGAAATTAGGGTAGTGCCCTTAGGGTGACATAGAATTAACATAGATGAAGTAATACTTATTATTCATGATGTTTGTGTCAAGTGTTGATTTTTTTTTTTAATTTTTCTTTATTTATCATAATGCACCCTAAAATTGAATCTAAAATTGTAATTCAAGTAAAGCTTGACATATGTTGTTTGAAATTTGACTCTTTTTTTTTTTTATTAAAACACATGATAAATACATTATTAAATAAATTTTAGGTATATTTAAATATAATCGAAAAATTCAAATACCAATTTTAGTACTATTAAATATTAAATAAAAAAATACTTAGTAGTGTCTGTTTTCTTTTCATATCATATGTAAAGATAGTAAAAAAAAAAAACTTTAAATGAGTCAAACTTTAAAATAAAAATAATTTTCCTCAATTATTAATTTTGAATAAAATTGCCAAATTGGAAATGCTATATTTCCCAAATTTTGGTAATAATAAAATATGGGAAATAATTTTTTAAAACTCTCGTGACCCTCACCATCTCCTTTCTCCCTCCTTTCACTCTACTTCATCTTCCCATCTCTCTCTCTCTAGCTGGTCAAGAGCTCGTTCCAAAGGTCACTAGTCAATTTCCGTACTACTTCGCTTTTTTTTCGATTCACTTATTTCTATTACATGAACTCAGATTTCTATATGCATCGTCCCGACATTTTTCTTTATCCGTGTATGTGCTTGTGTGTGTTTGATTGATTGAATTAACGTTTCCGGGAGTTAATTTGCTCTTTGTGTTGCACTCTGATTCTTCTTTTTATCCGAATTATCAGTCAATTTTGTATTGTGAGCTGCAGCTCATGAAATTCCAAGCCGCAAGTTTCTCATTTTTTTTGAAGGAATGATTTATGTCGGATCTAATGAATTGGTGTTGTAATTTCGGCTCCCAAAATTACTCCACACTAAATAGATTAAAATATTAAATTGATGGGGAAAGAAAAACGATATAAAAGATAGAATACGAATTTACGTGGAAATCCAAAATAAAGAAAAACTACGGGAGGAGTAGAAAATATCACTATAATCGAATCAACTGAGTTAAAATCAAGGATTTGAAAAGGCAATCACTATGGAGTCAATTTAACAATCTCATAATGAAAGAAAGCGAGCCCGTACGTAAAGGATTTTTTCTCCAAAGTTGCTGAAATCATAAATCAGATAAAAGGTTGCGGAGATGTTGTTCCTAAAAGGAAAATCGTCGAAAAGATCTCGGGGAGTCTTCCTAAAAAATTTGAACATATAGTTGTTGTTATTATTGAGACTAAAAATCTCAATACCACTCAGTATGAACTTATGGGGTCTTTGGAAGCACATGAGCAGAGAGTGAGCAAATATCAAAACCAGACTCTAGATCAAGCATTTCAAGCTAGAGAAAATTCTGCTAAAAAATCGTCGCAAGTACAAGGACAACAAAATTCGTACCGAGGAAATATTTCTCGCGGAAATTTCTCAAATAGAGGTTGAGGAAGAAATTCTCCCCGAGGAGGTAGAGGAAGAGGAAGAACAAATTATTCCTCACAGCAAAAGTCGGGTAATTCTCAACTTGAATGTTTTGTTTGTGGTAAAAATAATCACGAGTCAAGAGATTGTTGGTTGAAATGCAAGAAATGCAAAATTCCTAATCATTCGGATGATAATTGTTGGCATAAAAAGAAAGATGAAAATGGTGAAAAAAAGAAAGGAGCAAACTTTACGGCGGAAGCCAAGTACATCGCTGTTAATGAAGCCAGGCCAAGTACATCGCTTTTAATGAAGCCAGGCGAGAAGCAATTTTGTTGAGAAGAATTCTACAAATTCTACAGCAAGACATTTCTGATCCAACACCAATTTTTTGCGACAATGTGTCCGCAATATCAATGACTAAGAATCCCGTCTTCAATGCAAGATCAAAACACATCGAGCTGCGACATCATTACATTCGTGACATTATTCAGAAAGGAAAATTTTTCTTGGAGTATATTAAGACTACAAGTCAACCTGCTGATGCTCTTACCAAAGCTGTGAGTATTGAGAAGCTTCGTCAATTCAAAGATGCGATGAACATTACAAATTAAGAGGGAGTGTTGAAGAGTAATTAGTAATGATTCATTGATGTCTCTTAGAATTCTCTTAAGAGTATGATAAGCGTCATAGCAGTCATAGCAGTTACTTTCATTAATAAGGTTCTTATGTATCCATCACTATAAATAAGTTTGCTATGTAGATGGAAATTATTCAAGCTTTATCAATAAAACCTAAAGAGGCAAGCTTTGCCATACTATCTTTCTTGTTTTTTCTATCATTCTTATAAAATAATCTCCAACAAGTACAAGTGACTCAATTTCAATTTAGTCCCATAAATTATGAAAATTGATTCTATTTAGTACATTTTAGTAGAAAAAATTGATTTTTTTGTCAGAATAAAACATGTGCGTGACTTTTAATTTGAGGGTTTTTTGATAATTCAGCGACGCGTGTCAAATCTATGATTAATTTTGTTTAATTTTAATTTAGAATTTTTCGATAATTAGTTTTGAGATTGATTTTTTAAATTAAAATACGTATAATTTAAAATTAGAGAAAAAAACACATCCAAATTCTCAATTTTTTTTTGCTTTTAAATTAAAGAAAAAATCTAAACTTCTAAAAAATAATAAATCTCTCCACTTCATCATGTCAGTCTTCATATAAAATTGAGCGCATATAATTTGAACTTTTGATTAAAATGAACTAAATTTCATCTTAGTTTATGAAACTAAATTGAAATCGAGTCAATTTATAAATCCGAATCGAGAATGCTATTTTTATTTTATCGGATCAACAAAAAAAATATCTAGTAAAAAGAGATAAATATCAATGGAGTAATTAAATATTTAATGACCATCGCCTCTTACACTAGGGCCAGACCTCAAAATGGTGTACCAACACTCGGACGAGGAGACACCGCTAATTACGCATATATAATAAGTCTCATATACGGATCCATGTTGAATTAACGGTGTCCATGTTAATATCCGTATATATTGTTTGAGAAATAAATTGATGTTTCTTTATTTAGAACATGTTTGGTGTCCATATTAACTCCAAGATAGTTTGGTAAACCACTTATCTTATGTAAGTTAACGGTCTGATGGGTTGGGGAGAGTCTCATTCAAACAATAATTCAGATTGCATAGAAATTACTCATTTGTCCTCAAAACTCCTGCTACTTTTTTATATTAACAAAATATATATTTCATTTATGAATAAAGTTCCAAAATTATCTCCACAAACTTTCTCCTTTCATCCAAATTCAAGCTTTTTCCACAACACAAAGAGAAGCAAAAATAATACTAATAATAATTGGAAAGGAAACCAACAATTAAATCCTCTCAAACATGTAAAACAGGTAGATCTCAGCGACTCTTACGGACCACTCATAAGATTACAAATTTTCAGATATTTTCGGTCCCTTGGTAAATTACAAATTTCCAAATCTGTTCGGTTTCCTCTCGTTGTGTGCGTGTTCTTCTCTACACTTTATGTGGTCGGGATAGAATCATATTACGTCCCTCCGAGAATGCCTATTTTCATAAACGGTCATCAACTTTTTTTTTTCTCAGGTTTCGTCCTTTTGCTACTGTTTCCGGCCAAAAAGTCACGTAAAAGGACGATATCTGAGAAAAAAAAGTCTCAGATATCATCATTTTTTGCCGGAAACAGTAGCAAAAGGACGATATTTGAGAAAAAAAAAGTTAATGACCGTTTATGAAAATGAGCATTCTCGGAGGGACGTAATATGATTCTAACCCCTTTATGGTCTCCCGATCTCTATGCCCTTTTGAGCGAATAATTTACAAGAAATTATCTTTACGGTTGGAAGATAAATTCTGTGATATACTCTCGTATAAAATTGCAAAAAAAAAAATCGTAGATAAAAAATCCAATGGTAAAAAGATAAGATATGAGAGTAAAAATGTATGTATAAAATCAAAGAGGATATTTTTTTTTCATTTACTTTTTGAATGGGCTTGAGATAGATAAAGTGAACCAAGTGCAACTCCTCTTAATTATATGTGCATGCAGATTAATTCCATTAATTCACATGTGATGCCATCACATTAGTCATTACCACCTCTAATTAAAATGTTAGCCTGAGTCGTGAAACACATATTGCTCGAGTCCTCCATTTAGTCCCGTTTTCTATTCAATTCGAGTCATATTCAACACATATAAAATTCGTGTTCAATCTTTTATATCGTTTTTTCGTCATCTATTTTATATTTCAAGCTATTTTGTGTGGACTAATTTTGAAAGTCAAAATTACGACACTAACGATTATAATTTTATAGAAATTTATCATTACAACCAATATTGTCAAAGACTTAAAGTACATAAATCATGGCAAAAATATCCAGTCAAATTTTTTCACATACTCTCCATCACTGCCCATTAAGTAGAAGCCGTCATCTTGGACTTGCCAACTGCAAATATTGCCATAACATTCTTTGCTCGCCACCTTGGAGTCGAAGACCTTGACAGTGCTCTGCTTTGCGCGCCATTGGAAATAACAGGTGGCCACTGTGTGCCCGATGATTTTCCCGGACACTTCGAATTGGTAATATGAGTGGATCCTTTTTGTTCCGAGATCTTTGCCTTTATTCGTGCAATGAGCGGTCAACGCATTTTCTGAATTAAGGGTGAGGTTGTCAATCCTAATCTGGTATTTCTTGCCATTGATTTCTTGGAAAAAAATAGTCGCTAGGAAAACGTACACAATGAAGATTTTTAGGCTAATCGTCATCGTCATCGGTTTGCTTTGTTTTGTTTTGTTTTGTGAAAAATCAACATTGGTTGCAAGCTATTTATATGGAAGAAAGCGAAATAAATTGGCCTGTGAAAATAATGCAATTTATTTCGGTTAGAATCATATTTTGTCCTCCCCAGATTCTTCATAGTTTCTTACCAATTAAAAATATAATTTTACGCCTAAAAATAAATATAAAAATATATTTTGAAGTAAAAATAAAAGGTATACATATTAAATTAAATATGTTTTTTTTTGTTTTATATGCTAATTCAAGTGAAATAATTTTTTTATTTAATTTTTAATATAAAGATTTATTTACTTTCCATTGAAAGACCAAAGTGTCGAGGTGAATGACGTCAACTTGATAGATAAAAAAATTAGTTAAGAAATTATTAAGTAAATGAGCATTTCGAGTGGACGAAATATGATTTTAACCCCTATTTATTTAATAATGTTTTTTTTAGAAAAATAACTATAACTATATATATATATATATATATATATATATATATATATAATTATAGAAAGAGAATTTATATATTGACTAAAATGAACTAAATAGAATCAATTTTCATAATTTATGGGACTAAAATTGAAATTGAGTCACTTGTACTAGTATATCAAACTATGAAAATTATGAAAATTGATTCTATTTAGTTCATTTTAGTCGAAAATTTTGATTTTTTGTGAGAATAAAACATGTGCGTGACTTTTAATTTGAGGGTTTTTTGATAATTCAGCGACGCGTGTCAAATCTATGATTGATTTTATTTAATTTTAATTTAGAATTTTTTGATAATTTGTTTTGTGATTGATTTTTTTTAATTAAAATATGTATAATTAAAATTAGAAAAAACACACATCCAAATTCTCAATTTTTTTGCTCTTAAATTAAAAAAAAAAATCTAAACTTCTAAAAAAATAATAAATAACTCCATTTCATCATGTCAGTCTTCATATAAAATTGAGCGCATATCATTTGAATTTTCGATTAAAATGAACTAAATTTCATCGTAGTTTATGAAACTAAATTGAAATCGAGTCAATTTATAAATCCGAATCGAGAATGATATTTTTTTTATCGGATCAACAAAAAAATGGTGTACCGGTCTGGCTCTACCAACACTTATTATTATCTTTTTTCTGGCAGGAGGCCTTGTTGATGAACTAGGTGCGGAGGCTATGAGATGATGGATGCACTAGACCAAAAAGGATTTGAAGAATTCTCTTCTGAGAAATGATAAAAAAAGGAATGGCCCTCCTGAAGGTTGAGTTTGATAAAGTCAACAAAAAGTAAGATTTTAATGAAGTAAAATTTAAATTGATATAAAGTGTACCCATTTATAATAAAGATTTCTTGGAAACGTTTTCATATTTGTTGCCTCCAATTTTTTTACTACGTCATAAAATAGAGTATGTAATACTTGGAAATGTGCACTCTGTTAGAATTATTTGTAATATTTAAATAATTCATTTGTATTTTGACCAAGTTATGTAATTTTTATGGCAATAAAAATGTATTCGATTTCGAGTTTAATCGTTACAATTATTATCTCCGTGTTACGAGGTAATCGTGGAATTTTATTTCGTCAAAATCCGTTAATCGGTGAGTGAGAAATAAATACTCAAAGGTTGCCATAAATATTAGTTTGGTAAATGGAAGCAATTAATATTTTATTGGGATATATGTTATCCCACATAGAAAGAATACCAAAAGTCATTTCTCTTTAAATGTGATAAGAGAGTATGTGTGTTCAACAAGTTGACTAAGTCCATGCACCCTTAGCGGTACATGGCAAGGGCCACACGCGCGCGCCCCGCCCCGACCCGACCCGTCCCGTCCCGGCTCGGGCCTGGGCTTGGCTCCTTGGTGATTTGGTCAATTGGACTCTGGGCTGGACCTGGGCTTCCCGAGGCCCACTGGGCCAATTGAGCTAATTGGGCTAATTGGGCTGGCCTCTACCTATCGGGCCTGGGCTTGGCTCCTTGGTGATTTGGTCAATTGGACTCTGGGCTGGACCTGGGCTTCCCGAGGCCCACTGGGCCAATTGAGCTAATTGGGCTAATTGGGCTGGCCTCTACCTATCTTTTTGGACACGGTCCGATTGAAGTGTTTGGGCTCGTTTTGACTGCTGTGGTCTATGAGGCCAATCTGGTTAGCAACAACAAGCAGTGGTTCATCGATACCGGAGCCACTCGACATGTCTGCTCTGACAAGGATGCCTTTGCCTCTTATGCTCCTTGTACCGGTCGCAAGCTCCACATGGGAAACTCCGCCTCGTCTGAAGTTGCTGGAGTTGGGAACGTCGTCCTCAAATTGTCTTCTGGAAAAGAGCTGAAGCTGACTGATGTGCTGCATGTCCCGGACATCCGAAAGAACCTGGTCTCTGGTTCTGTTCTTGTGGAGCATGGTTTCAAACTTGTTTTTGATGCTAAGAAATTTGTACTTTCTAAATTTGGACTGTTCCTAGGTAGGGGTTATCTTGATCAGGGTCTGTTTAAAATGTCTGTAATGGCTATTCGCCCCCCCGTTGCCTCGAGCACTAATGAAAAAGTTGTTTCCTCTTACTTGATCGAGTGTTATGATTTATGGCATTTTCGTTTAGGACATGTAAATAAAAATGCAATAAAAAGACTTATGAACTTGGAATTAATACCAACTTCTAAAATAAATTCACAACATAAGTGTGAAATTTGTGTTGAAGCCAAAATGGCTAAGTTACCGTTCCGATCAGTCGATCGTTGTACCGAACCTCTTGGACTTATACATACCGATATATGTGACTTAAAGTTTGCACCGACAAGAGGCGGTAAGAAATACTTTATCACATTTATTGATGATTGTACGATGTTCTGTTATTTGTACTTATTAACTAGTAAAGACGAAGCCTTAGAGGCATTCACTAAATACAAAACCGAAGTTGAAAATCAACTTGATAAACGGATTAAGATAGTCCGTAGTGACCGAGGTGGAGAGTACGTAGCTCCTTTTGAACAATTATGTTCTGAAAATGGAATAATTCATCAAACAACAGCCCCGTACTCACCTCAATCAAATGGCGTTGCTGAACGAAAGAACCGAACATTAAAGGAAATGATGAACGCTATGTTGATCAATTCTGGGTTACCCCAGAACATGTGGGGGGAAGCCGTTCTGACGGCAAACCACCTACTGAATAAGATTCCTCTTAAAGGAAAAAATGAAACACCTCACGAACTTTGGAAAGGTCGTAAGCCATCTTACAATTACCTTAAAGTGTGGGGGTGTTTGGCTAAGGTGTCGGTTCCTGAGCCAAAACGAATGAAGATAGGACCTAAAACAGTCGACTGTATCTTCATTGGATATGCTTTGAATAGCATGGCATACCGATTTCTAGTACACTATTCTGAGAATCCAGAAGTGACTAAAGGTACGACAATTGAGTCGAGAAATGCCTCATTTTTCGAGAACATCTTTCCGAGCAAAGATGGAGATGGTTCAAGTTCTTACAAAAGAACTCGTGAAGAGAGTTCTGTACCACCAAGTAATGAACCTGGTGATGATGTAGTTACAGAACAAAGACGTGGTAAAAGAGTCAAAAGAGCTAAGTCGTTTGGACCTGACTTTATTACGTACATGTTGGACGATGAGCCGAACTCTTATGGTGAAGCTCTAGCTAGCCCAGATGGACCACTATGGGAAGAAGCTATTAATAGCGAAATTGAGTCCATCATGCAAAACCACACGTGGGAATTAGTTGATCTTCCTCCCGGCTGTAAGCCTTTAGGATGTCGTTGGATTCTAAAGAAAAAATATAGAGCCGATGGAACGATCGATAAGTTTAAAGCCCGGCTGGTAGCCAAAGGCTTTAGACAAAAGGAAGGTTATGACTTCTTTGACACGTACTCACCTGTGACTAGGATTTCATCCATACGGGTGTTAGTGTCGATTGCTGCATTGCACAATCTTGAAATTCACCAAATGGACGTTAAGACTGCGTTTCTAAATGGTGAATTAGAAGAAGAAATTTACATGGATCAACCTGAAGGGTTTGTTGCACCTGGTGAAGAGAAAAAGGTGTGTAAACTGATAAGGTCGTTGTACGGACTAAAACAAGCTCCTAAACAATGGCACTTGAAGTTTGACAATGTTATGTTGTCAAATGGTTTCAAAATCAACGAATGTGATAAATGCGTGTACATTAAAGGTACTCCGACAGAATTTGTGATAGTATGTCTCTATGTGGACGATATGCTAATCATGGGAAGTAACCATGATCAAATCACAAACACTAAGAACATGTTAAAAAGAAATTTTGACATGAAAGATTTAGGAGTTGCTGATTTAATCCTCGGGATTAAGATTAGTGATGTGTTTGTTTTTGTGTGATTTTCTTCTATAGTTTCGTGTCGTCTTGTTTTATTTTGGGTCGTGTCGTGTGCATTTCTTGTGTTTTGGTGCGTTTTACGTGTTTGTGTAGTGTGCAGGGCATATGTGGCATGGTAGAGACTTTGGAGGCATTTTCGAGTAGACGAGACGACGATCCGAGGAGACGAGACGACGAGCCAAGGGAGCTGACCTTCCAGGCAGGCGGCCGCTTGACCCCCCAAGCGGCCGCCACGTTGCACCATCAGAACCGGCTGGAAGTCGAGGCACGCGGCCGCCTGACCCCCCAGGCGGCCGCTTGGCTGTGCTGATGGGTGATTCTGGATGTTGGGGCAAGCGGCCGCTTGACCCCCCAAGCGGCCGCTTGGTCCCTATTTTGTGAAGATGTTGACTTTGTTTGACCGACGGATTTTGTACTTGAATAGGGTTTCACCCTATTTCAAAAACACTTTTTTCATTCTGACTTTTGGACGCACGTTGGAGACCTAGACTCGAGTCCCGAGAGTTTTCTTAGTTTTTGGTTTGTCGTTTTTCGAATCTTGGTAAAAGTCGGAGTTCACCGCCGATAGATGTTTTGATTTCGTTATTGATCGTAGTAAGTTTTCTTTTCGATTTGTCTTCGTTTTCTTTATTGCTTTATTACTTCGTACTATTTTCTTGTTCGTCTAATAATGATCTCGCATAATTCAATATCTTCGCTTTCGATTAAAAACATGAGTAGCTAAATATTTTGATTAGGGTAGGGAGCTTTAATTTTCCAAAGTAAAGGTTTGATTTAAGATCGCTTAAAAGGTGTTTGTTAAAATGCTTCTTGAGTACTACTTGAATTCAATCAACTCTTAATCGAGCCAACCGGTGACGGGCGCTCCTTTACGACTTTTTGCAAATAAAAATTAAACCTCGAAGTGGAAAATTGAAGTTCTCGATCCCTAATCTCTTGTCTCATTATTTCAAAACAATTTCACTAGCTCTTGACTTTTCTTTGAATTAGTTAATTTTTAGTTTAAAACAAAACCAAAAACAATTCATGCATTATGCTATTTCTATTTCTCATTCTCGTTGCAAATATATAAACGCTTTTACACGCCGATAGTAGTGTTCCTTGAGACCGACTCGGGCGAGTTGTTTCGGCAACTAGTTCGACTAAAAATTTAATTGATTTTGACGCTACTAAAACGACATATCAATTAGCAAAACCGAAGAAGGAATTGTTTTGTCACAATCTCACTATGCTGAGAAAGTGCTCAAAAAGTTCAATGCCCTTGATGGTCCTGAATGTAGGAGTCCGATTGACAGAAGTATCAACTTATCAGTCAATACGGGTGAACCGGTAGCTCAGTTGGATTACTCCCGAGTGATCGGAAGTCTAATGTATCTAATGAATTGTACTCGTCCTGATTTAGCTTATTCTGTTAGCAAACTGAGCCGGTACACGAGCAATCCAAGTCATGAACATTGGGATGCTCTGAAAAGAGTATTAAAATACTTGAAACACACTCGAGATTATGGACTATACTACACAAGATATCCTAGTGTACTTGAAGGATATTGTGATGCTAGTTGGATCTCGGATTCAAAGGAATCAAATTCCACTAGCGGTTATGTCTTCTGTATAGGAGGCGGAGCAGTCTCGTGGAAATCCACGAAACAAACTTGTATAGCCCGATCCACCATGGAATCGGAGTTCATCGCTTTGGACAAAGCAGGTGAAGAAGCTGAATGGCTTCGAAACTTCTTAGAAGATATTCCATGCTGGAAAAAGCCTGTGTCTCCAGTGATGATGCACTGTGATAGCCAATCGGCTATAGCGAGAGCACAGAGCAATATGTATAACGGAAAGTCTCGACACATACGTCGAAGACATAACACCGTTAGGCAATTGATTACAAATGGAGTGATTTCCTTAGACTATGTGAAGTCGCAGGAAAACTTAGCTGACCCTTTGACGAAAGGGATGACTAGAGATCAATTAAGTGTGTTGCTAAAGGGAATGGGTTTGAAAAACCACAACTAAAGAATGACCATGGCGGTAACCCTACCATGCTGAGTGGAGATCCCACGAACTTGGTTCAAAGGGAAAACTAAGTCATGTTAGTTCAGTTAAGCACTTGGAAATAAAGATTTCCGTTTCCATCCCTATGAGCAAATAAGTGCTAGAATCTGAAATGTGGTAAAGGTTAAGTCGTTGAGACTTTTAATGAATCCCACACCTCGAAAAGGTGGAGTATTTCAGGGTACTCATGCTGGGAGGTCACCTATATAGATGTGAAGTAAAGGCCGCTTCAAAAGTAAACATTTATGAATCCAAAGAGTTGTCCAGGGCCTAAACGGACACAACAGAGAAATGGAAACTGATAGGGATTTGTTGTGTGACTATCATTGACTAGTTGTACACTTCGGAGGAATAGTTCAAGGCATCACGTCCACTAGGCCGCCAGTACACCCGATGATTTTCACTAAGGGAGGTTCAAGGCCACAAGCTACCTTTCCAGAAGCAATAGATCCTTTCGAGAACCGAGCACAAGAGTCTGCATTCATGGCATTTGCATTGATTTCACTCATGTGGGGGATTGTTAGAATTATTTGTAATATTTAAATAATTCATTTGTATTTTGACCAAGTTATGTAATTTTTATGGCAATAAAAATGTATTCGATTTCGAGTTTAATCGTTACAATTATTATCTCCGTGTTACGAGGTAATCGTGGAATTTTATTTCGTCAAAATCCGTTAATCGGTGAGTGAGAAATAAATACTCAAAGGTTGCCATAAATACTAGTTTGGTAAATGGAAGCAATTAATATTTTATTGGGATATATGTTATCCCACATAGAAAGAATACCAAAAGTCATTTCTCTTTAAATGTGATAAGAGAGTATGTGTGTTCAACAAGTTGACTAAGTCCATGCACCCTTAGCGGTACATGGCAAGGGCCACACGCGCGCGCCCCGCCCCGCCCCGCCCCGTCCCGACCCGTCCCGTCCCGTCCCGTCCCGACCCGACCCGACCCGGGCCGGGCCTGGGCCTGGGCCTGGGCTTGGGCTTGGGCTTGGGCTTGGGCTTGGGCTTGGTCTTGGTCTTGGTCCTGGCTCCTTGGTCAATTGGACTCTGGGCTGGACCTGGGCTTCCCGGGGCCCACTGGGCCAATTGAGCTAATTGGGCTCGGCCCAACGTATAGCTTTTGGATACTAATTAATTAAGGCTTTGGGCTCGACCCACCTTATTGTTTCTGGATATTAATTAATTACATGAATTAATTAATTCGTTTTTTAATTGCTGAACATGGGGCAGTTGGAGATGGAGTGGTGCTTCCCTCCACTCGTCGTAACTGCTGCCCATTACCATCTGATAATGGTGGTGTATAACTCCCCTCGAGTGCAGTCTATAAATAGGCTTGTACATGCATCAATCCACGCACGAAAAATTACACTGCCTTCATATCATCATTTTGCATTGTGTGTGCTCTGTTCCAACTGTTTCCGTTCATAGAGAGGGTTCGATTCAGTGTGCATTTGTTCGATCCCCGCTTCGCCGTTGTATCTTTGGGGTCAGAGAGCCTGTAAACCGTCGCATACACGGGGCTTTACTGACTTGCGGAAAGTGCAAACGCCTCGGCAGCAACCTCCGTTTACTTTCCGCTTTCTCTTGTTTTATTTTTTCCGGTCGTGACTAATCCCGTTTACTTTTGGTCTAACACACTCTACTGAAAATGATGATATCTATGTAAACATTGCATTCAAAACTTGGTGCTAATTAAATTATCATTATGTAGGCTTGGCATTCGTAGAGAAGATCAATCTGCCCAAATACGAGGAACAGTTGGAACTTAAAATTGCTAAAGCTCAACTGGAGGAATTGAAGAAGGATGCTCTTGAAGCCACATACACACAGAATAAACGGGTTGGCTTCTAATCCTTAATAGCTAGCTGTTGGGATGTGGAGTCAAAATCGAGGACGAAGAAGGACCAAATCGCCAAGGACGGAAATGGCGGTCGCGGGTCATGGGTCGTGGTTTTACTCTATTTTGGGTTTTCATGTAAAATTCATATTTTTGTCTTTTATATCGTTTTTTTAGTCATCTATTTTATATTTCAAGCTATTTTGTGTGGAGTAATTATGAAAGCCGAAATTACAACACTAACGATTATAATTTTTTAAAAATTTATTATTACAACCAATATTGTCGTCAAAGACTCAAAGTACATAAATATCATTGCAAAAGTATGTAATTTCTACCAGTTAGATTTTTTCTGAATTCTAACACGTTCACCACCATCACTCGAAGGGCTCACCAAGTAGAAGCCGTCCTCCAGGACATTCCATAAGCAAAAATCGCCATAACATTCTTTGCTCGCGAACTTGGAGTCGAAGACCGTTACTCTTTGATGCTTTTCGCCCCATTGGAAATCACAGGTGGCCACTGTATGGCGCATGATTTTCTGGCACAAATTGAATATGTAAGTTGTCTGGGCGACTGTTACTGTTCCGAGATCTTTGCCGTTCTTCTTCTTGCAATGAGCGGTCAACGGAATGGTTCCAGGGATGGCGTTGGCAATCTTAATCTGGTATTTCTTGCCAACACAAGAGTTGATTTCTTGGAAAAAAGTAGTCGCTAGGAAAACATACGCAACGAAGATTTTTAGGCCAATCGTCTTCGCCATCAATTTGCTTTGTTTTGTTTTGTGGGAAATCAACGTTGGTTGCGAGGTATTTATATGCAAGAGAGAGCAAATAAATTGATTTGTGGAAATAATGCTATTTATTATAAGAATCATATTTCGTTCTTACTAGATTCTTCCTAGTTTCTTATCAATTAAATATATATTTTTATTACTAGAAATAAATATAAAAATATTTTCCTAGATTCTTCCTAGTTTCTTACCAATTAAAAATATATTTTTACTATTAAAAATATATAAAAAAAAATTCCCTAGATTATTCATAGTTTCTTGCCAATTAAAAATATATTTTTACTACTAAAAATTAATATAAAAATATTTTTTCTCCCTAAATTATTCTTACAAATTAAAAATATAATTTTAATTGGCAAATAGGGTTTTTAAATTATTCTTACAAATAGGGTTTTTATTAAATGTGTTTAGACAATTAGAACAAGTTTTAATTTATTGGTCAATTAAAACATTTTTAGGCATTAATTGACCAATAAATTAAAACTCAATCGAGCTATCGCTCTCGGACCTCCTGCAGATGCATTTGTACGAAACTGCGCACCTCCTGCAGATGCATTTGTACGAAACTGCGCGGTATTTGCAGTTAGGGGAAATGTAGGGTGGTCTTGTGTGTGGGCGTTGCTTTTGGTTTTCTTCTTCGGAAAGATCATGTGACGTAGGAGTTGAAATGTTTATGGAGGATATATATATTCAAACTCTCGGTTTTGCAATATACTGATATACATGAATTCTTTTGTGTATATAAATTGTTAAGAAAAATAAAATGAAGAAAATACAACATGCCATCTCCGTAACCTCGGCAAGTGGGAGATGTTGGTGAAGCCGATGGTGAGGAAGAAGATCGACGTTGGCCTCGTCGGGGATGGGCTGTCCATGTGGAGACGGAGGAGATGTATGCGAGGTCGGGCCGGGCCTACGCCCTAGTCCAATATGAGCGCATGGCGGGAGGGAACTTGAGCTTTTCGTCGGATGTGATTTTTTCGAGTTTCGATTCCTAGTATGGCTAACATGGTGAGTAAGTCCCAGCAGCTCAACACAAAAGAAGAATAAATACTACTACAGTACTACTTTACTTGTATTTTTACGACATTCAATATTTTTTAGGGACGTTTAGTATTTTTTGGTGACATTAAGTATTTTTTGTTCAATATTTTTTTGTGACATTGGAATATTTATTTTATTTTTAGTTAAATTCAGTATTTTTGAGTGACATTCAGTATTCTTGGAATATTTATTTTATTTTTAGTGTATTTTATGACATTTCGTATTTTGACATTCAGTATTCTTGGAATATTTATTTTAGTTTCAGTTTATTTTTATGACATTTCGTATTTTTTCAGTGACATTCCATAATATTTATTTTATTTTCAGTGTATTTAAGTGACCATTCCGTATTTTTTGTGTCATTCAGTATTTTTGGAATATTTATTTTACATTACGTATTTTTTCATATCATTCAGTATTTTTAGAATATTTATTTTACTTTCAGTGACATTCACTATTTTTTTTAGTGACAGTTTATTTTTTTGGTGACATTCATTATGACGTTCAATATTTTTTTGTGACATTTAAGTATTTTTGGAATATTTATATTTTATACTTATATCATAAAAAATACTAAATCTCGTAAAAATACACTGAATCAAACAAAATACACGACAATTGTCGACACAAAATACATGACAAACCAAACAACAAAAAATGCAAATCAAGAACTCCCTCCACCTCTCATGGCCACTGATGCTCTTCCCGGATGATGATTGATTAGTGCAGTACATCAATTTTTTTTTTTCCAAAATATATACACATTTCAAAAGACATCCGATCAAATTTACTAGTACACCCAAACGAGTTCCCAAAAAGAGTATATATCCAGGACATAGTCACATGTTCTTCCACACCTTTCACCAGTTCACCACCTGCCCAGCTGACGTCTGAAGTACGTACTTTACGACCTCTCTCGGTCTGAACTGCGTTGCTTCCAATTTCATAACTCCTCTAAAGTGATAAAACTGAAAAAGGATGAAAATTATAATCCAGAAATTTATATAAAAATTTGAATTCTTCTAAAACTGAATGAGAGTTGCACCTGACTTGACTTTCAACAAATTCTTCGATCAACGAGCAGCAGCATCCTCGACCTTCGACCTCCATTCGTCTGCCCTCTCGTTCGATCTCCTCATCACCAGGTTTTTACATATTTTAGGTGGCTAATTAACAGTCGTAAAAACTCGAAATCCTAATTGGCCAAACACATTTTATAAAAATCATATTTGCCATTTTTCCCTAAATTAAACATTTTTTTCTTTGAGATTTTAAAAAAGGTAATAATCTTATTCTCTATTATACATTTAGATCAATATTTATACTATTTATAAAAAAATAGATTTACTCAATCAACCCTTTTAATTATTGAAAACTATGTAATATATTTTATTATACACAATTTATGTGGTATCTCTTAATTGAAGCTATTAAATATATATACTTTCTTCCATATAAGACAAAACACTAAAAAAAAACTTTCCATATAGACCAAATACACTACCAATAAATACATTACATAATTCGCAATTCTGAAACAGAAACGTATAATTCACTTACTACTGACGATTTGTGATTCCTCCGCCAGTGTCGTCGTCGTAATTTCTCTTCGAAAACCTTCAAGCTTTGACATTTTAAGGTAAGTTTTCTCAATTCCTTATCATTGAACTGAAATTACTGGGTGACCACGGAATATGGATTCCCCACGGTTTAAGATTTAATTCAACCATATTCATCTGCGATTAACAATAGATTGAAAGTGTGTTTTAAAAAAATTGATGCATGTCGATCGTTCTCTGGAGTTCATCCAGATCTGGTTCTTGAATACAATAAATAGCATCAATTTTGAGTGGGTTGTTTGTGTTTGCTTCAAATTTTTACAATTCCGGTAATGTGACGACAAGGGTTTATAGTGATAAACTGTAAAGCTTTAATCGGGGACATTTGACTTTTTTTTGTTTGCTGATAAAAAAAATCTTTTTTTTTTCATTGTGTAATGCAATAGTTTTTTTAGACATCTAAAAAATACAAGATTTTCTATTCTCATTTAATACATCTATTGGTTGAACTGATGTAGATGGGGTTTGTTAGTTTATTCTAATATTATAACTTAAACATGTGATATTTGTCTGGGTTAGAGTTAGATGTTTGACATTATATTAATTTGAATTAAACAAGAATTTGTACGTCCCTTTTATGTCGTTTATATTTATTTTTTCAGATCAATTAGTTTAACTAACAGATTTCCAAATTAAATAACTTAATATTTCATTGTGTTTAAGTTCAAGCTATCGGTTTGCTTGGTGCCAATGTTTTATTGGTTAACGCACATTTTAACATTCTGTTTTTTTTTTTAACAAGAGTTTGAACCAGTGTCTTAAACCACACGATCGGGATCGGAATTTCTGAAAAAGAAAGTTCAAAATCGTGAAGCGTATTCAAGAACAGCTAAGAGGAGACTTAAAAACTGGTTAACACATATATTATATTGATTGTCTTTTCAGAAAAGGATTATATGTGCATTAAGTGTTGAATTATGACTCGAATCGAAAACGCAAAAGAGGACAAAATCGCCGCAGTAGGTTTCAGCGGGCGCTGGGGTGATCGGCGGGCACGGTAGCAGGTCGGCGAGCGCGAAAAGTGTGAAAATCGGTACGATGCGGTAGGAGCAAAAAACAGCGGGCGCGGTTTACAAACAGCGCTCGCGGAGTGGGGAACAACTGTCGTTGTTTGTCCCAGCGGGTTTTTTCTGCGCGTGGTTGCGTTGGAATTTTTGGCTTTTTGCACTGGAGTTAGATATATTTAATTAATTAGGGAATTATCCCGTGGTTTTTCCCGTGTTTAGGGTTTCCACGTAAATTGTGTGTTCGTTCTTTTCGTTTATATATCTTTAATTTTTCTTCGCATTTCATATTTATTTCGAGAATGATCGATTTAGTTTCAATATCGTAACATCTCGAAATATATATGAGATGCGAAGAAAAAGATAAAAAGATAAATCAATCATGGCAAAAATATCCAGTCAAATTTTTTCATATACTCTCCATCATCGCCCATTAAGTAGAAGCCGTCCTCTTTGACTTCCCAACGGCAAATATTGCCAAAACATTCTTGGCTCGCCACCATGGAGTCGAAGACCGTGACAGTGCTCTGCTTTGCGCCCCATTGGAAATAACAGGTGGCCACTCTACGCCGGAAGATTTCCCTGCACAAATTGAATGTGTAAAATCCATGGATCCTTTGTGTTCCATGGATTTTTTGGAATGAGCGGTCAACGGATTTTTTGGTGAAGGGGTGACGTTGCTAATCCAAATCTGGTATTTCAAGCCACTAACACAAGAGTTGATTTCTTGGAAAAAAGTAGTCGCTAGGAAAACGTACACAATGAAGATTTTTAGGCTAATCGTCATCGTCATCGGTTCGATCGATTTGCTTTGCTTTGTTTTGTTTTGTTTTGTGGAAAATCAACATTGGTTGCGAGCTATTTATATGGAAGAAAGCAAAATAAATTGGCCTGTGAAAATAATAGAATTTATTTCAGTTTGAATCATATTTTGTCCTCCCCAGATTCTTCATAGTTTCTTACCAATTAAAAATATATTTTTACTACTAAAAATAAATATAAAAATACATTTTGAAGTAAAAATAAAAGGTATACATATTAAATTAAATATGTTTTTTTTTTGTTTTATATGCTAATCAAATGAAATAATTTTTTTATTTAATTTTTAATATAAAGATTTATTTACATTCCATTGAAAGGCCAAAGTGTTGAGGTGTTAAGGGAGTTCTCGTTCCTAGAGTCGAACTCCCAAGTACCTAAGTTCGAGAATCGACTACGGAAGGAAAAACTCCGCACAACGGTGGTTAATCGATTTAATTCTCCAAAGTAGTACTCTAAACGATAGTGAACACAATGGTTGTCGAATTCTTTTGCTTAGCTTGTTGGATTTAATTGTGAAAATTGGACTACGGGAAGAAAGACTCAGCACAACGATGGTCAATCCAAATTTAGTCCCCGATCGAGGCTAACTCTGCCCAACGGTGGTTAGCTCGATCGTAGTCACAAAATTCCACAATTAAACCAAAATTATTTCACTCAAGCATTTTATATTTAAATACTCACACACACATGTTTTGTGTTCGAACCTTGGACCTTACGGTTCTCAAGTCGAATGCTCAACCAACTGAGCTAACAACCCTTGATATCCTATTGGAAAATTAGCCAAGAAAACCCATGCAAATCATCATGATCATATAAGAAACATACAAAGCACTCATAATCATGATCAAATCCGAAATTTCACAAAGATCCAAGCTAAATTTTAGGGGTATGTGTTTGGTCCCAAGATCCCGATCTCGTCCCGATCTCGATCCCGTTTTTAAATGGGTCGGGACAAGATGAGATTGAAATATAAAAAGTGTTAATCTCGTCTCGTCCCGATCCCGGATTAAAATAATGGAATGGGAGCGGGATTAGTTAAATAAATCTTGTAACATCCCGTCCCGTTATATATATATATATATATATATATATATATATATATATATATATATATATATATATATATATATATATATATATATATTAAAAATATATTTTATAATTATTTATAATATATTAATGTATTTAATCTTATATAATTTGTAAGAAATTAACTTTACAATACTAAAATTTATACAAAATCAAAGAACTATGGTTTTTATAAAAAGATAATAATATGTTTTATAATAAATAATTAAATTAAGTGTATAAAATTATTTTTAAAAATATATAATATTTTTTTTATTGAAATTAGTTAAATTAAACGGGATCTCGTTTCAATCCCGATCTCATCCCAATTTTTTAGGGATCCCGAGCTCACGTGATCAATTTTTAAATAGTGTGATCCCGTCCCGATAAAAAATTTATGGGACGAGACCGGGATCAAGTAAATCTCGTCTCATCCCTGCTCATGTCCACCCCTATTAAATGCCAAACAAAAATAAATATTCATATAAGTGGTTTCTACAAAACAAAAGGAAAAGTAGAGGTGTAGAAATGACAATTTATACCTTGTTTCTAGGAGTACAATTCTAATTGTACACACATGAGTATATCTTCATGTATTTGTGGATAAATATTCATTACGTATGCTAATTGTTGAAATGTACAGAAAATTTGGATTCTAGAAGTGTTTTTATTCAAAAACGGACGCAAGGGCAAAGTGGTCATTTCAGCTGTTTGAATTCTGCCGCCAACATAAATACGACGCCGTTTTTGTCAATACGGCGTCGTTTCACCTGGGATCACAGCAGTGTCGCGGTGCATTGGATCGAACCTCCCGCACGTGTTTGTGGATGGAAATCAGAGATTCCAAGTGCCCCGCGCTCCTCGCCAGCTCACGCACAACATGACGTCCACAATTTCTGTTAGAAATCTGTGGTGTGGATTCGCCTAAATCAGATTGATCGTAGGGTTCATATGCCACGAGGATTTGGGTTTAATCGCGTGTGTATATGTAAATGCAATTCACGAGTTGTGTGCAATATAGAACTGTAACTGAACTCATTTCGATATCCTTGAGAGCTTGAATAATACCAGAGCACCTCCTCCCTCCTCGAGCACGTAGATCGATTTTCTATCGATCGAAGCTCGTAAAATACTTTGTCATTTCGTGCGTTTTCTGTTGCGTTGTGTTCCTCTGAGTTCGTAGATACTTTTAGGATCCATAAATCGCATTTTTGACGTCGCATCCCGAATTCACCATTATTGAGCTTGAAGCTCTCGGATTGAGCGGTCCGCGGCCCTTGCCTCTTTGGTCCGCGGTCTAGCCTCTTCCTCGCGCAGTTTTTCGACTTTTGACATATCTTTTCCGTCCAAACTCTAATCGTCACGATTCAAAGTTCTATGGATTCCCGACTTAAAGATCTTTCCAACCGTGTATGGCATGGACCACGGTTCCGACCGAGAGATAGCCGTTTTTGACATGAAGCTTCCTCTCGTTTCTCTCATTTTAACCTCGTTTTTCCTACAATTTGACAAGAAAACCTCTTCTTCTTTTTTTTTTTTTTTACATTATGTTACGGATGGTGGTGCGGAGAGCTAGCATGTTAGCGTCTTTCATCCGATAGGGCTTTTTCCTTATGCGCTGTACTGTACCTTCATACTTTTTTTCTTTTTCTTCTTTTATATGAGATTGATTTTTACCAAAAAAAAACACATTAATAAGCGATTACTCAATAATCATACACATATATACAAAATATATACAAAAATCATACTCAAAACATAACAAAGAAATGAGCAAAACTTCGACACTTCAAACTACGTACTACAACGACAAAACAATGCTCGTCCCGAGCATAATGTTCTAACGTGATACACTAACTAGCCAGAGAAGCACGTTTCAAACCAATCTCATGTTCATCTCAATCAAGAATTGTCAAAATAAAATGATACACACCATTCGAATCATACAACGCACGGTTCACTCGTTTCTTACCTCTCAAAATCGAATCAATAGGACAATATATTCACTCTCAATATGCAATAGATAGAACACGTAACTTGCATTTTCACAAAGAAAGCTCGGGGGAAGGAGTGAATAGCACCCATGTAACATGCATTTCATACTATAAGCTCAAATTAAATTTTACTCAATTAAATCATCACAACACTTAAATCAAAACATGATCATGCAAGATAGGATAAGCTAGGTGAGATAATTACCAATTTAATCTCATACAGGAGACGAAGTTTCGTTTTGGTACCACTTTTGTTCGAGTTTTCATTTTAGTCCTATAAAACCCAAAAACAAGTCAATTTCATCTTATTTTCGCTGAAAAATTCAAACTTCGCCTGAAATTGATCACGTGCAACGCACGTGACCTTTAAATTGGGAATTTCTGGCAAACCATTTCCACGTGTCATTATCTAATTGGATGAATGATTAATGAAAAGAGAAAAGTTTAGAAAATAACATGTTGGAAGCCCAATCAATAATATTACAATAAATGAAAAGGAAAAAAATAAATATTCAGCCAAAATCAATAATATTACATTGGGCTTTGCCACATATCATTTTATGAAATCATGCAGCTAATTAGAAAATGGCATGTGGAGATAGTTTGCCGGAAATTCTCAATTTAAATGTCACGTGCAACGCACGTGATCAATTTCAGGCGAGGTTTGAGTTTTTCGACGAAAATTAGATGAAATTGACTCATTTTTTAGTTTTATAGGACTAAATCGAAAACTCGAACAAATGTGGTACTAAAATGATACTTCACCTCCTTTGTAGGACTAAATTGGTAATTATCTCCGCTTTTATATACGTGACAACTAAAAAGGTGACGTGGAAAAGGTACCACGTACGTCGGTGCAGGCCAAGCTTGGCCCAAGTCCATCAGCCCGAGAGCAAAATGTATGACTCTTTTTTGGTCTTGTTACTTGTGGCTCAGTTCATCTTTATGGTAAGGCTAGTAGAGTCGGCCCAAATAGTCGATTCTTTTTCATTTATAAAAATAATTTTAAACATACTCACAAATCACAATTTAAGCTTTAGTTCAAAATTATTTTAAACATTTGTTTTAAATTTTTTTTTTTTTTGAAATGTTAATATCATATAAAGGAAAATGTGTGGTGTACAAAACGGCGCATAGAGAAGAACTCTACCGCATTAACGAGCTAACAAATTAGCTCTCTGATCAACCAAACATAACATATAGCACAAGAAGAACAACTATCAAGCTATATGTCAAACTTTCTTAAGTGCTCGTACTTAAAAAGAATCCAAAAGTCATAAAGAGATGATCCACTCCCGTATGATAGAAAGAGCATGAGCCTAGCTTGGCCCAAGTCCATCAGCCCGAGCCCAAAATGTATGACTCTTTTTCGGTCTTGTTACTTGTGGCTTAGTTCATCTTTATTGTAAGGCTAGTCGAGTCGGCACAAATAGCCGATTCTTTTTCATTTATAAAAATAATTTTAAACATACTCACAATTTAAGCTTTAGTTCAAAATTATTTTAAACATTTGTTTTAATTTTTAATTTTTTTTTGGAAATGTTAATATCATATAAAAGAAAATGTGTGGTGTACAAAACGGCGCACACGGAAGAACCCTACCGCATCAACGAGCTAACAAATTAGCTCTTTGATCAACCAAGCATAACATATAGCACAAGAAGAACAACTATCAAGTTATATGTCAAACTCTGTTCAGTGCTCGTGCTTAAAGAGAATTCGAATGTCGTAAAGAGATGATCCACTCCCGTATGATGGAAAGAGCATGAGCAACCATCACTACAGACGACACTGAGCGAGTCTCCTGTATCCGTGTGTTCCTTTTCTGCCATATAAAGTAAACATTTGTTTTAATTGATAATGCTAATAGTAATACACTAGTATTCATTATTGTTATTATTTTCAAAATGTCCCTTATTATATAAAAAAAACAAATTAGTAGCAAATATACATTAGAGATAAATTAAGACTGTATAGACTATAGAGGGGTCCACAGGGGCGGAGCCAGCTTTTGCAAGGGTGGGCCTAAAATTTATACTTAATTTTTTTTTAATAAAAAAATCAAAAATATGATGAATTTAGGCTAAAAAATGTCCAAAAGGTGATGATGACTTGAGTCTTCCTAAAAATTATTAGTCTTTGTTTCTATAAATGTATTTAAAAAACTTAATTTTTTTTTTATAAAAGTGGTATAATAACTAAAATAGTCTAGTTCATACTCATTCAACTAGATTAAGCTTATTTCAAAATAAATTAAAATAAAATAAATAAATAAATAAAATTAATTTAGTTTAGATCAATTCTATTTGATTCATTCAATTTATTTTATATTCATTAAATTCAATTAAGTCATTTTCGTTCAAAATAATAGGCTATCTTATAAAAATATACTCTCTTCAATTTTTAAAATTTTACCTATTTTTCTTTGTTATAGTCCCTTACAAGAATATTGTACACCTATAAATAAATATTTAAAAAAAATATAGTGCATAAATATTTAAAAGGTAAATATTCATGAATAAAACAATAAAATAAGGACAATAAAAAGATCAACCAAACAATTACTCTACGCTACACAATTACGCAAATATAATATATAAAAATATATTAATATATATATATATATATATATATATATATATATATATATATATATATATATGTGTGTTTTTTTTTCTCAAGGTGGGCCAAGGCCCACCCTCGTCTAGTACAGGCTCCGCCCGGGTCCATAAGTGATAAACCTAAAATAATACTAATAAAAAACAGAGAAATCATTAAAAACTTTGGGGGTCCATTTGCCATATCTTTCCAATTAAAATTTGCAATTCTTTAGCTGTCAAAAATATGTAGTGCGTCCTTACCTATTCAATTTGATTCTCTTCTCTATCTGTTTTTTCCCCCATCTTTTTTGGTTGTTTAATTAATAGGTCCTCGAATCACTTGATTTATGGTCACGTCCATATCATAGGGTTAGAAAATTATTTATGAGCCGCTTACCCTAAGGTTACCAGCGATTTCGGCGAGTTGCAACTTGTAACTTGAAGTAACGTAAGACAAATTAGACGATTTCTCGCGCTCGAGAAAAAGATTTCTCGTCGCTCGAGAAAAAAAAGAAATCGAACGAATTACGGATGTTAATATGAAATGTTTTAAAAGTTAAATAAAATGTAATGTATTATGTTGTGTACTTATGTACGTAACATTATTACCAGCTGCAAAAAAATTGCAAACCTTTAGGTTCGATCTTGGGTCAACAAAAACTTTTAACATTTTCGCAAACCAATTGAGCAAAATATGAACTATTACAAAATAAACGTTATATTATACCCTGCTACTATACTTAACATATTGCTATAATAAATAAAATAATTTAAATTTAAGTAATTAATCACCAAAAATAATTTGTTAACAAAAAATATAAAAATAAATCATTAATTAATATATACTTTAATAATTAATCAATTAAAAATATTTTAAATATAAAAATTAATTTAATTCAAAATAATTTAAAATTTTGAAATTGAATTAATAAAACAAATCATTATTAAAAATATAATAAAAATTTAATGAATTCTCTAATACGTTTAAGTTTAATAATTCATTAGTTTAAATTTATTAATTAATTAATCCTTAAAAATATATAAATCAAAAAACATAATTACCAAATTTATAACATTAAAAAATTAATTAAATACAAAAAATAATTTAAATTTAATAATTTATTAGTCTGCATTTATGAATTAATTTATTAATCGTAAAAATATTTAATTATTCACTAAATAATTTACATTTTGTTTTGAATTTTATTTGCTAATTATATATAATTTTTTATTTTTATTGTAACATTAAAATAATTTGTAATTTTATTTAGTGTTTAATTTATTTTAAAAATTATTGCTATATTTAGTTTTCGATTTGATTTTTAAAAAATTATATAACACTTTTTTATTTAATTATTTCATTTTTGTTTTGTAATTTATTTATTTAATATTATAATTATAATATAATAGGAGTACCCAAGTTAATTAATACCCAGTTCATTGATAGGTTGAAGGTTCGAATTCTCCATACATCATTTTAGTTTTTAAAGACTTTTGACAAGTTTTATTAAAATTACCGGTTTAGTAAGTTGAACATACAAAAATTTATAGTAGGTCAAAGTACTAAAATTGATAAATTTTAAGGCATTCATATTCATCATAGTTTAGTTCTTGAATTTGATTAGAGGATTTAAAGGGGGGAAAGAAGGGTCGATTCAAATCACAGTCAATCCAACGTTTTCATTGATACACGATTTACGCGCAAAATCAAAATGTACATCTCGTCGTCTAATCCTCGACTAACGACGAAAGCGATTTCCTCGCCGCTTCTTCGTCGACGCTCGCTTTCCTTCTCGCCGAAACTCGTTCGGTTTGGATACTACTGCTTTCGTATCCACTGCTGTCCCCCTGTTCGCTCGTTCGCTTCGTCCCATCACGGTGGGCCCGCCCGTTTTCCCGCCCAACCCTACGGTCCTATAAACACACACACCACAAGAATTAAACGAGTTTAATTAGCTCGATCGATAAGATTGATCACACGTTCCACGTTCGACCTAACAAAACTCACATCGGTTCGGAAAGGAAAATCTTCGGCCTCGAGCATATGCACCACTTGTCCCATCATCGGCCTTTTCTGGGCATTCGGATCCACGCAACGCAAAGCCACTAAAAGGGTACGTTTCAAGGCTCGAGAAGTCGGCATCTCGGGTAGCTTGGGGTCCAAAACCCCCTCGGCGTTTCGATTGGAAACCATCGTTTTCAGCCAATCGACGAGATTCACCTCACCGGGGGGTCGACTGTAATCGACTGGGTTTCGTCCGGTGATGATTTCCATTATTAGAACGCCGAAGCTATACACGTCGCTTCTCTCGTTCAACATGCCGGTGCTCGCATATTCCGGAGCAACGTAACTAGAAAAAAAAAAAACGAAAACATGTTAGTAATAAAAAAAAAAGTGAAAGTAAAAATTTCTCGACTAGCTAGCTCACCCGAAAGTTCCCATGACTCGCGTGGTGATGTAACTCTTCTCAGAGCCTATGAGCTTTGCCAGACCGAAGTCGGAAACCTTTGAGTTCCACTGTCTATCTAGTAAAATGTTGCTCGACTTGATGTCGCGATGAACGACCTTAGGCTCGAGACCCTCGTGCAAATAGGTTAGCCTATGAAAAAACTCACCAAATCAACTTAAAATTCGAAAAACGGAAAATAGAAATTCACAACTTAATTTGGTTTGAGTTATTACCCTTTAGCGGTTCCGAGTATGATGAGCATTCGTATATCCCATGTAAGCGGGCTACGAGGCCCGACATCTCCGTGAAGCCATTGCTCTAAGTTTCCATTGTCGACATACTCATAAACAAGCATCCTGAAAACGATTCGAGTTTACACACCATAGACTTACTAATCGTGTACACACACACACACACTCGAGGGGTGTTTTTACCTATGGGCGCCCTCAGCACAAAAGCCGAGCAACCTGACCAGATTCTTATGTCGAACCCGTCCAATAACTTCGACTTCGACCTTGAACTCTCTCTCGGCTTGACCCCTAAGCAAAAATCGAACAAAAACGGAACAATGCAAACAATCAGAATCAACCAAATTCACAATCACACCCGAGTTGAGTAGAATCTATTCACATTTCACACCCCTTAAGTTTTCGGAAAGTGTCACAAACACCCCTCCAAATACCACTAATTATCATTTGGCCCCTCCATAAAAAAATTACCTGTTATTGAGCAGATTTTTCACAGCCACAATACTCTTATCCTCGAACACGCCGTGGTAAACGATCCCATACCCTCCTTCTCCGATCACATTCTCCGCCGTGAACCCGTTCGTCGCCACCTCGAGCTCCCGGAGCGTGTACCAATGCCCCCACCCCAAATGGGAAACCTCCGGCCCGAGGCCCGGTTCGTCTCCGGGCCGGGTCTCGCCGCTCCCCTTCCCAGAGCCCGACTTCTCCGGACAGGCCATCCGGTGGTCCTTCCCGATCTCAATGTGGACCCTATGCTCCGATTTCGGATCCGGGCCGGGGGAAGGGAACCGCAGCTTCGGGTCGGGCCGGATTTCCTGGATTTCTTTGGACACGTTGGGGATGGCCGGCGGTTTTTTCTTCTTGTGGGCCAGCGGGGGTTTCTTGTTTCTTCTGGAGGTGAAACAGAGAGGGATTAGGAAGAGGAAGATGACGATGGCGGCGCCGACGCATATTCCGAGGACAACCCACAAACGGAGCCCGAAAACGGAGGTCCGCTTCGACAATTCGTCGCTCAGAAACGGGCGCTTTCCGTTCCCTTCAGACATTTATAATCTTCTTGATTCAGCTGGGTGTAAGAAAAATTGAAGCTTTGGAGATTTGAGCTTCGTTTTGAGAGTGAGAAAGAAAATGAAAATTACAGAGGAGGGCGAAAGCTGTGATGATGGGACTTGTGGAAATGGAGACAAAACCCATTAATTTTCTGTAGTGTGAGAAAATAAAGAATGAATATGTTTTTTTTTTTTTTGTGTGTGTTTGGTTGTGGGCCCGGCCATTGGTACTTAGTATATATAATATGCCTTAAAATACTTAGTAATAATTAAGTCTGATTATATGCTAAGATTAGTTTATTGTGTAGAACAAATTTTAGATACTTTGGATATGGTGAGATATCATTCTCATTCTAATTTTTTTTATATTATTAAATAATTGTGTGGAAAGAAAAATGAATTTTTTAGAGCTAACTCTTTTATTTAACACTTGCCTTCAAAATCATACTGATATTTTCACACTTTAATGGACAAAAATAATAATAATAATATGCTGATACAAAAAATTGAAAGAAAATTGTATTTTAAAAAAATACTTGTTAATAAAATTAGAAAAATACTTACTATATTTTAAAATAAAAAATAAGTATAATTATTGCATCTATCTTATAATAAAATTCACACTAATATTTTTTAAATGTTCTACAATAATATTCACACCCCATAACAAAAAATAGTGTACTACATTTGTCTCAAATAAATGATCACGCTTGCAATTTTTATAAGACAATGTAGTAACACTTTACTTTTTTATTTTAAAATTAATCTTATAATTTAACTTAGTAGGAATATCAGAATATTAATGTAATATTTGTTTCTTTGGGTATAAAGTCCTATTTACAAAAATATAGTAGTCCGTACTAAATAAGACATATACAATACAATACAAAGTACTGTACTGTACAATGATTTTATATGACTGGCATAATGATAGTTGTTAATGGATTGTAAAATGCTACTACTGCTACTTATTTCAAAGTTTCAATAATTGTTTTTTGTAACAATAATAAAATGATTTAATTAAGTATTGCTTTACATTTCTTTTTCTTTTTTTAATAAAGAAAGAAAAAAGTGTTACTAAAAAGATTTAAATTTTAATAATGATATACGGAGTATAAGACAAAGGCTTGTGACTAATGATTTTTGTTTAGGAAAAATGAATGATGACTTTGTCGCAAAAATTCGGTATGTGGGACACAATAAAGTATTAGCAACTTAGTATAATTATGATTTTATTAGCACGAGTGATACGAGTACCATTTGTACAATTATCGGACATCACAATTCTAAATCAAACGCGACTTTTTACACGTTTATAATTTTGAATATTTGAAAATTGGAATAATAAATTCTAAATGCTATAAGCGAAATAGAGATACTGCACATTGAACATATTCCGAATGATAAGTCGGAGGAAGGTGAGTTATGTATGCCAGGAGTGACACACGTGCTAATTGCTACAATAGTTTTGTTGAAGAGATTAAAATATAACCAAATTATATCTTTTTGATTGGAGGTTGAATCAATCATCAGAAGAAGAATTAAGCAAAAAATTAAGATACATTTTGGAAAAATCAATCTTCCATCGAAAAGAAGCAAATGAAATGTTTTCATAAAAAAATCTCGTAGGATCGATAATGAACATTTCATTTTGTACATGCCAGATCATAAATTAGTAACTGCGTTCAATTTCCGGGCCAGAAGGTCGCGATCTTGAGCTAACCCTAAAAACTCGATTGTTTGTATCGGTTATTAGGAGTTGTTCATAAATTAGACCGGCTGATTGAGTTTGCAAGTGATCCAGATAGATCGAACAATATGTTGATTTCATTTTTCGAAGGATAGTTTTTCTATTGGCTTGATTACCTGCATAACATAACGGAAATGTATAACCTGAACACTCTTTGTAGTTTATTCACAATTTCCAAAAGGCTTCAATTCTAAACATTCGTCTTTCCATAAACGAGTGTTGTAGCTCAAGCAGAATGACCCGTCGTCGAACCCAAGTCTTTTCATTTCTTCCATTCTTATTTGCTATTAACCATTACTGTATTTCATGTTCATCACCTCACAATATACTCCTTTTATTCACTCACTTGTACTGTTACGATTACGAAGAAACGCCTGGAGACTGCGACGAGTTGTTTCTCGAGCAACTTATATTTAATTGATTGAAATCCACATACCGATTTTCCAAAGATGGGGCGACGCTAGGTAGAAATCCAGAGTGAGAAGAGCCGTTAGCCATGGAGTAGGGCCCCAACATTTGCGGAGTCAGGTAGCCGTGACTAATATTATCCATATCATTTTGCATAAGAACATGGTTGCCTCTAGAATGTGAGTCAGGTCCCGATGGGGGCACTAAGGTCGGTTGTGATGGTCCTCCGAGAGTGTAGCCTGGATGTAGACTTATACCATTTCTTATCGTAAGCATCTGCAAAACTTAACCCAAGCTTTTAGTTTTCAAAACTCCATCCTCACAAGATTATAATCAGCCTAGGACTAGGCGACACTATGGTTGGTCATTTTGACTAAAATACCCTTCAACATTGAATTGATTATACTAACATTTGTCCTGCAACGCCAAAATCGATCTTTTAAATTTACAATTATAAAGACTCTGTCAAGTGTTTATTTGTAATAACATGGTTGTATTTTGTAATTAGGCTAAACCTAATGGATAAGGGGATTTTCACGACGACAAAGTACACAGCCCTTGAGGCATTCTTTGTATAGACTTGGTCACTCTTCACAAATCTCTACACAATCTTCTTAGTCAGAATTGATCATTAAACAAGAAATTAAAACATCATAACCGACATAATTAAACAAGTTATGCAGCTGAAAACGAAATCGATATTAACATGCAAGCATCCAAGGGTCATACACAAATCGATCCGAGAACGAGAATATTGGGTTATAGAGGGTATATAAATGAAACCTGAACTTGTAGTTGCAGCTGCTTCAAGTATTCAATGGCCTCATCCAGCATTGACGCCTTGTCCGTCTGCCATTGAAATAAAAAACATAAATCGACAACATCCGGAGAAAAAAATTGTGAAGAGGAATGAATATATACATACTTTGTTTGAATTTGGAATCAAACTCTGAAGTGCTTTTAGTTTCTCGTTGATTCGACTTCTCCTCCTCTGTCACACAACAACAAGTAATCGGATTCAAACATATGTTGCTACCAATTTTAATTTCAAATCCAGATGATTGTAATTATGTAAATAAAACCTTTTCTGATAAATTATGAACCTCAGCAGCCCTACTTCTCTTCGAAGAACAACGCGGGTGACCCGGATTCGTCCGGTTTTCAGATGCGTCAGATTCCTTTTCAGATTTCAGCGATTGAAAACCGAATCGTCAAATTCGAAATCCAGAATCAGATCAGTGACTAAACAATTTTGATTATACCTAAAACACGCAAATTAGAAATTAAAAACCCTAATTATTCATCATATACCTCACAGCTGGAGGCGAAGTGTTTAGCTCTCTCAGAGGGATCGTGATATTCATCGGTTTCTTCGGCGACGAAATTCCTGAGATCGGAGAAATCGATGCCGGAGAAATGATGCGCGTCTCCTGCGCCGGGCGCGGCGGCGGCGGACGACGAAGAATTGTGGAGAAGAACTTGAAGAAACGAAGAAATGTCTTCGGAGTCGCTGCTCCCGTAAGGATCCTCCATTACCAGAAAATAATAAATAAATAAATTGAAGTTACACTGTTTGAGGATTTTCCTTTGGCTCTAAATAAACTTCAAATTCCATTGTCGATTATTCATCGGATTGCAGAAATTTTACAGGCGATGGTTTTCGAATGGTGAGAGGAGATGACGATTCGTGTTTGCAGTTATATAAAGCGCGTCGAGTTTGATTACGATGGTTTTTAATCTCTCATTATCCCGCCTTAATTATTCCTAATCTTTCGATAATTACAAATTGGGGTCTGAACTTATGTAAAATCTGTCATAGGTACTTCACCTTTTATGAACTTGCGAAATTAAGTACACAAAATTAGGTAATTAATCAACAATTTTCAGGTTTAAATTGCAAAATTGCATTCAGGTTTTTAAATTATACATTTAAGTATCTCCTGATTTGTACTATTTTTGTCTCGAACAAATGATTATAGTTTCGTTATAATTTACAAATGATTAGACCTCGACTCAATCAAGCTCAACTTAACATCGAATTCGAATTTATCGATGTCAAAACAAATGTTTTTTAAATGTAATTTAAATTTGACATTGCTCAAAATCAAATGTTTCTCAACACAATCAAAGTCCTTTAATTTTAACTACTCTCGTATTTTGTTTTGGCAAAAATTAATTTATTCACACAGTATTATTTAATGCATTTTATCTTATCCAACTGGATTACACCTTAGCCTAAAAACAGCGTCATTCCCAATGTATTTTCAACTTGTCCGTAGCAATCATTCATAACAAACAACATTATTATGTTTTCAATTTATTTTATTTCGACATATTTTATATACTTTTCTTTTAAAATATTATCTAGAAAAAACCACAATTTATTATCAAATTTTAAATATTATTTTATTTCAGCATATATTTTTATCCCAAAAGCGTGTTTATCTTGTCGGGACGCGAACACACTTATTTAATCCAAAGCGTGTTTATTTTTTCATTAATTAATTCATTTTACACAGGTGACACATCAGATGCCAGTGTGATGACACAGAATGCCACATCAAACGCCACCTGGATAACAAAGTGACACATCAGATGCCAGAATTACATTAACAGAAGCAAAAAAATCACCATGAAAACACAGAAATAGAGTAAAAATATTTGAAGCATAATAATGATAATCCAATAAAAATAGTTAAAATTTCAATTTTCGACCCGAGTATCGGTTTTCCACTTGAAAGAAAAAAAAACATAAATTATATCCTCTCCCCGCGAGGCCAGATTCCGGCCACCGTTTTATTCAGTCAGTCCCGTCGTTTTACAAATGGGGCACAAATTCTTTTGCAGCAGCCATTGTTTGATACACTCACTGTGAAAGTGATGCCCACATTGCAGGCTCCCAAGATCTTCTCCCTCGTTGTATTCTTCCTGCATTATCGAGTGAGTTAAATTTCGTAACTTTGAGGGTAATTTTGTAATCATCCCAATACGAAGAAAGTTCGTACCCGACAAATACTACAAGGCTCGATCTCAGCCCGATTTTCCGTTCCCCCGTTCATGTATGTATGCAGCTTCAAACAACCAGTTATGGTTTCTTCATTCAACCCGGTGCACACGTTTCCAATGCGATCCTCCAGGGCTAATAACTCCTGGAAGAAGTTGACATACACCCCAAAGTAAAAAAAAAGATGGATGAAAAAATTTAACGAGGCGAAAAGAAAAAGTCGCATTTGCACCTCATAAGACATGTTATCTACATCCAACCGCATTTCACGGTGACGGTCGTGCATATCAGCCATTCCGAAAAGGAGGGAGTGATCGAGCATCATCATGTCCTGTAAAATTAACAGAAACACCAAACACTCTATTTTCACTTCTGAATATCAACTATTTATTTTATAGAAGAAAAAAAGTAGGATAAAAAAAACCTCCAATCTCAAGCCTTCTCCCCTTCGCATGAGATCCAAGACATGGCGAATCTGCTAAAAACCAAAATACAAATCATGAACGAATTCCAGAGCACGAAAGCTACTATCAGGGACATCATATTCTTCGAACAAAAAATGCAACATTATTTTGCAAACGTAAAGTACTAATTATAGACATACCTCAGACATCATACTCGTCCTTCCTTCACCACCACCACTACCACCTCCAGCCAAGCTTCGCATCGAATAAGGCAGCCCGAAAGCACTATCAGTATGCCGTCTCTCAGGCAAGGTTGAACCTGAACCCGAACCAGAGCCTGATAAATGTCGACCAAGATTGCCAGATCCAGATGCGGAACCCAATCGCACGGCTTGACCACTACTTTGACCTCCGGATGACTCAACACCCGCTGTCGATATCAAAGATCTCCGAACAATTTCCGAGAGCCTACGTGAATATTGCGGTCGGCTGCGATTGGACCAAGATGACTCGGATGGGTTGATCCCTGAAGTGGAGCCTGCTCGAGAAGCTGACCCAATATTTCCAGCAATAGCGTTAGCAGCAGCCGAGTCCCAATTCGTAGGCGGTTGGGGCAAACTTTCTACTTCACCAGCTGGAACGAACATAGGATGTTCCGATATGCTTCTCAGAATATTCCTATTTGGTTCTTCGTTCAGCACAGGCTCCCTCGAGCTAGAGGGCCCGGCCCACCTAGAATGGAAGTTTCTTCGTACAAAAGGGACATGAGAAAGGCTCCTGTTTTCGGCAGAAGGAGGCGGGTTTAAGCCGAGCAAACGATTACGGAGACCTAAGCTCGAATGGATTTGAGAAGGCGGAAGGACATCTGCATTTACAGGTTCAGGTAAATTCAAGTTGGCTCGCGAGCCGTTGATCCTTAGTCGGAAGTTTCTCCGGGAGCTCTCGGGATTCCCTCCAGAGAAAGGACTCGCTAAGAAGGCCCCACCCACACCGAGCCTGAGCCTTGGGTTCGTTTGCTCGGGCCCATTACTAGTAACTGGCCCGTTTTCAGTCATACTTCTCTCAGCATGCTGGAAGTAATTCGAACTGCCAGCTCCAGAAGACTGCCCGACTTGCACCTCGAGAGATTTTCTCTTACACGACATGCGTGGGGCGTCAAAGGAACGTCCCAACCCATCTTCACTGCTTTCAGAAGCAGAATCCGAGGCATCATCATGCTTGTCTGCATGAATGATATTATCTGATGAAAGAGTGTTGGACGGTTCGAATCGAGGCCCGTCTAATGTGAGGGAATCCCGAGATCGAATGGTCCATGCGCTTTCTCTTTTTCTTTCCTGATTCTCATCTTGAGTTTGTGTAGCAACGGAACTAGTTTCCCCTAAACTCAACTCGGCGTTTAGGGTTTCATGGTTTACAGGATGCACGAATTGAATACTTGTGTCGTCGGATGGTATTCTGTAATCCGGATGTCGACTATGGGCAGAGGTCGTAATACTATTCCAAGGCATTTGGGAATCCAAGTCGGCTTCGCTTGATGTAGAGCCATGATCGAAGCTCAAGTTGGTAATGGAACTTCTATGCCCTTGCATTAGGTGTATAAGTTGTATTTCTTCAATTACTCAAAGTATAAAGAGGTAATTGCTCTTCAGAAATCCTGCATACATCAACCTTTAGACAAATATATAGTCGCATTGGTAAGGGGCAACAAGAACATTCCATATTTTCACAATCGAAGATTACATTTAGTGGTATATCCAAATAACAGGCATAATAAAAATCATGTCTTGCAAACACAAATTCAAGATTCACATGTCGACGGGCATAGCCGCATAAGTATAATTGCCAATCCACATAACGATATTGAGAAATGTTGAGGTAAAGAACAGATTTTTAGTAGGTCATCATCATAGAAAATTAATTTAAACCAACAAGAAAAGGATCAAGGACAGAGCAAATGAATCCCATAAACCACACACACACAAAACAGAGGAACCCTAAAAACAGAACAGAAAAACAAAACAAAACCCAGTAAATTTAGAATCAACAAAGATCAACAAGAACATGAATAAATGAAAAACAAACAAAGAAAATCCGAGACTCTGTACCAACAAAAGAGCGGCAGATGGAGAGAGGTATAGATCTAAAACCTGAAAACAAAAAAATCATGAATTAAAACAAATGATTTTTCCAGCAAACAAAAAAAGACCCAAAACATTGAAAGATGATCATCAATCAAATATCCCACAACCGAAACTAATTATCAAAAAAATAAAATAAAAATTGAACATAAACCCCATACCTCGTACATCAAGAAACAGAGAGAGAGGGGAAAAAGAACTCAGGAAATTGAGATGAGATGGGAATGAATCTGGTGGGTGGTGGTGTGTGAATAAAATTGAGAAATGGGTGAGAGGGATTAATGAGGATGAGGACAGTAATCTTTAATTTACTCAAATAGAAAAAAAGGAAAATACATAAAAACACATTATACCGCATAAGCCCACAGGGCCACATTCACATTTCACCCACACAGTCACGCAGACAAAAAAACTTTTTATTCAATAAAGACAGAAACTTTATTCAATTATTTTATTAATTAGTTTTTTTTCTTCAAAAATTAAAGATGATTGTGTTAATTATCATGAGGTCATGTAAATTCTGTTTACCAAACATGTCACCATTTTTTACCTTGCTTCAATAACACACGGAAATACGGAATGGAAAATAAAATTACAAATGAATTTGCATTTCTTTTTTCTTGGTGTTTTTTTTCTTGATCTGGGTTTCTTTTGAAATCGACACGCCAAGAACCTGATTTTGCATTTGTTAGCTGTTGCAGTGTATGGTACGTTTTTTGTTTGTTTGTTCATCCCGTCCGTCCGCTCGATTACAACATTGCATTTTATAAAAAAATTGAACGAAACACTCATAACTCGTTTAACTCGACCGAGATCAGCCCGAGCCAGCACGGTCCATGACCAGGTCAAACTAGTGGCCATACATACAAGTAACTATATAAAGTTGCAACATCAATTGCTCCACTTATCACGTTAATTTGTCTGCGTGTATTGAATATACATTGTCCCACCGATAATCGAGTGAGATAATATCAACATATTCGACTGATTTCGACCGGTTCATAATCGTGCTTAACGTGGAAAAAGTACCAAAATATCTCATTGTTTATCTTAGAAAAAACAATACGACCCATTCATAATTTTGTTTGATGTAAATCCACATTTGTTTGAAATAATAAAAAAAATTATAAAGTATTTTATTAAAACTTGAATTAAGAACCACGATTAACATCTTGAAAAGATTTGTCCCTCTGTTGTCCACTGCAAATACATTTAATCAATTAACGTACACACAATATATACCAAGAAAAAGTCAAAGGCCGCCAAGTTTTACTACAATTATTAGTACATAAATAATAAATTAAAAAAGTACTAAATATAATTACAACATTATCTTTTATTTAAGCCTCATCAATATTTCATTATTGAAAATAAAATACTCCACTAAGAACAATGGAGCTTCAAAGTTCAGTAGCTCTGTTTCTTCTTCCATGGTTTTTTCTATTAGCTTCTTCTTCTTCTTCTTCTTCCAACCATGATTCCATCAAATCCTCGTACATCGTCCACATGGACAAATCCTCCATGCCCAAGGTATTCCCCACCCACCACCACTGGTATTCCTCCCTTCTCACTCCCGCGAAAACAGAGCTCGCCGGAAAGCCCGGCCCGAAACTCATCTACACATACGACCACGCCTTCCACGGCTTCAGCGTCGTCATGTCGAAATCCGAACTGGAAATCCTCAAAAAATCTCCGGGCTTCCTCTCCGCCTACCCCGACCACCCCATCACCCCCGACACCACCCACTCCACCACCTTCATGTCCCTCAACTCCGCCACCGGCCTCTGGCCCGCTTCCAACTTCGGCAATGACGTCATCATCGGCGTCATCGACACCGGCATCTGGCCCGAAAGCCCGAGCTTCTCCGACAACGGACTGACCGAAATTCCGGCGAGGTGGAAGGGCTCGTGCCGAGGAGGCCATAAATTCGACTGCAACAAGAAAATCATCGGGGCCCGATACTTCAACCGAGGAATTCGGGCCGAGAGCCCGGACTTAACGATACCCGACTCGGCCCGGGACGAGGACGGGCACGGGACCCACGTCTCCTCCATCGCGGCCGGGAGCTTCGTGAGCAACGTCTCCTTCTTCGGGTACGGGCCGGGTACGGCCCGAGGGGTGGCCCCACGCGCCAGGCTGGCGGTCTACAAAGTCCTCTGGCCGGGAGGGGTTTCGTCCGACGTGCTGGCCGGAATCGACCGGGCCGTGTCCGACGGGGTCGACGTCATATCGGCTTCCCTCGGCACGCAAGAGGTCAACCTCTACGAGAGCCCGCTCTCGATAGCTAGCTTCGGGGCGAGGGAGAAGGGAATCTTAGTTTCCCTCTCGGCCGGAAATCGAGGCCCGAGCGTTCGGACGATTCGATCGGGGATCCCGTGGGCCGTGGTGGTCGCGTCGGGGACCATCGACCGGTGGTTCGCCGGAACTTTGACTCTCGGAAACGGGAAAACCGTCACGGGATGGACGACTTTCCCGGGCCGGGCCTTGGTTAGAAACTTGCCGCTCGTCTACAACGAGACGTTATCGGCTTGCGACTCGAACGAACTTCTCGCCGAGGCTCCCGAAGGGAGCGTCGTCGTTTGCAACCTGACTCTCGGCAACAACGATTTGCGCGGAATGCTGACGTCACTATCGACGAGCTCCAACGTTCGAGCCGGTGTGATCATATCCGACGACCCGAGCATATTCCGATCGAGCGTGTTTCCTTTCCCGGGAGTTGTCGTTACGCCTGCAGAAGGCGAGGAGGTGGCCGAGTATGCTCTCAACAACCCGTCCCCGATCGCGACAATCGATTTCCAGCAAACCATAATCGGGCCGGGCCCGAGGCCCGCTCCGGCTTTGTCGGATCAGTCGTCGAGGGGCCCGGGTCGAAGCTACGAGCTGATTCTGAAACCCGACCTGATGGCTCCGGGAGTGTTGATCTTAGCCGCTGTCTATCCGTACGCTCTCGGGCCGAGGATCGGCGAGAACATATACTTATCGACGGATTACACTCTCATGTCGGGGACGTCGATGGCTTGCCCTCACGTCTCGGGGGTCGCTGCGCTTCTGAAAGCCGCGCATCCCGACTGGAGCCCAGCAGCGATTCAGTCGGCCATGATGACGACTGCGAATCCATTGGATAACACGAATCGACCGATTAGGGAGCAAGATAATACGGTCGCGACTCCGTTGGGTATCGGGTCGGGTCAAGTCGACCCGAATCGAGCGCTCGATCCGGGGTTCGTGTACGATGCGTCCGTACAGGACATTGTGAACCTCGTCTGCTCCATGAATTTCACGGGCGAACAGATACGGTCGATTATAAGGTCGGGATACAACTGCTCGAGTCCGTCTGCTGATCTAAACTACCCGTCTTTCGTGGCTGTTTTTAACCTTGCGGACGAAGGAAAGACGTTGACTAGGAGATTCCGGAGGACAGTTACAAATGTGGGAAGCGGCTCGGCATCGTATAGTGTAAAGCTGGAGGTACCTGTGAACACCACAATGAGCGTTAGCCCGCAAACCTTGAGGTTTCGAAACAAGTATGAGAAGCTGAGCTATACGTTGACGATTCGTTTTAAGGCAGACCTTGAGGTTCAGCATCGACCTGGTTCAGTGACTTGGATCGAACAGAAAGGAAAGCGCACGGTGAGAAGCCCTATTCTAGTTTCTGCAGGGGCTGATTTTTTCGAGTGATTTATATATTTGTGAATTGCTTGAAACTTATTTGTGTAATAATTGAAAGAATGTGATATCAAGAACAGAAGCATTTAACTTTATTTTAAGCATTTCAACATGAGCACACTGCAGAAAGCTATAAAAGACGATAAACCACAAGCAAAAGTCGAACAGAACGACATTATAACTCTATAACTCACTCTCAATCCTCGGACAAACGACAATCGGACTTCTGACGGTGTGATTCTCGGAGTCATCCACCCAAGTGAGTGATCCATGCATTGCATATGATGAAGAATCATTACGAGCCTCGTAAACAATGGTCATGAAATAGCTCTGTTTCGCATTCTTCTTTCGAAAAAACAAAGTCTTTGGCCAGATATAGATCTTGCTGCCATTGGGTTCTTCTAACTTGAATTTGTATGTAACTGAAACATCGTTCCCCACGTACGTGACCGTCCTTCTGAATGTTTTGATATGTTTCTTGCAATTTTGTTTGGAGCTAAAGAGAGCGATGAAAGACGGGTAATTGAGGTCGGAGGAATATCTCGAGCCTGAGCATTTGTAGTCTGGTCCAACGATGGTTTGAGTTTGTGCCCGAGTAAAATTCATGGAGCAAACAAGATCCACGTAGTCTTGTGGGGATGCGTCATAAACTAGGCCTGGATCAAGCGCACGATTGGGGTCCACATGTCCTGATCCCATGGCAAGCGGGGTGGCATTTTCGTAATTGAAATGTGGATCTCGAATTCTTTTTCCGGTGTTGTCCAAAGGGTTGGCTGTGGTCATGATGGCCGATCGGATTGCTGACGGGCTCCACTCAGGGTGAACACCTTTTAAAAGTGCAGTGATGCCCGAAACATGAGGGCAAGCAAACGACGTCCCGGTTACAAGTGCAAAATCACTAGTCAAAGAAATGTTAGTACCAATTTTAGCTGTTGTTGCGTTAGGGATCGAAGAGGACAATACTAATGTTCCAGGTGCCATAACATCAGGTTTCAAGATGTCTTGGTAGCTCTCAGACGGGCCTCTTGAAGTGTAATAAGCCACTACGGGAGTCGGTTTTGTCCCCAACAATGTGTGTTGGAATTCGATGCTAGCAGTTGGCTTTGCGTTCAGTTTGGTAGCATAATTGATCAGGACTTGTTCGTCTTTGGAGCTGATCACGACACCTGGACATGTAAATTCACTGTATTCAATTGCCTCGGGATCGTCTGAGATAAAGATAGCCGCTGCAACATTTGAGTTTGAGATATTGCGCATTTGCCTAAAATAATTACCACCTTTGCATATGACAATCCCGTGTTTAGCCGTAGACAATGCCTCACTTGAATTGCAAGAAGATAACGTTTCGTTGTACATGAGAGGCAGTTTCATAACAGGAGTGGAAACAGGGAATGTGGTCCATCCATCGATTGTTATCCCGTTCTCCAAAGTCAGCTTGCCAGTGAAGAAACGGTCGACGGATCCTGCTGCCACCGATAAGGCCCAAGGATATGCATTGGATATGCTCCCGATATTAACGTCATTTCCAGCTGCAGTCACAACAAGAACGCCTTTCCTCATAGCACCAAAAGAAGCTATGGAGATTGGGTCCTCGTACAAGTGAACAGCATCATCCCCAAGTGAGACAGAAATCACATCAACTCCATCGGCAACTGCTTGCTCCATACTGGCAACCAAGTCAGAATCACTACCGTAATCTTCCCAAAACACCTTATACATGGCCAACCGAGCACCAGGTGCGACTCCTCTTGCCGTGCCATTTGCATATCCGAAAAAGGAAGCTCCTCGGACATAATTCCCGGCGACAATAGAGGATGTAAATGTGCCATGACCAATCGTATCCCTTCCCGAGTTCATCCTAAGGGTGACATTGGGATTTTTGGCAAAAACACCCTTGTTAAAATATCTGACTCCAATCAGCTTTTTGTTACACATTGAAGAGTCAAACTCCTGCCCGGGCTGACAAATTCCTTTCCACCTCGCCGGAATATCAGTCATTCCATCATCGTTGAAGCTTTGACTTTCGGGCCACACGCCACTATCTATAACACCGACGATCACGTCTTTGCCAAAACGAGAAGCCGGCCACAGTCCAGTTACAGGATTAAGCCCCAAAAACTGGGGAGTGTGAGTTGTCTGTAGTTTCAAACCTCTTTCACGATAGGCCGAGAGAAATCCACGCGATTTTTTTAAGGCCTTGAGTTCGGCATTCGACAGGACTGCACTAAACCCATGTAACACATTATCATAAGCATAAAGTATGCTTGGTGATTTTTGAGTGGGGTGCGACGATCCACGGATCAAGGAGTCGTCGTCTTTCAAGGAATTGACGATTGAGGTATACCAATGGGCCGGTGTGGCCGGCAAACGCCTTAGGCATGAAAGATTTGTCCATGTGGACTATATAAGTTGATCGATTATCGGCTAATATAGCCGGATAGAAGGAGATGAGAAATATAAAGAAGACAAAAAGAAGAAGATGAGTTTTGATGAATAACTCCATGAATGCAAGACTCAATGTTTGAAGTGTGTAATTAAAGAGGAGATGAATATGATGAGATGTGTGAAAGCTTCATATTTATAGATCAGAATTTGAGTTATTCGGTTTGCTACCAAAATCAAGGCTTTCACACTAAATTAAATATTAAAATAATTATTTATAAGTTTTAAAATTTATAAAATGCATGATTTCATGTAATATGACATCATGACATCAGCGTGTACATAAGTGAGGATATATAGAGGGTGAATTATTATTAAAAAAAAAGAACCTAAAAGATTAATTAATTAAAGTAGTATATATATGTACTTATTGCCTAAATATTTTTTGTATGTACTAGCTCTAAACAAGCTATTTTTGAGCTAATTTGAATTTTAAATTTTAAATTGTAAATTAGTACTCCCTCCGTATCATCGGAAGAGTTTGCATAGAGAAATTTTTACTTAGATTTAAAAAAAAATAAAAATTATGTCTTAAAAAAAGGAGGGGTATAATAAGTATTGTAGATTAAGAAAAAATGATTTTTTATGTGTTAAATAATAAAAAGTAAGAGTAAAATATTTATTGTTTATTAAGTAAAGAATAAGTTAGGTAAAAAAGTTATGGTATTAATGTAAATATATGAGTATTGAAATGATAAAGTTATAAAAAAAATTGTATTTATGATGAGCAAACTTTTAAGAGACAACTAAAAAAGTAAAGTGTGCAAACTCTTGTGATTAGAAAGAATTAGTTCAAAATCTAAATTTTTTGATTTAACAAAGTTTTAAAATAGATATTTTTTAATCAACTAATTAAATCAAAATTAATTTTTATGTTTTAAATTATATTTAATTGTTAAATCAAACAAAATAATACAATATGTTTTTTTAACGTCTTTAATGTACGCCGGATTCCGATCAAACCAGGTAATAATATACAATTTTCCGGATTCCATCAAACCAGGTAATAATATACAATTTTTGAAAATGTCATATATTAATCGATGAGATTTTTAAAAAGTGAGGTAGTAAAATAAAAAAAATGACCTAAAAATTAAATAGTAAATTATAATTATTTTAAACTTTAATTATTAAAATATGCATTAAATTTTAGGGAAATTTTTAATAAAGAAAAGTTTTTAAAGTTATGAATTAAATATCTTATTTTTTTAATTATAAATAAGAGTAGTTTACTTACAACTTTATAAATTTACACAGCGATTATTAAATTTTATTATAATTTTATAATTATACGGTAATTACACTTTACTATAATTAAAATTTTAAAATTAATCTGATTAATAAAACATTTAAAACAATCTAACATTAAATTATAAACTAATATTTATGGGATTCGAGTTATAATATCATAACTTATATTACACTTTTTTCTAAAAAGTTTTAAATTTTATATGACTCGTCGAATCATTTTGCTTTATCTTATAGATTCATTAGATTATTAAATTATAAATCAAAAATATGTTAAAGCAAGATACTTTAATTATACTACAATCTTTTATACTCAACAAGTTTTCAAGATTTTCAAATTATGTTATCTAGGAAAAACTTTAGAACTAGAATCTTGATATGAATGATTGTTAAATTTAATATTTAGATAAATTTGAGATTTTAATTATTTTAATTGAAAATATATGTAGGAGAGTATCATACAAAATATCTCAGAGCGGATCACGAACCGGGGAGAGAAGATCTGACCCAGACGAGGATGTACTGGTAAACACCGGCCACAATGAGTGTTCGAAACATGTTGAGAAGCTGAGCTATACGTTGACCATTCGTTTTAAGCATTGACCCGGTTCGCTGAGCTATACGTTGACCACTCGTTTTAAGCATTGACCCGGTTCGGTGACTTGGATAGAACAGAACGGAAAACACAGGGTGAGAAAAATGCTAGAAAAATTTGATATCAAGAACAGAAGCATTTATCTTTATTTCTAGCATTTCAACATGAGAACACTGCATAAGCTATAAAAGACGATAAATCACGAGTGAAAGTCCAATGAACCGACACCATAAGTCTATAACTCACTCTCAATCCTCGAGTTCCAACTGCTACCCAATATTATCTTCTTGCAGTTCAAGTGAGACATTGTCTACGGCTAAACCCGACATTCAAGAAACTGAATGTAACCGAAACATCGTTCCCCACGTACGTGACCGTCCTTCTGAATGTTTTGAAATGTTTCGATGCTAGCGGTTGGATTTTTGTGGATTGAGTAGCGTAACGGATCAGTATTTTTGCTTTCTTGGAGGTGATCACGACACCAGGACATGTAAATTTGTTGTATTCATTAGACTGGGGATCGTCTGAGATATAAAGATGGCCGCTGCAACATTGGAGTGTGAGATATGGAACATTTGGCCAAAATAAAAACCACTCGAGAGTAGCGCGCTTGAATTAATTGCAAGTCGATAATGTTTTGTTGTAAATGAGAGGCAGTTTCCTAACAGGAGAGGAAGCAGGAAATATGGTCCATCCAGTGATTGTTATCCCATTCCCCAAAGTTAACTTGCCAGTGAAGAAACGATCGATGGATCCTGCAGCGACCGTTAAGGTCCACGGAAATCCATTCCTTATGCTCCCTATATCAGCGTCGTTTCCAGCTGGAGTCGAAACAAGCTGAACTCCTTTCTTCATAGCACCAAAAGAAGCTATGGAGATTGAGTTCTCGTACAAGGGAACCGTATAATCCACAAGTGAGACGGCAGTATCTATAACACCGACGATCACGTCTTGGCCATAACGAGAAGCCGGCCACACTCCAGTTACAGGATTAAGCCCCATGAACTGCGGAGTGTGAGTTGTCTGTATTTTGATCAAACTTCTGCCAGGATAGGCAGACAAATCCGTGCGATGTTTTTAAGGCCTCGAGTTGGCCTTTCGACAACAATGCACTGAACCCATGCAACATATGATTATAAGAATAAAGCTAACGTTAACGCAGCCGGATAGAAGATCAAAAATATAAAGACAAGAAGAAGATGAATTTTGTTGAACAACTCCATATATGTATGTTTGAAGAGACGAATATGAGAAGAATGAGAGCTTCATATATATATATATATATATATATATATATATATATATATATATCGGGAATTGTAGTACATGATTAAGGTCAATATTGTTTTCATATGATTTAAATAATTTGTGTGTAATTTTTAATGTTAGTATATTAGGTACGTTACGTAGTACTTTAATATAGCTAGCGCGTGGAAGACACAACATTAACACTAGGCGTAGAAATGATTTTTTACACCGCCAATAAAATTTCAATATGTGGCATTATTGATTAAAGTATTTATTATTAATTTTGATATGATATCTATAAATTTGGTAGTACGTTTAATTTTCTTCATTTGATAAATTTAGCAAGAATATTTTAGTTATTATAAATTTGAAAGTAAATTAATTTATTTAATAAATTTTGTACATATCAATTCAATTGATTAATTAAAATTATAATTTAAATTAAACTAATTAATTAAAAATTAAGAATTTAATTATATTTATAATCCAAATTAATTATAAGACTTTCATATGATATGCTAAGTTAAAATATTATTTTTAAATTGAATCTAAATTATCTAAGCTATATATTAATTATTAAGATTTTAAATTTTTACATAAAAATAAATAAATCAAATTATACAATTTTCATATTCCAACTAAAGTATTAATTCAGATAAAAATAATTTTTGTTGATTCAATTTTTTAAAAAATGACTATTTGATTTTGCTCAATATTATTATATTAAAATGTCAAATTAAAAATAATTATTTTATGATCATTATTTTTTTATATGATTAATGCATTTTTATATAACCATAATTTCATTACACTCCATTAAATTAATTTATTTGAATAACTTAATTTAAAATTGAATCAAGTAATTATTTCCAATATTATTGGATTAATTTTCACATTATTTAATTAAATTATAGGATATACTCACACTGTATAAACCAAAAATTGTAATAAATATACAATTCACATCATTTTAATATTGTACGAATTAATTACCATAATTGAGAATATTAATACACTTTAGACAAAAATTATGATCAGAATACACCAACTTTACACTACAAATGTAGTTCGATTATTTTACTTATGTATAAAGAATTTTAAATAAATACTCTTCTGTCAAAGAATAGTTAGAATTTTAAATAAATATTCTTCTGTCAAAGAATAGTTGTCATATCAAGTTAATTGCTCTCTAGTTTCACCGTAAATAAGAGGGAGCCGTCTACAATTTATGTCAATTAATTTCATTATACAAAATTTAATATAATTAATTTTAATAAATAAACTATATTTTACGTTAAATTCATTATAAGAAATTAATTTTAATTAAAATATTAATTTATTAAAATATGTAGTACAATATTTTAAAATATTTTAAAATATTTTTTGAAATTGGAAGGGTGCAATGAACGAGATTAGACATGATTAATAGGGTTGAAAAGCATTCAAGTTTTGAGCTTTATCGAGTTGACTCATAAAACATAGTATTAGTAGACTCGAGCTCGACTAACCTAAAATTTGTTATGTCCGAGCTCAGTCTACCTCGATAAGGTCAACTTCAACTTGTTCGAGTGGCTCTATTCAAAATTTTGAATTGCTCTATCTCAGCTCGAATCGAATTACTCGTAAAACTCGAATTGATTCGAATATACATATTAAGAGTATTTAATTTATAAATATAAATTGAGTAGAAACTCCGTACAGTCGTATCGTTGAGAAAATATATTACTATAAAGAGTTATTCTTATACCGAGTTTTATAAAATAAAAAAAAATTATAAAAAATAATATACATATTATCTATCTTTAAATTCACAAAATTAATTTAATAGTTTTGAATAATAAAATTTGACTATACATGTGTAAAAATTGTGTTTGAATAAAATATTAATGAATCTAACGATTATAAACTTTGATCGCTATATGTTATTGATTTTGATAAATATTTCAAGTAATCTTAAACATTTTATTGATTTTAATATATAAAAACATTATTAATAAATATTTTTATTATATATTAATCATTTATTCCTATATAGAAGTAGAAATACTTAATACGGTACTTAAAAAATTTATGACTTATAACAATGTGAAGTTTATTCCTATTTATAACTGTTATGGGACTTGAATTTTTTATTACTATAGAAAGTTTATTCATATATAGAGTATTACTATATAGAATTTCCACTGTATATTTGTGCGGCTAGCAAGCCCCTTGATTCTTAAAAAACAAACTTGAGCTCGACTCCTATATACTCCCTCCCAACCAGATTAATAGTCACACCTTCTTTGTATTTTGTGAAGAAAATGTCACTATTAGTCTGATTGGGAGGGAGTAGTAATGTTCAACTCTCTCAAGTTAATTCTTTTACATATGCACTAATTATATATTCTTTAGATTATTACATTATAAATTTTATGTATCATTTTAACATATAGATTCATTAGGATTATTAAATAATTGTGAAATATCTATATTAACTAACATTCTTTCTAAAAATAATTAGTAGATACACCCCTTATGAACATACTTAGAACAACAAACAAGCAACCTTTATTATTCTAACAATATTTCATGATTCTCAAATTATCTTATCTATGAAAAAAAAGTTACACCTATAATCATTTAAAAAAAAAAATCCATATATTTTCTAATTATATGAAAATCCTTAATATCACTATAACTAGAATCTTCTATTAATTGTCATCAAATTTAATATACGTATGTACTAAAAATTAAATCGACGCAGCCTTTTCAAAGTTATATTTTACTTTCACACATTTCTTGTATTATTTTTTTTCCCTATTGAGGTTTATATATAGCCATGCATGCTCGGTCCAAACTCCAGCCCATGCACACCAGCCTAGACACAGTCCATGCTAGAGGCCCGCTCGTTTTATGTTATTTTCTTTATTTGTTTAATGTCCTTATTTAAGTTATTTGTCAAGAGTTGTTAGCTCAGTTGGTTGAGCACTTGAATTGAGGACTTGAGGTCCTTGGTTCGAATCCCAAGACATTGCAATTCACCTCGACAAAAAAAAAAAAGTTATTTTCCTAAGTTACCTTGGGATTAGGGTTAACTACATGCTTCTATAAAAGCATGCATATGTAATCGTCAATAATCATCAAGTTAATAAGAAATCAAGTCAAGTTATATTATTCTCGTTTCTTCACTATGAATTTCACGATCGAAATTGCGACGACCAAGTGGCGCGCGGCGATCGAATCTGCGACGACCAAAACCGATAGATACTACGGAAGAGGCGCGCGAAGATCTCGAAGATTATTTTCATTGGTTATTTTGTTTCGGGTTGGGTCGAGTTGATCGAAACCTGGATTATGAAAAACCTATTATTCCATAGTCGGATTTGTCGGCGATCCTACGGCAACGTCGAATGTTGGCGTGCTGGTGGTTAAAGGCGACTAACGACTGTGGTGCTATTTTAGATGGGGCCGACAATGTTCGAACAACGACGTGAGGCCACATCGTATTGGTTCGGGCTGTCCGGACCTTCTTGTCGAAGCTTGGTCGGAAGACGATCGGGCTCCGAGTTATCATCTATGTGAAAGAAGTGTGAGGAGGTTGTTATCTTCCTCAGATTACCAGGGTTTCTTTCAAGTTATGTTTGGTTTGAGGTCTGAGGACGGGTCGAGTCATTAGACAAAGTTCTCGTCCTCCGTTTTTTGGTCTGCGTCCGACACCGTTTACCTCCAGCTCGACGATTTCCTGAAGTTGTTTCTAGAGTCGTGAAGGTGGCATTGGCTGCGGGGGTTCGGAGGCGATTCAAGTTTAAGTGAAGTCAGAAAACATTCACAAATAAGCATATGGTTTTTATTGGTCCGCTGCACTCGTAGGATGGGCAGCAACAAATTAAAGCTTCAACATGTTCTTTCAAGTTTGGTATGGTTAATGGTTTCAAGTTATATTCGACTCAGGTCGATGTTATCCATGTACCTATGAGAGAATTCAAACGTGCTGTTGTTTTTGGTGGAGTTGGCGGCCCCTTCTCCGATTTGTGGGCTTGATCACAAAACAAGTCCAATGGATTGGGGATAGAATATTATGATTATAGAGGATTTATTTAAGTACGCATTTGCATGAAAATATCCAAGAAATAAGGCTGACTAAATTTTGGGGGCCCACGTATTTACAAGAAGCTCCAAAGCATTTTGAGTTTGAGGACTTTGGATCTAGACTACGTGAAACGCTCAGGCATTCGTGGAGTTACTCGAAGAAGAAATAGTCAAGATACCACTTGTCGAAGCTTACGACTTCGCCGGTAAATCTGAATTGGAGGAGTTCGCAGTGAGGTTGGATTACTCCAATTTTAATGATTTTGTTGCGAAGCACAAGTTCATCGTGCTCGAGTTTTACTCACAAGTTCACTATGAATTTATTTCATGACTCCAAGTTACTGCATTAGTGCGGGCTGGAAAAGAATATTGTCACATGGCCATTGTATCAGTCGAAGTTGATGGACCTCCCAAGTTATCTTCCTCAAATTCCAGTAATGCATGGGGACAAAGTTTATCTTGTCAGGGGTGGTGGCATTCACCTTGTTGCATCAACAATTCAACACTGCTTGTCACAAAGAAAGAAAGCGAGAAGTGTACTGTCTGACCGTCCACTTCGATACCAGCACTGGTGGAATCAATACTAATTAAGAAAGACAAAGTCAGCCCAGAGTATGATTTACATGACTTGAAGTCACCTGAAAATGAAGAGGTTGTTGAATTTTTACCTACGAGGTTTTCATCATTTTCTCGGCAACATGGGAATTCGAAATTCGTATTCTCATCTTGAGGGAGGGTATTGAGGTTTATATATAGCCATGCATATCAATGCATGGCTCGGTCCAAACTCCAGCCCATGCACACCAGCCCAGACACAGTCCATGCTAGAGGCCCGCTCGTTTTATGTTATTTTCCTTATTTGTTTAATGTCCTTATTTAAGTTATTTTCCTAAGTTACTTGGGATTAGGGTTAACTACGTGCTTCTATAAAAGCATGCATATGTAACCGTCAATAATCATCAAGTTAATAAGAAATCAAGTCAAGTTATATTATTCTCGTTTCTTCACTATGAATTTCAACATTCCCTTAATTATTTATATACTTTTTCTTTGTAATTAAAAAAATAAATTGTGAATAAATTGTTGAGACACATAGAAGAGTATTTTACAATATATAAATTTTTTTTTTGTCTATGTCAATTGCAGTGTCTTGGGATTCGAATCAAGGACCTCAAGTCCCCAATTCAAGTGCTCAACCAACTGAGCTAACAACCCTCGACAAATTTGTATACATCTTGTTCGACGTGTGACGAAAAAGAGTGCAACACGAGGACTTCTTAGAGTCACCCATCCTAGTACTAATATTTGATAGCCTTAGAAATGTAAACATAATTCATTTGTAAAAATTTAAGCAAAAGAGAATAAAACAAAAAATCTACAATCAAGGCTTTATTCAAATAAACTAATAACTCTAATCTAGCCATAAATGATATCAATTGTAGAAATTTTATACTAAAATTTTATTAATATTTGGGAAAATGTGTGATATATAAATTAATATAAAAAAAATTAACCTGAAAAAGGAAAAGAATTTAAATTGTAAATAATAAATGGAGATAACATCTCTCTAAATACACACCCTTGATGCTTTTAAAAAAATAAAATTAATTCACTGTATAATTGTTCAAATTTATAAAATATGTAAGAATTGTGAAAATATATCTAAAATAATATCAAATCACACGAAGAATCTAAAACAAAGACTTAAGTAATATCAAATCTCTCAAATCACACGAATAATCTAAAACAAAGACTTTATTCAAATGTACAAAAATGTGATGTCATGTGGCGTGTATATGACATCAAGAGTAAACTATTAATTATTAAAGTAGACTTATATGAATTAATTTTTATGTAGTATTAATTTATAAGAATTTTTTATATTTAAGAAATTTGAAATACTCCCTGTATATTTTTATTGATTAAGGTAGGAGTATTCAAAATTTGGATCGATCCAAAAATAGGTGATAAGTTTTGGAATAATTTTCAATAAAAAAATTCAAATTCAAATTTTTAACCCAATTTTGAATGTAGACCGGTAAATTCTGGTCAAATCTAATAAATTCGAGCCTAGGTCGAATTAGTTATATTTTTTTAAATAACTCAATAAATAAGTTTAGATTTTTGTAGTATTGTATAAATATAACATAATTGTGTACCCCAAAACATTATACAATGTTTCAAAAAAGCAATGCACAATTTTTAGGGATAGACATGTATAATTTATTCATAAATAAAATTTCATATATATATTTATTAATTTATATGGTTTTTTATTAAATTAAAAAAAAATTAATTTATTAAATTATTGAACGTAATTTATTAAATTATACTCCCTCCAATCTTTTTTATTTTTCGTTCTAGCTTTTTTTACTTTTTACAATTTAATTGTCGTTTTAAGAATTTTTTTTTTTCTCTTATATACCCATATGCATTAAATACATCATTAATTAATTAAATTAAAAAAAATCTAAAATTTCAAATATTTACTGTTGGTTTAGTGTCCTACTCTATTTTATTCTTTTTTTTATACTATGGAATTTTACAAATCTTCAAATTGTAAAGAATAAAATTAATAAAATATTTTTCTTTATATGTTGTGTAAAAATTTACGCAATTCAAAAACATTTTTGAGACTATTTAGTTTTAGATTAATATTATGCCAAAAAACTTAAATTTGATTACAATAAAAATATTCATATATTTTAAGGAAAAAAAAGAATCTAAAATATTTCTTTATATGTTGTGAAAAAATTTACGCAATTCATTTTTGATATGCATTTTAAATTAATATTATGTCAAGAAATTAAATTTAATTTTAATAAAAATACTCATATATTTTAATGGAAAAAAAAGAGTTTAAAATATTTTATTTATATGTTGTGAAAGAATTTAGATTAATATATTTATATTTTATTTAGGCAATTCATTTTTGAGACTATCTAGTTTTAGATTAATATTATGTTAAGAAACTAAATTTGATTTTATTTTAATGGAAAAAAGGGGTTTTGTGTGAAGAAATAAATGAGTAATTATATTTAAATATAATTAATAGAGTAAATGAAGGGTAAATTGGGTAAAATAAAATTTTCTTAATAATTGTGTCAATGCCTAGGACGACAAATAAAAAAAATATGAGGAAGTAGTAAAATGCACGTAAATAGAACGTAATTTATTAAATTATTGAACGTAATTTATTAAATTATAGTAAAATGCACGTAAATTGAACGGGGTTTATAGTAAATTGCACGTTATTCATTTTATTTAGAAAAAACGTAATTATTTATTATTTCTTTAATACAAAAATTTGCCTAGGGCCTTTGTAAATTCAGTAACGGGCCCGCTACCGTTGTCGGAATTGTCGAACGAAGGCTGCCAGTTGGCGTGTATCAGATCGAGCAGATGCTTGATCTCCCCCAAGTCTCGGTCCGGCCTGTTTTCCTGCACGGGTTCGGGATGAAGAACGTGGCTGAAGTTCAACACGAGGTTGATCAGCATGTTGTGTTGGCCCGGGGCCTCGACTAAATCGTACACCCTGCACAACACGAAAAACGGGACTTGATTCTCGAAGAGAAACAAGTCCCTCCACAAACTACTCAGGATCCAATCCATCAGGAAAATTGGATCCTTGTTGCAACTTGGATCCCCCTGGTAGAATTTTCTTATCAACTCCACGACGAAGCACGAATCGAGGACCATCATCCCGACGAACTCGGATGAGGTGAGGTTGCTCGTCTCGGAGTAGGATTCGCGCGCTCGTTCTTCTAACTCGGCCACGGCCGAGATGTATTGGTCGAGGCCTTGATTTTTACGACGGAGGAGGGATTGCAAGTACCTCAGCTTGTGCTCCTTCCCGCGGTGGTAGGGCCCGATGGAGACGATATGCGGCTCGTAGGCCTTGTCGTTCACGCTGCGCAGGTGCTTGTGGACTCTGTAGATGCAGCGTTCGGTTTCGGAGTTGGGGAGTTTGGAGATTTTGTCGCGGATGCGGTTGAAGGTATCGGCGGCGCCGGTGGAGGAATTTCTATGCATTTTTTTTTTTTTATATGATTTTTAAAATTTACTCGGCACATCGATCATACATCACTTATATATACATATACATATAAGAGTTATACTAATAAACAAACTTTTTCACTTTTTCAAATATAGTAGAAGTAACAAACTTTTTCACTTTTTCAAATATAGTAGAAGTAACAAACTTTTTTAAAAATCAACAAACTTTTTCAGTGTTAAAATTTCTATGCATGTTTGTTTGATATGATTTGGTACGTTGATCAATTATTGTGGCTCAAGAATTCAATTTAAAATTTACTCGGCACATCATACATCACTTATTTATATTTATTAATTTATATGGTTTTTTTATTAAATTTAAAAAAAATAGTAATTTATTAAATTATTGAACGTAATTTATTAAATTATAGTAAAATGCACGTAAATAGAACGTAATTTATTAAATTATTGACCGTAATTTATTAAATTATAGTAAAATGCACGTTAAAAGTGTAAATAACTTGAGCCTTCAAAAAATAATTAACTTAGGTTTGTTTTGTATTTTGTGTGGACTAGTTAATTCTAAACAATAAAATTTTATTTAATATATATAAATATTTTTTTTAGCGGAATAAAATTTTATTTAACATATATATGTACATTTTTGTGCGCAATAAAATTTTATTAATATATATAGGTACTCTTTTTTTATTTTTTTCAGCGTGGAGCTCCACTGCGTCCCGTTATATATTTTTATATATTAAAAAAATATTTTTAATTATTTTATAATATATTAATTTATTTAATTTAATATAATTTGTAATAACTAACTTTTTTAATACTATATTATTAATCAAATCAAATAAATATATAATTTTATAAAAAAATAATAAAATATATTTTATGATAAATAATTAAATTATGTATATAAAAATATTACTAAAAATATTTTTTTATTAAAATTAAATAAATAAATGGGATCCCGTTTCAATTTCGATCTCATCTCACTTTCTTACGTGATCTGAATTCACATGATCAATTTTTAAAAAGTGTGATCTCGTCTCATCCTCTTCCGTTAAAAAAAATTATAGGACTAAACCGGGATCACCTAAATCCAGTCTCGTCCCGGCTCATGTCCACGCCTAGTTTCCTGTTAAAAATCAGAATTTACCTATCCTGACTGGAATGGACCGAATACATATAAATATATAATTTTTAATAATGTAAAACTATGAAATTTATTTTGATAAATTGAATAAAATTATAAAATTATCTATTTTTACTTATATAATAAAAAATTAATAAAGTAAAATTATTTTAACTTAATTACATTAAAAAAATTATAAAACATTATAAATTTTGTTCATATTAAAAAATTTAACATTGCTTTAAATTAAAGAAATTTTAAAAAATATTTATTATTTTAATTGATTTTTTATATAAATTTATTTTAAAAATAATCTTGTTTAATTCGGTTAATAATCGGACCAGACTGGAATTTTTCGGTCCGATTTCTAAGTCTTATTTTTATTGAAATTCTGTTTTGGTCCGATTTTTGACCAATTAACACTCCTAACATGAGAACCACTGCTTGGGCCTGAATCCCGACATTTCATTTGACAAAGGTTTAAAAAACATTACTACTATATATATATATATATATAGGGTTAATTGTATTAAAAATACCAACTTTTATTTGCAGAAAAAACCTAAATTTTTTAAGTTTGCAATAAAAGACATGATTTTTAAAAAAAATTTCTTAATTAATGATCTGGCTTAAATTTAATAAAATTTTATACTACAAAATAATTACATGCAATATATTAATTAAAAATAATTAAAGAACATTCGGTTAAAGGGAAGGCGGAAGGGGGTATATATAGGTGTAATTATTTTTAATTAAATTATTTTTAATATATTACATGGTTATTTTGTTGTATAACATTTTATTAAAATTTAATTATATCATTCAATTAAGAAAAATGTTAAAGGTCACATGTTTTATTGCAAACTTAAAAAAGTGATTTTTTTCCAACCAAGATAAAGGTATTTTTAATACAATTAACCCTATATAAAACAAAAAATATTTACACTTCCAAGTTCCAACTAGGATTTACACACACTTCTTTTAATTTATTTAAATTTAAATAATTGTGAAATATTTATATTAACCTTATTTCTAAAAATAATTAGTAGATACACCTAGCTTTATGAACATACTTAGAACAACAAGCAGCAGCAAGATGGCCCCTTCTACCGCAGTCGCCCCGCTGCCGCCAACACCAGTCCTCCCTCCGCACTTCCTTCACCGGATCTTCCCCCTCCAACGAGCCTCCACCATACCAGAATTCGAATTGGGAATGGCTTCCGGGATGATGGAGCAGGGTCGGGTCGAGCGGGCCGAATTCATTCCGACATGAAACTCTTGTTTGATCTTTACAACCAATTCAATGGTTCGAATATTGTCCAATAAAAAACAAAATAATATTAATGTGATTTAATTTTATTGATGTTTGGTTATGAATTTCTTGTGTTACATTAATCAAAAAATATTAATAGCCTACTTTTGTGTGTTAAGTAGGCCTTGTGAGTTAAAAAAAAATCGTGTGTATATAAATAGGCCTATGCACATATGTACTGTATACATACATGTGTATGTGTGTGTCTGCATTTGAAGTAAGTATATACTCAATCCGTCTCACAGAAATAGTCGTGGTCAACGTTGACATTTTTTGTCGGTCTCACAGAAATACATATTATAAATAGTGTACACTAAATTTTATTTTAGTAATTTTTCATAATTTTTGTACACTTTTTATAATATGTATTGGACCGACAAAAAAAGTCAACGTTGACCACTGACTACTTCTGTGAGACGGAAGGAGTACTCAATTTAATAATTCATATATTTTTTAAGTACTTACACTTATATTTATAAGGGATAATTATAGTTGAGTGACTGAACTATAGACACTTTCAGACTTTTATTACTCATTATTCTTTTTGGTGGTTTAGTACCTGAACTAAGCTTTAATTAGACTTTAGTGGTTGAATCGACGGATTTCGGCCACACGTGCCTGACACGTGTTTGATTTCGTGGTCAAGATGAGAGATGAAGAGTATTATCGACCTTTTCTTATATTATTAATATATAAATAATTAAAAATATTTATAAATAATTATAAAAATAATTATAAAAATAATTTAAAATCATTTTTAGTGATGACATTTGATTTAGAAATCACCTTCCAAAATATATAGTAAGAACGTGCAAGTTCAATTACACATCAATTTAATTCAAGTTCAACTACACATCGCAAAATAAAAAATTCAACGGAAAGAATATCATCTACATAGAGGAATACGAGTATTATGGATTAAAAAAAAAAGAAGAAAATAAATAAAAATAAATACAATATTAATACCATGAATTAAAAAAAAAAAATTAAATGAAAAGGTGGAGGAGTTTCCCAAAATTCAATCGAATCCGAGTTCGGAAACTCGTCGATGACAGAAATCCACGTCGACGGCCGCCACGCCTGTGGAATCGACATTCACATATTGTCGAGAGCTGACCTTGTTGACACTAGGAACCAATTCTTGCAAGGCTCTCATCCTTTTAGCAATTCTTTCTCTCCGAAGCTGTAACAAGAAGAAATTAATATCCGATTACACAATCTTCTTATATATGCAACAACAAGATATATCGACAATTAGAATATGTAACGAGCATATAATACCCTCTCAGCAATGTTGTGTGGGTCCGTTGCTTGTCCTCGTCTAGCTCGTACTCTCGGGACTCGGGTATTTTTCGAGTGGTCGAAGAAAATATACAGATCAAATCACACATACAAGTAAGAACACACAAAAATCCTTTCACTACCCAATTTCTAATTTGCACCAATCAATCATTAATCATAGGTAGGTATTCCCCAAATTGCTAATTCTGAAACACACAGAAAATTTCCCCCAAAAAAACCCTAATGTGGGTTCTTTCGTTTCTGAATTGGGGACAAACCCGTTTGTCTCAAATACACGATATATACATACGTCGTATGATTTGGACCGTATATAAATCAGAATACAGAATACGTATTAATATGTATTAGTTTTCGGCGTTTTGTTCCAAACAATGTGAATGTTTGATGTAACTTTGATGCGATGTTGTGTGTTTACATTCCACAAGAACAAAAGCATAGTTAACTTTATTTGAAGCATAATTAAAACACAGGACATAAACATCCTTTCAGGAACAACACCAAACAAGAAAACAGAAACAACACCATATCATGCATCACGAAGAAAGCACCATATTACAAGTCTATTAATTATTACTCAATCCTCGGACACACAACAATCGGGCTTCTGACTGTGTGCTTCCCGGAGTCATCCATCCAAGCGAGTGATCCATGCCTTGCAAATGAAGACTCGTTATGAGCCTCATAAACAATAGTCATGAAATAGCTCTGTTTCGCATTCTTCTTTCGAAAAAACGAAGTCTTTGGCCAGATATAGATCCTTGTGCCATTGGGTTCTTCTAACTTGAATCTGTATGTAACCGAAACATCGTTCCCCACGTACGTGACCGTCCTTCTGAATGTCTTGAAATGTTTCTTGCAATTTTGTGTGTAGCTAAACAGAGCGATGAAAGACGGGTAATTGAGGTCGGAAGAATATTTCGAACCTGAGCATTTGTAGTCTGGTCCAACGATGGTTTGAGTTTGTGCTCGAGTGTAATTCAAGGAGCAAACAAAGTCCACGTAGTCTTGTGGGGATGCGTCGTAAACTAGGCCTGGATCAAGCGCACGGTTGGGGTCCACATGTCCTGATCCCATGGCAAGCGAGGTGGCATTTTCGTAATTGAAATGTGGATCTCGAATTCTTTTTCCGGTGTTGTCCAAAGGGTTGGCTGTGGTCATGATTGCCGACCGAATTGCTGTCGGGCTCCACTCTGGGTGTGCGCTTTTTAAAAGTGCAGCGATGCCCGAAACATGAGGGCAAGCCATAGATGTCCCAGTTTCAAGTACAAAATCACTAGTCAAAGAAATGTTAGTGCCGATCCAAGCTGTTTTTTTGTTAGGAATCGAAGAGGACAAAACTAATGATCCGGGTGCCATCACATCAGGTTTCAAGATTTCCTGATAGCTCCGAGATGGGCCTCTTGACGTGTCAGTAGCCACCACGGGAGCTGGTTTTGTCCCCAACAATGTGCGTTGGAACTCGATGCTAGCTGTTGGATTTTTGTGGATTTGATCAGTTGCGTAACGGATTAGTTTTTTTGCTTTCTTGGAGGTGCTCACGACTCCGGGACATGTAAATCTGTCGTATTCAACAGAGATGGGATCGTCTGAGATAAAGATGGCCGCTGCAACATTGGAGTGAGAAATACGATACATTTGTCGAATATAAACACCTCTTTCGCATATGACAATCCCGTGTTTAGCCGTCGTCGACAATACCGCGCTTGAATTGCAAGGCGATAATGTTTGGTTGTAAATGAGAGGCAGTTTCACAACAGGAGTGGAGGAAGGGAATAAGGTCCATCCAGTGATTGTTTTCCATCCAGAAATTCTGCCCCGGCTGACATATTCCTTTCCACCTCTTCGGGACAGCTGTCATTCCATCGTCGTTGAAGCTTTGAACTTCGGGCCACACGCCAGTATCTATAACACCGACGATCACGTCCTGGCCATAACGGGAGGCCGGCCACAATCCAGTTAGAGGATTAAGCCCCAGGAACTGAGGAGTGTGAGTTGTCTGTAGTTTGATCGAACTTCTGTCGGGATAGGCAGAGACAAAACCGAGCGATGTTTTTAAGGCTTCGAGTTGGGCCTTGGACAACAATGCACTGAACCCATGCAACACATTATTATAAGTATAAAGCATGCTTGGTGGTTTGTGATCGTCATCATCGTCTTTCAAGGTATCGACGATTGAGGTATACCATTTTGTGTGGTCGGCAAACGCCTTGGGCATGAAAGATTTGTCCATGTGGATGATATATGTTGATCGATTATCGGATGCGATAACCGGATTGGAGATCAAAAATATAAAGACAAGAAGAAGAAGAAGAAGAAGAAGAAGATGATGAATTTTGATGAACAACTCCATTTTGTATGCTTGAAGAGATGAGAGCTTCATATTTATATTACTTCATATTTTGTATGCTTGAGCTCGGCTAGTAATGCTCGCGAGCTGCAGTCGGCTTGTTTGCATCCATAGCCCGGACAGATTATTAAATTATAAATTAAAAAAAGTAATGTTAAAGCACAATACTTTAATTATAGTTTTTTTGATACTTGGATTCTCAAATTATCTTATCTAAGAAAAAAAGTTACACCTATAATCATTTAAAAAAAAATGATTCCATATATTTTCTGATTATAATATTTATAAGGAACCCTTAATTGTCATCAAATTTAATATACGTAGTTACTAAAAATTAAATTACGCAGCTTTTTCAAAGTTATATTTTACTTTCACACATTTCATAAAATGTACTGTACAGTATTCTTTTTTTTCACTATTTATATACTTTTTTTTTGTAATTTAAAAAATAATTGTGCATAAATAGTTCATACACGTAAAATACTGGAGTAAATATTTGATAGGCTTAGAAATAGATGTAAACATAATTCATTTGTCAAAATATATGCAAAAGAGAATCAAACAAAAAATCTACAATCAAGACTTTTTTCAAATAAACTAATAACTCTAATCTAGCCACAAATTATATCAATGGTAGAAATTTTATAATAAAAAATTATTTATACTTGAAAAAATGCGTGATATATAAATTAATATAAAAAAAAAAATTGGGATGAATGAGAGAAAGATGAGATCTTCAAATTTATAGAATACATGATTAAGGTCGATATTGTTTTCGTATGATTTAAATATTTTTTGTGTGATTTTTAATGATAAGTGAGTAGTATATTAGGTGGAGTAGTACTTTAATAAAGCGCAAGTCATTACAATATTTTTGAAATTGGAAGGGCGCGGGCTCCACCACTTATACTCAACGATATGAGAGAGGATTAATAGAGTTGAAATTAAGCGAACCCGAGTCGAGTTTTGAGTTTATCGAGTTGACTCAAAAAAAATTAATAGACACAAGTTCGACTAAACTAAAATTTGTCATGCCCGAGCTCGGCTCGATTGAAGCGCCTGACTTCTGCTAACTCAATAAGGTCAACTTCAACTTATTCAACTGGATCAATTCAAATTGCTCTAGTTCAACTAGACTTGAATTGCTCGTAAAGGTCGACTTAATTCGAATATACATATTAAGAGTACTTAATTTATAAAAATAACATATATTTGTGAGGCTCGCTAGCCACTTGATTCTTCAAAAATAATGCTTGAGCTAGGCTCCTATATAGTATAGTAATGTTCAACTCGAGCACTACGAGTTTCATTCTTTTACATATGTAATAATTATATATTCATTAGATTATTAAATTATAAATTTTATGTATCATTTTATTGCCTTTTAACATATATATAGATTCATTAGATTATTAAATTATAAATTAAAAAAAATAATGTTAAAGCACAATACTTTAATTATAGTTTTCTTGATACTCTTAACAATATTCCAAGAATCTCAAATTATGTTATCTAGGAACAAAGAGTTACTCCTATAATCCTTAAAAAAAAGATTGCACATATTTTTACGATTATATTCGAAGATTCCTTAATCACTAGAACTAAGGAGGGTGTATTCGATTCGGATTTTGTTGGATTTTAAAAAGTCTGTGGATTTTTAAAATTCACGGAGTCTTTGCAGAGTTTGACCGACTTTTGTTATTGATTTATACGAATTTTCATAAATTTTAAAATATTTTGAAATATACATTTTCATTGATTTACATAAATTTTCATAAACTTTCGTGCATTACTTATTGATATAACCGTCGTCATATGAAACACATTTTTCTATAAAAAAATTAATTCAAATTATTAAAAAAATATTAATATAGTATAATTTATATCTTTATTTATATTATTAAATTTTTAAATATATTTTTAAATTTTTTTTATAATTTTTTGAAAATTTTATTGATAGTTAAAGCATAGTTTTATTTAAAATATTAAATTTTTTCTTTTTCAAAGTATTTTTTTCTTAAAAATATATTTTTTTTCTTTTTTGTCTTTTTTATTTAATTTTATATAATTATAGATTGCACATATTTCTATGATTATATTGGAAGATTCCTTAATCACTAGAACTAAGATTATCATCAATTAAAATCATATACAGTACATATATTATTATTTAATAAAATTGATGAATTTTCTTTGTTAAATTGGAAAAAAATTAATTTTTTTATATTAAATGGAAATGAGTAATCACCACCGTTTATATTAAATGAAAGGTCCAGACTTATTAGTTAGGAAATGTTAGAAAACCTTTCCTAATGAGCTAGAGGATCTCAATTCGTGAAAATATATGCAAAAGAGAATCAAACAAACAATCTACAATCAAGGCTTTATTCAAATAAACTACTCTAATAAACTCTAATCTAATTAACCACAAATGATATCAATTGTAGAAATTTTATACTAAAAAATTATTTACTTGGAAAAATGCGTGATGTATAAATTAATATAAAAAAAATTAATCTGAAAAAGGAAAAAAATACATTGTATAGAATAAATGGAAGTTACATCTCTCTAAATACACACACTCGATGCTTTTTAAAAAAATATAATTAATTCACTACATAATTGGTAAAATTTATAAAATATGTAAGAATTGTGAACATATATCTTAAGTAATATCAAATCACACGAAGAATCTAAAACAAAGACTTGAGTAATGTTAAATCACACGAAAAATCTAAAACAAAGACTTTTTGCAAATGTACAAAAATGTGATGTCATTCTATATGACATCAAGAGTTAATAAATGAGGATGCAAAGCGCACATGATTATAAAAAAGAACTTAAACGAATAATTATTAAAATAGACTTATATAGATTAATTTTTTTATTAATATATAATAATTTTTTATATTTAAAAGAGCTTATAAAATGTTACGTTTTATAAGTTGTTTTAAGAGCTGATAAGCTGTTATGTCTTATTTAATAAATAAGTCGTTAAACGTTTGGATAAAATAGATAGTTGTTTTAAGAGCTAATAAGCTGTTATGTTTTATTTAATAAATAAGCGTTCAGTTTGGATAAAATAAATATATAAACTTATAAAATGTTAATTTGTTAGATATATAAACTTATAAGATGTTAATTTGTTTGGTAATTTTAGATCTTATATAAATAAAATTATCAAAATTAAATTGTTATATATGATAAAAATAATTAAAAATATATATATTAACTAAATAATAAATTTAGAATTTTTTTATATATATAAAATGTAATAATTTTAGGGGTATTTTGGTTTTTTATGGTTTAAGTTGCAAGAGCTTATAAGATGTTGAAAAAAAGTACCTCCCCCTTTATTTTATTTTTAAACAGGTTAAACAATTTATTTTTAAGTTTTTTAAGATTTTTTTTAAAATGTTACTAAAAAAATTTTAAGAACTAATAAGCTCTTAAACAACTTATAAGCTGTTTTAAAGAGTTTATAAGCTCTGCCAAACATGCTCTAAGTATAATTTATTCATTAAATAAAATTTCACTAAGGGGGAGTGTGTTCTACCTTAGTGATAATGCTTAGATATTATCTTACACTTCTAGGTTAAGAGAGTTGTCATTGAGGGGGAGTTGTTCTTATGCTCTTCCTCATGTTTTGTGAAGAAAGATAAAAAGGGGGAGTTTGTTAGTGTAATATGCTACGCAGTGCATTGCCGCAGCGAGTCGCTAGGCAATGCGATGCAGCAGCATACTTACACGTTTTTCTCTTTCTTCACATTGTGTACTGTTGTGCATCACATGTATTATGTGTGATCTATTTAGCATTTTATCTTGTTGATTCATGCGTATATATGCAACCAACACTCGTCGAGCATTGAAGACCTTGGTGCTGCGTTGAGTCCTACTCCACGCAAGACGTGGAGTGCATGGGAATGTTTGCTGAAAACTCAAGACGTAACAGTTGCTGCAAGACCTCCTGAGGATATTGACGCAAGGTGTTGCATCAGTTGTTGTTTGCGCAAAGCGTTGCAGCAGCGGTCAAACCTAAATCCCTATATTCTAGCAAGTGTCTAACAACTCGATTTTCAAGGGATTTAGTTGAAGACTGAAGACGCACCGTTGCAGCAAGACTCGTTGAAGCCACTGATGCAAGGAGTTGCGCAGCAGTGATTCAGTCTACGCAAGTGTTGCAGCATCAGTCAAAACAGATTTCCTAAAATATAGGAACCGCCTTATCTCTCGCTTTTCAAGGGAGTTGGTTACAGGGCTGGGTCTATATATTGAAGGAGTCTTCAGCACATTTCCTCATCTCTTCCAAAAACACTTTTTCATCTTTTCTTCTTCGATTATTTTCATTTCATCGAGAGTGATCGAACCTTTCAACTACGAAGCTTTGTATCTGAACATATTCAGTCGTAGTTTGTTTAGTAGTGTTGGTTGAGTCGAGATCTTTGAATACGATATCTAAGGAATACATGTGTATGTCCGAAAGGTAGTCGAACGTATATTCAAGATCACATTTTGTAAAGACATTCGATCTTTATTAATCATTTTTGCCGTAAGGCACATTCGTATGAGTATAATTTAAATACCCATACAAGATTTATTTCGTTTTCTTCTCTTGCTTTTCATTTTATGTGTGTGTGTGTGTTTGTTTGTTTGTTTTTCAAGTTTTTCATTATTCCGCTGCAGTCTTTAATATCATATCAGAATATACATTTACGAACCTCGTCGGGGATAGAAAGATAGAAGAAGAACGAAGAACAAGAAAGATAAAAGATACCGGCGGAAGTCCCAAAACCTCTGAACCTGAATTCGTGAAATCAATTAAGGACGGAACCCTAACCCCCAACACGAAATCGATGCAGCAACTCGGGGATGATGAAGACACACGAACGAAGGGTGGATCGCTTCGTTGATTCGTCGGTTGAATTCTTTGGATAATTGGGTAGAATTCGAACCCAAGAGAGATTTAATAAAAACTCACAAAAATATATTTATTCATCATCAAAATCATGGTTGTTTTGTAACATGGTCTTAAGAAGCCTTTATATAGGCAAAATGAAACATAAACGTAAGGAAAAAGGAAAGAAAAACAATAAAAAACGCTGAAAAACCCTAAAATCCGCCGCTGCTGTCATTTTGTGAAGATGTCGCCCGACATTGTAGTAGTGTACATTCTCTGTCGCCCGACATTCAAATGTCGCCCGACATTGTCGTAGTGTAAATCTCTGTCGCCCGACATTTGACCCGAAGTGAGAGTTGATCCTCGTATTGATCCTCGTGTTCCGCAGAAGGTCGCCTCCCTTTTTCTGAAGATGTCGGCCGACATTCTTGTAGTGTATTTTTGGTGTCGGCCGACATTAGGCCAATCTCTTGGCTGAACTCCGCGGCGCGCCCTCGGCTCACGTCTGCCCTCGTCCCGACCTAAAAACGAACACCTTGACTAAGCGGGGTCTTTGGATTGCATCATTCCCCTCCTCTTCAAGAGGATTTGTCCTCAAATCCACGTCGATGCCAGGGTCGAACACCACTCTCACCAACAAGCTCGAAACTACGTTAGTCTGCAGCTCACACCCTCGATATAGTGGAAATCTAGGAGATCCTTCGTCAGGGAAGTCATCATGAATATCCTGAAACGCAAAATGAGTAAAAGGGTGTAGAGACAATAAAGCGTTAGTGTAGCACTTCGCCTCCTCGCACAACACCACAGACGTCGGTTGTCCTTCTTTCGTTGCTTGTTCCACCATGGGTAACTCCAATTGCGGAAGGTCCTCGGATTTCATCAATTCCTCCTCCTTGGACTCTACTGAAGTCTCCTCCTCGGACTCTACCGAAGCCTCCGCGACGTCAAAATCCACCGAAACCTCCTCGATGTCGGACCCCACCGACTCCTTGATGTCAGAAGCCACGGCAACCGATGGTGTCGGTTCGTCGCACTCTTCTACGGACTCCTCCGAAGTCAAATCTTCCTCGGAATACACCAAGACCAACTCTTCTTCGGACTCCACCACTGACTTCGGTGCTGGTTTCTTGCCATCGTCATCAGTCGCTAATTCCCCAGGCTTCATTGCCTCTCGTATCCGCTCCTCCACCCGACGCGTAATATCGCTCCAACACTTGTCCCAACGCTCAGCTCTGGCCCTCCTCTCGTCTTCCCAACGCTCAGCTCTGGCCCTCCTCTCGTCGTCCAAACGCTCAACTCTGGACCTCCTCTCATCACGAAACTCCCGACTACGATCACGGACTCGATGATGGCCATGCTGAACTTCTCGGTATCCGCTGCCACCTCTTCGATTCCATGCATCTTCACGAGGAGCTCTCTCCTCTAAGGCGGTAAGTCGCTCATTCACCCCCTTCATCTTCGATGTAAGCATCCTTTCGAACCGTGCAAACACCTTCTCCATGATGAGCTTAGCTTGGGAATGATCCATCTCAGTCAACCTGCAAAAGTGTTAGAAACAAAATAGAGAATTCCTCACCACTCTCGTGTATCACTCAATATGGTAAGTCACTCAATACTCGGTTCTCTCACTTCTCTCACTTCTCTCTCTCAAGAATCAAACTCTCCCAACTTACCGATCGAATTCAACTCCAACAAAAATCCACGAAATGACTTCAAATTGCTGAACGAACGATGAACAGCAATAAAAAGAATAATCGAGAATAAATAATAATTTTTTTTTTAAATTCGGATGAACAGTAACTGTTCAAGATGAACAGTAAATTCGAAATAAATTTTTTTTTTTTTTAATCAAGGAAGAAGAAGAAAGAATAAGAAACGAAAAGAATAAACGAGGTTACGTAATCGAAAAATAAAGAACCCAAACCTGGGCTCTGATACCAAATGATACGAACCTCGTCGGGGATAGAAAGATAGAAGAAGAACGAAGAACAAGAAAGATAAAAGATACCGGCGGAAGTCCCAAAACCTCTGAACCTGAATTCGTGAAATCAATTAAGGACGGAACCCTAACCCCCAACACGAAATCGATGCAGCAACTCGGGGATGATGAAGACACACGAACGAAGGGTGGATCGCTTCGTTGATTCGTCGGTTGAATTCTTTGGATAATTGGGTAGAATTCGAACCCAAGAGAGATTTAATAAAAACTCACAAAAATATATTTATTCATCATCAAAATCATGGTTGTTTTGTAACATGGTCTTAAGAAGCCTTTATATAGGCAAAATGAAACATAAACGTAAGGAAAAAGGAAAGAAAAACAATAAAAAACGCTGAAAAACCCTAAAATCCGCCGCTGCTGTCATTTTGTGAAGATGTCGCCCGACATTGTAGTAGTGTACATTCTCTGTCGCCCGACATTCAAATGTCGCCCGACATTGTCGTAGTGTAAATCTCTGTCGCCCGACATTTGACCCGAAGTGAGAGTTGATCCTCGTATTGATCCTCGTGTTCCGCAGAAGGTCGCCTCCCTTTTTCTGAAGATGTCGGCCGACATTCTTGTAGTGTATTTTTGGTGTCGGCCGACATTAGGCCAATCTCTTGGCTGAACTCCGCGGCGCGCCCTCGGCTCACGTCTGCCCTCGTCCCGACCTAAAAACGAACACCTTGACTAAGCGGGGTCTTTGGATTGCATCAACATTTCTGGTATTATATATAATCCACTCAAACAAAGTAAATCAAATAATAAACGAACGAATTTTTTTTCTGCAACGCGCTGCGCAACACCCCAGTTGTTGCTGCTGCAGCGCTGCGTAGGGAGTGCTGCGTATTTCTCTATAATACCGTTGCGCATCCCCGACACTTACATATATATATATATACACACACATCGATATTTCTATAGCCCACTCTCAATCCTTGAGCTAAACAGAGCATTTGTAGTTTGTTTAAAAGATGGTTTGCATTTGTGCCTTGATCGGTCAGGAATAATCAAAGAAAACATATAGAGTTGGAAGAATTCATAGTACTAGAATCGAGATAACAAATTAATACTAAAGCAATGGAAAACGAAAAAACAAGCACTGAATAAAAAGAGAGAACTTACATGAACTCTCTTTTGTCCATTTCATGGCGCTAGGTGGCCAAGTAAAGGCAGTGTCTCGGTTCAACTCTCTTTTGTCCATTTCTACTCGTTTTTGTCTCGTCTTGGCTCGTTTTACCTGCCAAACCAAGAATCAAGGTAATACAACATAATTCATTATAAGACAAAACAACATACGCAAAACAAACACGACGAAACTAAAAACGGATAAACAAAGCAGAACAAAAACGAATAAATAATGCCGAGTGTGATTCATGGAGCAAACAAGATCCACATCGTCTAGTGGGGATGCGTGAACTAGGCCTGGATCAACGTGTCTAGATATTTGAAAAATGAAGCTTGAATACATTCTAACTTCAGTTTATTTACTACAGTATAAACTAACAATTAAATACTATTAAAAAAATTAACACTTAATTTTCCCTTTCATTAATTATTTTAAAATTTAAAATTGAACTAATTAAGACATAAATAATTACCGGCATCGAGAAGCTCAGCACCGTAGCTTGGACCTTTATCAAGCCGTTTCATTTGACGGAGGTGTGTTCTCCGGAGGCCGCCGAGAGCCAGGAGCGAGAGAGATAAGAAAGGGGCTGTAAGTGAGTGAATTAGGGTTATAAATTCAATTTCCCCTAATCCCCAAATCCCAATTCGTATGTAGAATTGAATTAGGGCTTGAGAATTAATTTGGACTCCAAATTAATGATACTCGAATTTTCTATAGCTCCAAACAAGTCCCTAAATTCCACGTTTATTTCATTCAAATCCATAAATATCTCTCAATTATAAATAACCCCTTTATTTTTTTTAAAGTTTAGTTTAATCCCTAACTTTTATAAAAATTATTTTCTCTTTCTCATAATAAAAGACATACATACTCCTTTCAATTTATAGATACACTTTCTTTGTAAAACATAAAAGAAAAATATCAAGTCTCGGATAGAAGGACTATTTTTTTCGTAAACAAAAACACAATTCTTTAAATTAAAAAAAAGTTATACAATTTAACACATTTTTCCTCAAAGTTACATTTTGACCACTCTTTTTCCTAATTCTTTTTTGAAATTTCGTTTTAAGGCGAATATTAAGATAAATTATGGACTCCTATAGTCCTATTCGATGACTTTGATTGAACATAATAGAAAGCCATGTGTGTTACTATATGCTTAAACATATTCCACAAGAACAAGTGAACAACAACATAACTAACTTTATTTGAAGCATTAAAACATAAAACAAAGCATCCTTTAAGCAACAACAAAGAGAAAACACAAACACCATATTATAAGTCTATTACTCAATCTTCGAACAAACGACAATCGGACTTCTGACGGTGTGCTTCTCGGAGTCATCCACCCAAGTGAGTGAACCATGTCTTGCATATGATGAAGAATCGTTATAAGCCTCGTAAACAATGGTCATGAAATAGCTCTGCTTCTCGTTCTTCTTTAGAAAAGACAAAGTCTTCGGCCAGATTATGATATGGGTGCCCTTGGGTTCTTCTAACTTGAACGTGTATGTAACCGGAAAATTATTCCTCAGGCACGTGACCGTCCTCTTAAATGTTTTGGTCAATTTCTTACAACGATCTTCAGAGCTAAATAGAGCGATGAACGACGGGTAATTGAGATCAGAGGAATATCTCGAGCCTGCAGAGCATTTGTAGTCTGATCCAACGATGGTTTGAGTTTGTTCCTGAGTGAGATTCATGGAGCAAACAAGATCCACGTAGTCCTGTGGGGATGCGTCGTAGACTAGCCCCGGATCAAGCGCCCGGTTGGGGTCCACGTGTCCTGATCCCATGGCAAGCGGGGTCGCATCTTCATAATCGAAATATGTATCTCGGATTCTTCTTCCGGTGTTGTCCAAAGGGTTGGCTGTGGTCATGATGGCCGACTGAATTGCTGCCGGGCTCCACTCGGGGTGTGCGCCTTTTAATAGTGCAGCGATACCCGAAACATGAGGGCAAGAAAAAGACGTCCCACTTTCAAGTACAAAATCACTAGTCAAAGAAATGTTAGTTCCAATCGTAGCTGTTGTCTCGTTAGGAATCGAGGATGACAAAACTAATGTTCCGGGTGCCATCACATCAGGTTTCAAGATGCCCTGATAGCTCCTAGATGGGCCTCTTGATGTGTAAGTAGCCACCACGGGAGCGGCTGGTTTTGTCCCCAACAATGTGCGTTGGAACTCGATGCTAGCGGTTGGATTTTTGTGGATTTGATCAGTTGCGTAACGGATTAGTATTTTTGCTTTCTTGGAGGTGATCACAACTCCAGGACATGTAAATCTGTCGTATTCAACAGAGATGGGATCGTCTGATATAAAGATGGCCGCTGCAACATTGGAGTGCGAGATACGATACATTTGCCGAATATAAACCCCTCTTTCGCATATGACAATCCCGTGTTTAACCGTCGTCGACAATACCGCGCTTGAATTGCAAGGCAATAATGTTTGGTTGTAAATGAGAGGCAGTTTCACAACAGGAGTGGAGGAAGGATATAAGGTCCATCCAGTGATTGTTTTCCCATTCCCCAAAGTTAATTTGCCAGTGAAGAAACGATCGATGGATCCTGCAGCCACCGTTAAGGTCCACGGAAATCCATTCCTTATGCTCCCGATATCAACGTCATTTCCAGCTGGAGTCGAAACAACAACTCCTTTCTTCATAGCACCGAAAGAAGCTATGGAGATTGGATTCTCGTACAATGGAACCGTATCATCTGCAAGTGAGATAGAAATTACATCAACTCCATCGGCAAGTGCCTGGTCCATACTGGCAACCAAGTCAGAGTTACTGCCGTCATCTTCCCAAAACACCTTATACATGGCCAATCGAGCACCAGGTGCAACTCCTCTTGCCGTGCCGTTTGCATACCCGAAATATGAAACTCCTCGAACGGGATTACCAGCGACAATGGAGGATGTAAATGTGCCATGACCAATCGTATCCCTTCCTGAGTTCATAGGCAGGGTTATATTAGGATTTGCAGCTAAAACACCCTTGTTAAAATATCTGACTCCGATAAGCTTTTTGTTACACATGGAAGAGTCGAAATCCTGCCCCGGTTGACAGATTCCTTTCCACCTCGACGGGACATCAGTCATTCCATCATCGTTGAAGCTTTGAACTTCGGGCCACACGCCAGTATCTATAACACCGACGATAACGTCTTGGCCATAACGAGAAGCCGGCCACAATCCAGTTACAGGATTAAGCCCCATAAACTGGGGAGTGTGAGTTGTCTGTAGTTTAAAACCTCTATCACGATAGGCAGAGACAAAACCGTGCGATGTTTTTAAAGCCTCGAGTTGGCCTTTCGACAACAATGCACTGAACCCATGCAACACATGATTATAAGTATAAAACATGCTCGGTGGTTTCAAAGAGTTGTTATCGTCTTTCAAGGTATCGATGATTGAGGTATACCATTTGGTGTGGTCGGCAGCAAAGGCTTTAGGCATGAAAGATTTGTCCATGTGGACGATGTAAGTTGATCGATCATCAGCTGCGTCGGCTAACGCAGCCGGATAGAAGATCAAAAATATAAAGACAAGAAGAAGATGAATTTTGTTGAACAACTCCATATATGTATGTTTGAAGAGATGAATATGATCAGAAGAATGAGAGCTTCATATTTATAGATCGGGAATTGAAGTACATAATCAAGGTCAATATTGTTTTATATGATTTAAATATTTTTTTTTGTGTAATTTTTAATGTTAGTATATTAGAGCATCTCCAACCGATACCAAAAACCTATTTTGGAGTAGGTGAGATACTCCAACCGATACCAAAACATAAACTTGTTATAGGTTTTATGTGGGATCCACATAAAAAATACATAGATTTACGTTTACCTTAAACTCAAACCAAAAACTATTTATTATTTATAAAATGATCATTTTATTTTACAAATTAATAAAAAAAACTATTAACCTTTTATTTTAATTTTTTATTTAATATATTTTGTAATGTAATTTTTTTAATAATCATATCATTAATAATTAAAATAAAAATTTTATTTTAAAATTAAAAATAAATATTTATAATTAAATATTAAAAAATTTATGTTTGCGCAATTTTATTTATTTAATTAATATTTTATTTTCTATCTTTTATATTTATTATTTTTGAAATTTTAAATTGAAAATAATATTTATTAGATTTTTTAAATTTAATTTCAAAAGTTACGGGGTTAAATGATAAATTTGTAAAGATATTGATTATTTATAAAAGTAGTATAAAAAATTGTATAAGAAGAATAATTTGAGAATATTCTTTTAAGTTTGAGTATTGGAATCTCGGTTGGAGTTAAAATACTGTAAACTTAAAATAAAACTTATTTTTGAGTTTATGTTTTTGTGTATGGTTGAAGATGGCCTTAGGTACATTACGTACTAGGATTTGCACACTTTCTTTTAATTTATTTACATTTAAATAATTATAAAATATCTATATTAATCTTCTTTCTATAAATAATTAGTAGATACACCCCTTATGAACATACTTAGAACAACAAACAAGCAACTTTTATTCTAACAATATTTCAGGATTCTCAAATTAGAAATAATTAGTAGATGCACCCCTTATGAACATACTTAGTACAACAAACAAGCAACCTTTATTATTCTAACTATATTTCAGGATTCTCAAATTATAAATAATTAGTAGATGCACCCCTTATGAACATACTTAGAACAACAAACAAGCAAATTTTATTCTAACAATATTTCAGGATTCTCAAATTAGAAATAATTAGTAGATGCACCCCTTATGAACATACTTAGAACAACAAACAAGCAACCTTTATTATTCTAACTATATTTCAGGATTCTCAAATTAGAAATAATTAGTAGATGCACCCCTTATGAACATACTTAGAACAACAAACAAGCAACCTTTATTATTCTAACAATATTTCAGGATTCTCAAATTATCTTATCTATGAAAAAAAATTACACCTATAATTATTTAAAAAAAAAAAAATCCATATATTTTCTGATCATATGAAGATCCTTAATATCAATACAACTAGAATCTTCTATTAATTGTCATCAAATTTAATATAAGTATGTACTAAAAATTAAAGGAGCTTTTTCAAAGTTATATTTTACTTTCACACATTTCTTAAAATGTATTGTATTCTTTTTTTTCCTTAATTATTTATATATTTTTTCTTTGTAATTAAAATAAATAAATTATGCATAAATAGTTGAGTCACATAGAAGAGTATTTTACAATATTTGATAGGCTTAGAAATGTAAACATAATTCATTTGTGAAAATTTATGCAAAAGAAAATCAAACAAAGAAACTACAATCAAGGCTTTATTCAAATAAACTAATAACTCTAATTTTAGCCATAAATGATATCAATCTTAGAAATTTTATACTAAAAATTTATTTATATTTGAAAAAATGTGTGATATATAAATTAATATAAAAAAATTAATCTGAAAAAGGAAAAAGAATTTAAATTGTAAAGAATTTAAAAGAATTTAAAGAATTTTTTTTAATATTTTTTTTTTACTTTAGTATTGTTGCATTTAAATTTTATAAAGTAATTTTAAAAAAAAACTTGAAATTATAAATTGTCAAATATTTAAAACATAATTTAAAAAATTGTTTCTAAAATATTAAATTTTGTCCGAGTCTTCCTCTAACAAAATGATGCGCGTTACTCCCTATTATAATGGGCGTTACTCATGATTTAACTCACTTGCCCCCAGCCCATTTAATGAGCCTAGTCTTTTTTCATTTTAAAAAAATCGTTTTTTTTTATACGGGAACCGGCGGGTGAACCGGGAGCCGCCGGTCCCCCTTCATTCGGACCGTAACCGGACCAGTATAACCCGGTTCTCGGTCCGGTTTTGGACCCGGTTGCACGAGTCCCGGTTCTGGACTTGACTGAGCCGGTTCTAATCCGGCGGATCCCGGCCCGGTTCACGGTTCCCGGGCCGGTTCTGGGCATCTCTAACTTTATGCAAATGTACAAAAATGTGATGTCATGTGACGTGTATATGACATCAAGAGTAAACGATTAATTATTAAAATAGACTTATATGGATTAATTTTAATGTAGTATTAATTTATAAGAATTTTTTATATTTAAGAAATTTAAAATACTCCAAGTATATTTTTATTGATTTAGGTAGGAGTATTCAAAATTTGGATTGATAAAAAATACTTGATAAATTTTGGAATAATTTTCAATAAAAAAAATCAAATTCAAATTTTTTTATTAATTGTAAATAAAGTTTGAAAATTATATAAAAAATTATAATTTAAAGGAAAAAATGAGTAAAGTAAAGTTTTTTATTATGAACTAAATTGTATACATAAAATTATTGATTCAAATTATTTTTTATTTATTTTATTTTAATTTTTTAAATAAACTTTATCGTGAACTAAACTGAAGCAATCTAAAATTTAAAATATGTAATGAAATTAGTTACTCGAATTTTCAATATATTTTAAAATTATAAATTTTAAGATTTATTTTTTTTAATTAAATTTTCTATATTTCTTCATAAATGGGCTGATTTTTTTGTATCAGAATTAACTCCTTGTCTCATTTTTATATTTACATATTATTTCTAATTTATTTACAATTATTTTTTATTTTTCACGTTATATAAAATTAGAAAAAATATTGTAGGAATGAATTATAAATGAGCCATCTGATCTCACTGAGAGATAAGAGCCGGTAAGTGAATTAGGGTTATTTTGGATTTCTCAGTGTTCCCTAATCCCAATCCTTTTTTTCCGTAATAATTAAAATTAAAAAATTAGGGCTTTAGATTTAATTACACTGTAGTCCTCTGAAATTTTGAAATCTCAAATGATCCAGGAACTTTCTACAATTTCAAACAAGTCATTGAATTTCCTATTGATTTCAATAAATTCCATGAAATCTCTTTCAATTATAAATAGAACATTTGCAATTTATACATTGTTCCTAGGAGTACAATTCTAATTGTACACCTAGCTAATATTATATCTTCATTATTTATTGATAAATATTCATTGCTAGGTTAATATATTACTAATTTAAGGTTTATAATAATTGTTTTTTATTAGTATGCTAATTTAAGGTTTATAATAATTGTTTTTTTGAAATGAAAATTTCTTAATTATTAAATGATGATTGAGAGTTGCTATTTGCCCCCCTAAAAATGATAAGTACACCACTTACTACATACACCTATTTAAATTATAATTTTTTTATAAATTTTACTTAATAAACCCTTCTATCTATCAATAATACCCATTTAAAAAAAATAACAATACACCTCTTAATCTTTTATAAACTATAATATTATTAAATTATATATTAATTTAAAAAATAACACAATAAATCAAAATTTGCGTTAACTTTAAAAAAAGAGTTTTATGATCACTGTTCATTAATATTTAAAAAAATTATATAATTTTTCAATATTATTCAAACTCAAATATAAAACTATTCATATATATATACACACAAAATATAAATTAACTATAAAAAATAAAATAAAATTTAAAAAAAAACAGGTGCTTCTCCTCTATATCTATCTGAGAACCTAATAATATAAATCACTATAGATATTATATATATAGAGTTCCCTTTCTTATGCGGACCGATGCTTACGGATTTAACAAGTTTTTAATATTATATTATTAGTTTCTCTAGGCTATATATTAATAAAATTTCTCTACACTATATATTAATAAAAAATATTCTATGTATATATATTAATAAAAAAAATCTAATTACTGTCTATATTAATTTTTATTAATGCGGACAATTAATTGATACAAGTCTATTACTCAGGAATATCTAATTACTGTCTAATTGAGGTCATAGGAATATATATCTCGAGCCTGCAGAGCATTTGTAGTCCGATCCAATGATGGTTTGAGTTTGTGACCGAGTGAGATTCATGGAGCAAACAAGATCCACGTAGTCTTGTGGGGATGCGTCGTAGACTATCCCCGGATCAAGCACCCGGTTGGGGTCCACGTGTCCAGATCCCATGGCAAGCGGGGTGGCATTTTCGTAATTGAAATGTGGATCTCGAATTGTTCTTCCGGTCTTTGGAGCTGATCACGACACCAGGACATGGAAAATCACTTAATACAAAAGCCCAAGGATCGTCTGACATAAAGATAGCCGCTGTAACATTTGACTTTGACATGTTAGACATTTGGTTCGCATATGACAATCTCGTGTTTAGCCGTAGACGACAATGCCTCACTTGAATTGCAAATGGATAATATTTCGTTGTAAATGAGAGTCAGTTTCCTAATATGAGGGGACGCAGGGAATTAATGTAGTCCACCCAGTGATTTTTACCCCATTCCCCAAAGTCAATTTTCCAGCGAAGAAACGGTCAATGGATCCTGCAGCCACAGTTAAGGCCCAAGGATATCCATTGTTTACTCAGGGAGATATTGGGTTGTCTGAAGTTGGGGATCAAAGAGTCGTTGTCCTCTTTCAAGGAATTAACCAGTGGGTGTGGTCGACAAATGCCTTAGGCATGAAAGATTTGTCCATGTGGACGATATAGGTTGATCGATCATCGGCTAAAGTAGTCGGATAGAAGATCAGAAATATAAACAAGACAACAAGAAGAAGAAGAAGAAGATTAATTTTGATGAACAACTCCATGTATATATGGCTCAAAGTTTAATGTGTGTAATAATTAAAGTAAGTAATTAAGAGGGGATGAATATGAGTTTTATCTATGCTTCATATTTATAGATCACAAATTGAGCTATTTACTAAGAGGTCATTGCTTAGGTAATATAATTAATTATATTAAATTATTACATTATAAATTTAAAAAAAATACACATAATACTTTTAAAGTATTTTGAAAAAAATACACGTAAATATTAGTATCTATATTATATACTTATTTAATATGGGACAGAAAAAATATTTATTTATATAAAGAGTTGCTATCAATTATGTATTGACTGTGAAAATATATGCAAAATCAGACAAAGAATCTAAAACCATGAACATATGCAAATGGACAAAGATTTCATGCATCTCCGTGTGACTTATATTAATTTTGTTTAAATATTATGCTCAACCGTTTAATTTTGTAATTAATTTTTTTTTCAATGTTATATTGCCTTTTTTTCATTTTTTCTTAGTATATAATTATTTAATGTATAAATAAAAGAGAAATTAAAATTAAAAAATAAAATAAGTCGTGAGTTGAGTGTTTGTTAATCGATATGGATAAAGTATGAATACCCAAAATAGACTTGTCCTATATATAGTCACTTGATTGCAGTTGTTGGAGGCAATAGAAGTCTCTCAGAGACGCACAATTGAACAATGTGTAAACGGTTAGAAAAAACCGATCGAGCACCTTAGTTCACTCCGATTCACAAAATTTGATTATTTGAGGACTAGACTTAGCAAGATATCTTTTATGTGTTGTATCAAAAAAGAAATTAAGCTCGTGTAGAAAGATACTGTATTTCTTGGGAAAAGAAGTGAATCCCCTTTTTTGGTACAAAACCACTCTTATTTATAAAGTCACTATTAGGGTTTTACAATAGTAATTGGCATTTCCTTAATGATCCTTTAATTGCACCGCAACGAAAATGAGTGAAGTGCTCTTTGTCTGATCTAGTCTTCAGTTCTCCGGGGGTTCGGCTGAAAGAATAAGATGAGGGGAGCGTAATGAAAAGTGAACGGTGAGAAGTCGCATGCTATCTAGTTTCTCACGTTTTGTTCCCAACAATTAATGTGAATGTTTGAAGTAATTTCGATGTGTTGCTACTTGCTAGCTAGACATTCCACAAGAACAAAAGCATAGTTAACTTTATTTGAAGCATTAAAACATAGGACACAAGCAGCACTTCAAGAAGAAGAAGAAGAACAAGCTAAGAAAACAGAAACACATCATATCATGCATGCATCATGAAGACACCACCATATTAAAAGTCTATTACTCAATCCTCGGACAAACGACAATCGGACTTCTGACGGTGTGCTTCTCGAAGTCATCCACCCAAGTGAGTGATCCATGCCTTACATATGACGAAGAATCATTAAAAGCCTCGTAAGCAATGGTCATGAAATAGCTCTGCTTCTCGTTCTTCTTTCGAAAAGACAAAGTCTTTGGCCAGATATAGATCTTGCTGCCATTGGGTTCTTCTAACTTGAATCTGTATGTAACCGGAACATCCTTCCCCACGTACGTGACCGTTCTTTTGAATGTTTTGACCAATTTTCTTCTATTTAGTTCTTTGGAGGTAAAAAGAGCAATGAAAGACGGGTAATTGAGGTCGGATGAACATCTCGAGCCAGAGCATTTGTAGTCGGCTCCAACGATGGTTTGAGTTTGTGCTCGAGTGTAATTCAAGGAGCAAACAAAGTCCACGTAGTCCTGTGGGGATGCGTCGTAGACTAGCCCCGGATCAAGCGCCCGATTGGGGTCCACATGTCCTGATCCCATGGCAAGCGGAGTGGCTTCTTCATATTCGAAATGTGAATCTTGGATTCTTCTTTCGGTGTTGTCCAAAGGGTTGGCTGTGGTCATGATGGCCGATCGGATGGCTGCCGGGCTCCACTCAGGGTGAACACTTTTTAAAAGTGCAGCAATACCTGAAACATGAGGGCAAGCAAAAGACGTCCCACTTTCAAGTGTAAAATCACTAGTCAAAGAAATGTAATTATGGCCGATATAAGATATTTGGATGTTAGTAATCGCAGCTCCTAATACTAATTCTCCAGGTGCCATAACATCAGGTTTCAAGATGTCCTGGTAGCTCCGAGATGGGCCTATTGAACTGAAAGGTGCCACCACGGGAGCCGGTTTTGTCCCCAACAATGTGCGTTGAAACTCCATGCTAGCGGTTGGCTTTTTGTGGAGTTGGGTAGCGTAACGCATCAAAAGTTTTGCGTCTTTGGAGTTGATCACGACACCAGGAATTGGAAAATCAATGTATACGTAAGCCGAAGGATCGTCTGAGATAAAGATAGTCGCTGTATCATTTGACTCTAACTTGTTAAGGTTGTACATTTGGTTATATAAATCCCCATATTCGCATATGACAATCCCGTGTTTAACCGAAGATAATGCCTCGGTCGAATTGCAAGACGATAATGTTTTGTTGTAAATGAGAGGAAAATTTTTCACAGAAGATGACGCAGGGAATGTTGTCCATCCATGGATTGTTATCCCATTCCCTAAAGTCAGCTTGCCAGTTAAGAAACGGTCGATGGTTCCTGCAGCCGTCGTTAGGACCCAAGGAAATCCATTAATTAAGCTCCCTATATCAGCGGCATTTCCAGCTGGAGTCGAAACAAGAATTCCTTTCCTCATAGCCCCAAAAGAAGCTATGGAGATTGGGTCCTCGTACAAGAGACCAACTTTATCCCCAAGTGAGATAGAAATCACATCAACTCCATCGGCAACTGCCTGGTCCATACTTGCAACCAAGTCAGAGTTAGCGACGCCGATATCTTCCCAATACACTTTATACATGGAAAATCGAGCACCAGGTGCTACACCTTTTGCCGTGCCATTTGCATAGCCGAAAAAGGAAGCTCCTCGGACATAATTCCCGGCAACAACGGAAGATGACAGTGTGCCATGACCATCCGTATCCCTTCCCGAGTTCATACGCAGAGTCGTATTGGGATTGGCAGCTAAAACACCCTTGTTAAAATATCTGACCCCAATCAGCTTTTTGTTACACATGGAAGAGTTAAACTCCTGCCCGGGCTGACAAATTCCTTTCCACCTCGTCGGGATATCAGCCATTCCATCATCCTTGAAGCTTGGACTTTCGGGCCACACGCCACTATCTATAACACCGACGATCACATCTGTGCCAAAACGAGAAGCCGGCCACAATCCAGTTAGAGGATTAAGCCCTATAAACTGAGGAGTGTGAGTTGTTTGTAGTTTCAAAGCTGCAGTGTCAGCATAGGCAGAGACAAATCCACGTGATTTTTTTAAGGCCTTGAGTTGGCCATTCGACAACACTGCACTAAACCCATGCATCACATTGTTGTGAATATAAAGTATCTGAGAGGGGGGTGAAGATTCGAGGATCAAAGAGTCTTTGTTGTTGTCTTTCAAGGAATTGACGATCGAGGTATACCAGTGGGTGTGGTCGACAAATGCCTTAGGCATGAAAGATTTGTCCATGTGGACGATATAAGTTGATCGATCATCGGCTAACGTAACCGAATAGAACATCAGAAATATAAACAAGACAACAACAAGAAGACGAAGATGAATTTTGATGAACAACTCCATGTATGTATGTATGTATGTTAAAAGAAGGCTGATGAGATGATAGCTTAGAATTAGCTTAATATTTATAGATCAACAAAATATTATTGCACGCGTAAAGCATGATGTTTTGGCACGTTGCTTGTATTCGAGGCAACTTGTATGTATTTGATTTTTAGTTGGTATCAAATTGTGTAAGTATTTAACAATTTATTTCCAAGATTAAAGATACAAATAATTAAAAATTAAATATTATCACATACCATTTTATCGTGACGTGTGCATAACAATCGTGACGTGTGCAGTAACAATCCCTTTTTATAATGAAAAATATTCTGTCACAAAAGCATGTCAATATATAATGATTGTATTTTTAATTATATTATTAGTAAGTCTATTTACTCGTGCCATAAAACAATATATAGCAACAAAAAAACAAAGGATATAAAACAAATTACATAATTTGCAAAAATATTGATGATGAGAGTTTTGACCTTAAAGATTTAAAACATCCTAGTCTAGCTAACAAAAATGAGAATATTGAAATTATATTGAGTGGCATACAGAATAATGAAAATGTGGGATTGTTATGGGAAAATAATTAAGAATACAACAAAAAAAAACATTATAAACGAAAAAAATGTGAACACTGAAAAATCACACAAAAAAAAAAGTTATGTTCTAAATTTAATCTACCATAAGGATTGGCTTTAACTTAGATGGTGTAAAAAAATATTCTCATATTTATTATTTTTAATTCCAACATTAACAAAAGTTTTATAGCTTTTTTACAGTCATGTTGGTTAAAAACGTGTAATATAATGCCCGTGAAATTTGATATTATCACATACCATTTTAATTTTGAAGAAATAAAATTATTGTTCAACAAATAATATATGTGTACTATCGTATCTTTGATAAAAAAAAAATAAACTTTGTAATATATAAATTATCCTAGTAATAATTTTTGTAAAATTTTACGAGTTTAAACTTTAAAAGAAATTAAGCCCCCTTAGTTAAATTCCTAGGTCCGCCTCTGCATATGCATTAAAAATTTGATACAGTATTATCACATACCATTTTATCGTACGTATACCAACTTCGATCATGACATACCATTTCATTCCTACTTCGATTCTATTTACTACTGTGTGTGCATTAAAAATCGTGACGTGTGCAATAACAATCCTTTTTATAATGAAAATTATTCTATCACAAAAGCATGTAAATATATAACATGATTGTATTTTTAATTATATTAATGGGAGAAAATAATGGGAGAAATCAATTTAATATAAGGAATATATTTGGAAGAGAAAATTTTAATATAATATTATTTAGATGGTTGGATGCTTACGCGGTTACGCCATTGGTGCTTATGAGAACTTACATTTTTAAGGAAAACTTTATTTATATTCGATTAATTATTAAAGTAGAAACTTACAAATATGAATGTATTTAATTTTTTGGAATAATTTGATACAGTCCCTACTGGAAAAAAAATGAAAAATTTATATAAAATTCTTGTTCAGACTCTACTAATATATGTATATATACATAAATAGAATATATAAAATAATCCAACCCCTACAACATATTTTTTCTAGCTCCGTCACTATTCGTATACCATGTTACAAGAAAAATATATATCACTTATCAACCATGTTTTAAAATTTAATACAATAATACCTTACAATTTTATCGTATACTATTGGAGACTATATTCGGCCCACTATAAATGTCTAGTTGCCCAACTTCTCTAACAGTTCGAGCTTTTAGGTGAAGCGGTTTCTAACATGGTATCAGAGCCTAGCCTTGTGGCAGGTCCTGGGTTCGACTCCCGCCATGTGCGACTCCACCCGAATTAATTATCCACTTGTTGAGCCTTCCCCTGAGGTTGAAATCGGCCCACAAGTGAGGGGGAGTATTGGAGACTATATTCGGCCCACTATAAATGTCTAGTTGCCCAACTTCTCTAACAGTTCGAGCTTTTAGGTGAAGCGGTTTCTAACATATACCAACTTACTTGAATTGGTTTGAATGAAATGGTGTATCATTTCCCCTGAGGTTGAAATCGGCCCACAAGTGAGGGGGAGTATTGGAGACTATATTCGGCCCACTATAAATGTCTAGTTGCCCAACTTCTCTAACAGTTCGAGCTTTTAGGTGAAGCGGTTTCTAACATATACCAACTTACTTGAATTGGTTTGAATCTAACATATACCAACTTACTTGAATTGGTTTGAATGAAATGGTGTATCATTTCCCCTGAGGTTGAAATCGGCCCACAAGTGAGGGGGAGTATTGGAGACTATATTCGGCCCACTATAAATGTCTAGTTGCCCAACTTCTCTAACAGTTCGAGCTTTTAGGTGAAGCGATTTCTAACATATACCAACTTACTTGAATTGGTTTGAATGAAATGGTGTATCATTGTCACATCGGTAGGTGTGGCTCCACATATAGTGTACAAAAAAAAATTGATAAAATTATTCAAATATAGCATATACTATATGAGAGTTTTGACCTTAAAGATTTAAAACATCCTAGTCTAGCTAACAAAAATGAGAATATTGAAATTATGTTGAGTGGCATACAGAATAATGAAAATGTGGGATTGTTATGGAAAAATAATTAAGAATACAAAAAAAAACATTATAAACGAAAAAAAATGTGAACACAGCGAAATCACAAAAACAAAGTTATGTTCTAAATTTAGGGAGGTGTATTCGTGAGTCTGTAGGATTTTAATGGACTTTTAAAATCCGGAGGTATTAAATTCGGATTTTTAGAAGTCCATTAAAATCCGGAAGTATTCAATTAAGATTTTAAAAAGTCTTTCAAAATCTATAAGTATTCAAATATCTATGGATTTGAATGGATTTTAATAATTCATTGATTTTAATGGATTCTCTTTAAAAAAATATAACTAAACTTGACTTTTCAAAATCTCTTGTAATTATGAGAGATTTCGACGGATTTCTTTACGACAACGAAAATTCTAACATGTAAAAAAAATCATTATTTAACAAGAATATTACACAAATCTATCTATATAAAATAATCAAACTTTTATTTGTGAAAATTGATCTTATCATATTTTATTTAAAATTAATTATTTATATATCATATTAATAATAAATTATTTTGTATTTATTATATACAACAATATATTTTCTCAATAACAATCTAAATATAATAAATTTATATTATTAATATTATTATTATTCAATTTATTTAAAAAAATTATTTATGATGTTTTATTTACAATGATGTATTGTTTCATATTTGATAAAATATGATAAAAATTCAGCCACCAATGAAGTTTTTTTTTTAAATATGACGAAGGAGGTAAACAATACGTATATTTTATATATACGTATATATAAGTCGTTGCATAACAATGATATAAATAAAAATAAAAAAAATAATATGAGAAATGAGATTGACGTTGCATAACAATGATATAAATAAAAATAAAAAAAATAATATGAGAAATGAGATTGACGTATAACAAATGATGTAAATGAAGATTAATAATAGTGATGTATAATAATTTATTTATTTTAAAATTTTGAATTAACATTTTTCATTTTTTATTTTCTAAATAATTTATATTTTTTTTAAACAATTTATTATTTTTTATAAATATAAGTCTATGAAAATTAATCTTAATAATTAAAAATATATTTCACAAACTCTACGAAAATCCATGAAAATCAATACCAAAAATCAGTCAAACTCTTCCTACTCTGTGGATTTAAAAAATTCATAAAAATCAATGAAATTTTAAAAGTCCAAAAAAATCCTTTAAAATCCGATTTGAATACACCCTCCTTAATATACCATAGGATCGGTATAGACTAGCTTTAACTTAGATGGTTTAGAAAAATATTCTTATATTTATTATTTTTAATTCCAACATTTACAAAAGTTTTATAAATTTTTTTACAGTCATGTTGGTTAAAAAACGTTTAATATAATGCGTGTGAAATTTGATATTATCACATACCATTTTAATTTAGAAAAAACAAAATTATTGTTCAACAAATAATATATGTGTACGACTGTATCTTTGATAAAAAAAAATTAACTTTGTAATATTTAAATTATCCGGTTTTTGTAATAATTTTTGTAAAATTTTACGAGCTTAAAGTTTAAAAGAAATTAGGGCCCCTCGGTTAAATTTCTGGGTTCGCCCTCGCATATGCATTAAAAATTCGATATTATCACATATCATTTTATCGTACCCAGGGACGTACCCACTTGGTCTCGAAAGGGTGAGATCGCACCCCTTCAATTAAAAAAAATAAAAAAATTATACCCTTAATTTTTATATATTAATATAAATAATTATAATTTATTTCAAAATAATTAGAATTTAATTAAAAGTTTATTAAAATATTGACATGCTTTATCTAAAAACTAATAATGAATTATTTATTAATAAAATATTACTTCTAAAATACTAATTTATCAAGCTTTAAAAAAAATAGATACTAATTAATTATTAACGCTACATAATAATTTATCACTTTACAAATAAATAATTAGAATATCATCAATTTTCCGCCTACTTTATATTAAAATTAAGTCAATACAATTATGATTTAATTTTACAATTTGACTATATTAAAATTAAGTCAATAAAATTATGATTTAATTTTACAATTTGACAGTTCTCCATCAAAAGTACTCCTTTAATTTGATATTTATATTTAAATCTTCATAAATATTTTTATTTTTTGATTTTAAAATAAAATTTTACCTTTAATTTATCTCATAAATTTTCAAATTTACTCACAATTACTTTAATTTTTAACATAAAAAATACATTTATACTCTTCATTTTTTGCTAAAAACATAAAAGTAATATTTTACTTAATTTTTATCCTTTACTTTTTCAGATTTACTTACAATTAATTTAATTTTTAACTTAAAAATACATTTATACTCTTCAATTTTTGCTAAAAAAATCAAAAAGTAATATTTTTCTTAATATTTATAAAATGGTCTTATATTTATGAAATAAAAAGAATATATATTTTTTTTCAAATTTGCACCTCCTGACAAGTATTTCTTGATACGTCACTGATTGTACCTAAACCAACTTAATGACATACCATTTCATTCCTACTTCGATTTTATTTACTACCGTGACATGTGAAGTAACAATCGTGACGTGTGCAATAACAATCCTTTTTATAATGAAAATTATTCTGTCACAAAAGCATGTCAATATATAATGATTGTATTTTTAATTATATTATTAATAAGTCTATTTACTCGTGCTTTAAACAATATATAGCAACAAAAAACAAAAGATATGAAACAAATTACATTATTTGCAAAAATATTGATGATGAGAGTTTTGACCTTAAAGATTTAAAAGATTCTAGTCTAGCTAACAAAAATGAGAATATTGAAATTATGTTAAAGTGACATACAGAATAATGAAAATATGGGATTGTTATGGGAAAATAATTAAGAATAAAAAAAACATTATAAACGAAAATATGGGATTGTTATGGGAAAATAATTAAGAATACAAAAAACATTATAAACGAACAAAAATGTGAACACTGAAAAATCACAAAAAAAAAAGTTATGTTCTAAATTTAATCTACCATAGGATGGACTAGCTTTAACTTTGATGGTGTGTAAAAAAATATTATCATATTTATTATTTTTAATTCCAACATTTACAAAAAATTTATAGTTTTTTTTTTTTTTTTTTTTTTACAGTCATGTTGGTTAAATTTGATATTATCACTGCACATACCATTTTATCAAATTTGATATTATCACATACCATTTTATCGTATACCAACTTCATGATATATCAATATAAGTAGTTGGTAAGCTTAATACATGAATTGATTGAAATGGAATGATATATCATTGTCACCTAAGTAGGTGTGGCTCTACATATAGTGCAGTAGTGCACCAAAAAAGATTTGATAAAATTATTCAAATATAGAATTTATACTTTTGTCCCAACTATTTATCCTCACAAAGATTGAGATAAATCTCATCATTTTCGGTCGATTTCCACCGAAAATTGCACGTGTGGGTAGGGATGTCAATCGGGTCAGCCCACTCGGGCTATCGGGTTACTTCGGTTCGGATTGAAATTTTTTCGGGCTGTAAATTAGTAGACCTAACCTTAAAATCTTCGGTCTCGGGCTAGCCCGTCGAGCTGGAAAAAATAATATTATATAGTAAAAAAAATAATTTTTAATATATCAAATTAAATTTAATATTCATAAAATATTAATATTTAATAATTATTATTATAATTCTAATATTTAAATTGCCCAAATTATAAAATGTTTATTCAATAATAAAGGTGGCGGTCTCGGACCCCTTCGGTTCAGACTAATTTAGTTTTGATTTTTTCGGGTCGAAAATATTCGGTCTCAACCCTACCTTTTTTCGGGCGGGCTTCGGGGTAGCCCACCGGTCGACTCCGACGGCTTGCTGATGTGGAGAGTAAATACGGTCCCACAGCCTGCCACCTCATCAAGCCGCCGGAGTCGACCGCCACATGTACTGTTGGGTTGTGTCCTTCAAATCCTACGTGTGCAATCGATTAAGTCAGATGGTCATCTTTGGATTTTAATTGATATATTGATAATGTTCTTTTTGGCTTAGAGCAATATTATATTGATGATCACGTTCATAGTGTTCTTCGTCTCAAGAACACGTTCGGCAATTTTCAGCATCCGACTTCCGGTTCGTGTGCAACACGTAGAGACCGGACCATTTGTGCGGCTACACATCTGGGAAGACAAGAGGTTTTTCAAGGTGATCTCTTCAGGGTTCGTTGCAAGAAGATCAGATCTTCATCATCGAACAGCCATCGACATCAACGAGACACGCTTCACCGAATGTAAGTGTCCTCGTATCTCTATGTATATATATATTGGATGTATATATATATATGTGTGTGTGTGTCTATACATATAAACATGTGCCTAGATCTTGTATGTTAGTTTTTACTCATTTTACACGCTTCTACACACACGAACGAGGTAATCGAGCGATTGGATCGGCATCGAAAACCTTCATGTACATCACGTGACCCACACGAGCAATTTCTGGTGGAAATCAACCGAAAAGGATGAGATTTTATTTTTTGAACAAAAAAAAGGACCAAATGTGGGATCAGCCTAAGTTGCAGGACCATATGTGATTTAATCTCAAGCCACGTCAGCAAACCTTGTCCGATGACCGCCATGTGTGCATTCACGTGACCAACACGTGAGCTTCCCGGTGGAAAATGACCGGGAAGAACTGGATTTGATGAAATTAAAAAATAAATGACTGAATGTGGGATTGACAATATTTACAGGACCATTTGTGATTTAATCTCAAATTAAAAAATAAAATAAGTCGTGAGTTGAGTGTTTGTTAATGGATATGGATAAAGTATGAATACCCAAAATAGACTTGTCCTATAGTCACTTGATTGCAGTTGTTGGAGGCAATAGAAGTCTCTCAGAGACGCACAATTGAACAATGTGTAAACGGTTAGAAAAAACCGAGCACCTTACTTCACTCCGATTCACAAAATTTGATTATTTGAGGACTAGACTTAGCAAGATATCTTTTATGTGTTGTATCAAAAAAGAAAGCTCGTGTAGAAAGATACTGTATTTCTTGGGAAAAGAAGTGAATCCCCTTTTTTGGTACAAAACCACTCTTATTTAAAAAGTCACTATTAGGGTTTTACAATAGTAATTGGCATTTCCTTAATGATCCTTTAATTGCACCGCAACGAAAGTGAGTGAAGTGGTCTTTGTCTGATCTAGTCTTCAGTTCTTCGGGGGTTCGGCTGAAAGAATAAGATGAGGGGAGTGAAATGCCGGATTTTTAGCTCGATTTTATTGATATTTTTGGGCGTGATTTTGGTATATTTTGTGTATATATGTGTGTGATTATTGAGGGTTTGCTTATTGTTGATGTGACGGAACTTATGCACGGTATAGTCGAGTTTTTGTGTGAAATGTAGGTGAAAACGACTAAAAGTGAGGTGTTGACTCAAGGCCGGAAGTGCAGCAACTTAGACTTAAAAACTGCTATTGCTCGTCGAGAACTAGAGGTTGTGACATAGATGGACGCGAAGATCTTGAAGTCGGAAATCCGGAGAATTTTGAATCTCGCCAATCGGAGTTCGGATGACGAAGTTATGACGAGAATCGAAAAGTCGCGCACACTGAAAAATCCTGGGCGGACCACTTGAAATGCGCGATTCTGGCGAGGACTGGAATGAAATGAAGAGAGGAAGCAGAGAGGGTCAGACTATTTGGGAAATCTGGGCAGACCGAAAATGCATATCTGGGCGGACCACTCGGTATGCGCCAAACCGGTATGCGCCGCTTACCTGGGCGGACTGAGCTTGCGCGGACCGAAGAAGACAGCGCGGACCGGCCAAAATGCGCCAAAGAAGAAGTTGACCCGGACTGAAATTGGTTGAGCGGCGTTGACTGAGCGTTGACTTTCGTTGACCGAACTTAAAAAGCATTGACCGAGGAGTAAATGAGTCATTTCCGGTCTATTTTTGGTGGGAAAAATTCTAGTTACGGTTATTTTCCATGTGGGACTATAAAAGGATGGAGAATCACTCTTCCCACACAACTTTGCATACTTCAAAACACTTAGAGAAAATTAGAGAGAGAGAGAGTAGTGCAAATTGTGATTGGAGTTCATCTTCCTCAAAGTTCAAGCATCCATTGACGACGGATTCAAGCTCGAACGACCACGGAGACGAGAGATTCATCCTCTACATAAATTGGCTACACATTTCTCTTCTCTTTTCCTCTTTTGCTTTGTTGAATTTTCCCATTTCTAGTATTAATTTCATGCTTGGATTTGTATGAGACTTGAGATATTGCTTGAGATTTATGTTGATCATGCTTTCCTTTATTGATTCCATGTTTGAGTTGTTGATTTCCATGGCTAGAAGTAGCTAATTTCTCATTAGGAGATGGGGTAAAAATCATGCTTACAAGGTGTTTGATAAAATGCTTGAGAGACTTTTATTTGGTCTAATTGTGTATTTTCAAAGCCACGATTGAGGTTAGCCACCGGTGATCGGAGTTAACTACAATTGGGGATTAAAATGATTGCTTTCACCGGGAACGGGGGCTTTCTTCCCAAGGCTCGATAGTACACCATTAGGAAACCAAAACTTAAGGAACGAGTATAGTTAACTAACACACTCATCACCATTTTGGGATGCTTTGTTAGGGAATTAAACGGTTGGTTTGGGTGAACAAAACCTTCCTTTCCAAGCTATACTTTGAACTTAAATACAAGATTATCCGACTTGGAAGACGACGATAATTGGACCTTCTCTCTTGCGTTTTATAATTCACTTTGAAAGTCGATTATTACCTTGTCTCCGATTTTCTCTCATTTGATAAACCTCACGTTACTTGCTTTGATCACTTGTCTACTTGCAATTACTTGAATTTTCTATTATTGAAATGAACACGATTTTGGAAACCTCTCACTCTAGTCCTCCCTCGGATTGATATTCCGAGTGGTCGTTTTACAACGAACTCTCGATTTTTGAAGCGAGACTAAACACATTTTCTCGTTCCTTGAGATCGAAAAATGCATCTTCAGGGAGCGTAATGAAAAGTGAACGGTGAGAAGTCGCATGCTATCTAGTTTCTCACGTTTTGTTCCCAACAATTAATGTGAATGTTTGAAGTAATTTCGATGTGTTGCTACTTGCTAGCTAGACATTCCACAAGAACAAAAGCATAGTTAACTTTATTTGAAGCATTAAAACATAGGACACAAGCAGCACTTCAAGAAGAAGAAGAAGAACAAGCTAAGAAAACAGAAACACATCATATCATGCATGCATCATGAAGACACCACCATATTAAAAGTCTATTACTCAATCCTCGGACAAACGACAATCGGACTTCTGACGGTGTGCTTCTCGAAGTCATCCACCCAAGTGAGTGATCCATGCCTTACATATGACGAAGAATCATTAAAAGCCTCGTAAGCAATGGTCATGAAATAGCTCTGCTTCTCGTTCTTCTTTCGAAAAGACAAAGTCTTTGGCCAGATATAGATCTTGCTGCCATTGGGTTCTTCTAACTTGAATCTGTATGTAACCGGAACATCCTTCCCCACGTACGTGACCGTTCTTTTGAATGTTTTGACCAATTTTCTTCTATTTAGTTCTTTGGAGGTAAAAAGAGCAATGAAAGACGGGTAATTGAGGTCGGATGAACATCTCGAGCCAGAGCATTTGTAGTCGGCTCCAACGATGGTTTGAGTTTGTGCTCGAGTGTAATTCAAGGAGCAAACAAAGTCCACGTAGTCTTGTGGGGATACATCGTACACTAGTCCTGGATCAAGCGCCCGGTTGGGGTCCACATGTCCTGATCCCATGGCAAGCGGAGTGGCTTCTTCATATTCGAAATGTGAATCTTGGATTCTTCTTCCGGTGTTGTCCAAAGGGTTGGCTGTGGTCATGATGGCCGATCGGATTGCTGCCGGGCTCCACTCAGAGTGAACACTTTTTAAAAGTGCAGCGATACCTGAAACATGAGGGCAAGCAAAAGACGTCCCGCTTTCAAGTGTAAAATCACTAGTCAAAGAAATGTTAGTGCCGATATAAGATATTTCGATGTTAGTAATAGCAGCTCCTAATACTAACTCTCCAGGTGCCATAACATCAGGTTTCAAGATGTCCTGATAGCTCCGAGATGGGCCTTGTGAACTGAAAGGTGCCACCACGGGAGCCGGTTTTGTCCCCAACAATGTGCGTTGAAACTCCATGCTAGCGGTTGGCTTTTGAACTGAAAGGTGCATGTAACGCATCAAAAGTTTTGCGTCTTTGGAGTTGATCAGGACACCAGGAATTGGAAAATCAATGAATACATAAGCCCAAGGATCGTCTGAGATGAAGATAGTCGCTGTATCATTTGACTCTAACATGTGAAGGTTGTACATTTGGTTATATAAATCCCCATATTCGCATATGACAATCCCGTGTTTAACCGAAGATAATGCCTCGGTCGAATTGCAAGACGATAATGTTTTGTTGTAAATGAGAGGAAAATTTTTCACAGAAGATGACGCAGGGAATGTTGTCCATCCATAGATTGTTATCCCATTCCCCAAAGTCAGCTTGCCAGTTAAGAAACGGTCGATGGTTCCTCCAGCCACCGTCAGGACCCAAGGAAATCCATTGCTTATGCTCCCTATATCAGCGGCATTTCCAGCTGCAATCGAAACAAGAACTCCTTTCTTCATAGCACCGAAAGAAGCTGTTGAGTATGGGCTCTCGTACAAGTTCGATAAAACAACTTCATCCCCAATTGAGATAGAAATTACATCAACTCCATCGGCAACTGCCTGGTCCATACTGGCAACCAAGTCAGAGTTAGTGGCGCCAGAGTTAGTGCCGTTAAATTCCCAATACACCTTATATATGGCCAATCGAGCACCAGGTGCGACACCTTTTGCCGTGCCATTTGCATAGCCGAAAAAGGAAGCTCCTCGGACAGAATTTCCGGCGACAATGGAGGATGTAAGTGTGCCATGACCATCTGTATCCCTTCCAGAGTTCATGGGCAGGGTCATATTGGGATGCGCAGCTAAAACACCCTTATTAAAATATCTTACCCCAATCAGCTTTTTGTTACACATAGATGAGTTAAACTCCTGCCCCGCCTCACACACTCCTTTCCACCTCGTCGGGATATCAGCCATTCCATCATCCTTGAAGCTTGGACTTTCAGGCCACACGCCAGTATCTATAACACCGACGATCACGTCAGTGCCAAAACGGGAAGCCGGCCATAATCCAGTTACAGGATTAAGCCCTATAAACTGAGGAGTGCGAGTTGTGTGTAGTTTCAAAGGTGTGTCACCATAGGCAGACACAAATCCACGTGATTTTTTTAAGGCCTTGAGTTGGCCATTCGACAACACTGCACTAAACCCATGCATCACATTGTTGTGAATATAAAGTATCTGAGAGGGGGGTGAAGATTCGAGGATCAAAGAGTCTTTGTTGTTGTCTTTCAAGGAATTGACGATCGAGGTATACCAGTGGGTGTGGTCGACAAATGCCTTAGGCATGAAAGATTTGTCCATGTGGACGATATAAGTTGATCGATCATCGGCTAACGTAACCGAATAGAACATCAGAAATATAAACAAGACAACAACAAGAAGACGAAGATGAATTTTGATGAACAACTCCATGTATGTATGTATGTATGTTAAAAGAAGGCTGATGAGATGATAGCTTAGAATTAGCTTAATATTTATAGATCAACAAAATATTATTGCACGCGTAAAGCATGATGTTTTGGCACGTTGCTTGTATTCGAGGCAACTTGTATGTATTTGATTTTTAGTTGGTATCAAATTGTGTAAGTATTTAACAATTTATTTCCAAGATTAAAGATACAAATAATTAAAAATTAAATATTATCACATACCATTTTATCGTAACGTGTGCATAACAATCGTGACGTGTGCAGTAACAATCGCTTTTTATAATGAAAAATATTCTGTCACAAAAGCATGTCAATATATAATGATTGTATTTTTAATTATATTATTAGTAAGTCTATTTACTCGTGCCATAAACAATATATTGCAACAAAAAACAAAGGATATAAAACAAATTACATAATTTGCAAAAATATTGATGATGAGAGTTTTGACCTTACAGATTTAAAACATCCTAGTCTAGCTAACAAAAATGAGAATATTGAAATTATGTTGAGTGGCATACAGAATAATGAAAATGTGGGATTGTTATGGGAAAATAATTAAGAATACAAAAAAAAAACATTATAAACGAAAAAAATGTGAACACTAAAAAATCACAAAAAAAAAAAAAGTTATGTTCTAAATTTAATCTACCCTAGGATGGACTAGCTTTAACTTAGATGGTGTAAACAAATATTCTCATATTTATTATTTTTAATTCCAACATTTACAAAAGTTTTATACAGTAGTTTTTTTTACAGTCATGTTGGTTAAAAAACGTGTAATATAATGCGCGTGAAATTTGATATTATCACATACCATTTTAATTTTGAAGAAATAAATTATTGTTCAACAAATAATAATATATGTGTACGGACCGTATCTTTGATAAAAAAAATAATTAATTTTGTAATATTTAAATTATCCAGTTTTTGTAATAATTTTTGTAAAATTTTACGAGCTTAAACTTTAAAAGAAATTAAGCCCCCTTAGATAAATTTTTGGGTTCGCCCCTGCATATGCATTAAAATTTTGATATTATCACACATACCATTTTATCGTACGTATACCAACTTCATGACATACCATTTCATGACATATATAAAATTATATATATATATAAATTACCAACCCTACCTCCATCAATTGTGATAATGCCGCGTCTAAAACAAAATGATTAATCATGGATTGTTAAAATTTTATACTGAAAATTTCTTTAAAAAATGTGTGATATAGGTTACATCTAAAACAAAGGCTTTAGAAGAAAGAATATAAACGATTAATTATTAAAATAGAGACTTGCATATATGAATTAATTTTTATATAAGCAATGATTAGAAGAAAGAACCTAGCTAAAGTAGATTAATCATTAAAGTAGAAACTTATAAATATGAAATGATTTTATTGATTTAAATGAATTATAAAGTACGAATAATTTTCATTTAGATATGAGAAGATCGTGAAATGTACATTTTTATTGATTTAAAATAAAAGTGTGGTACGTAGCCCATGAGGAGGTTGAATATAAATTGTCCTCTTCCTTAAGATCTCTCGTTTCGCACATGGCGGGAGTCGAACTCAGGACTTGCCACAAGGCTAGGCTCTGATACCATGTTAGAAACCGTTTCATTTAAAAGCTCGAACTGTTAGAGAAGTTGAGCAACTAGACATTTATAGTGGGCCGAATATAATGGAGAATATATTTCCGGCAACAATGTCTGAGGTACTGCGACTCCTCTTGCCGTGCCGTTTGCATACCCAAAAAAGGAAGCTCTTCGGACAGGACTCCCGATGACCATTCGTATCCCTTCCAGAGTTCATACTCAGGCTCATATTTAGATTCTCCCTTCCAGAGTTCATACTCAGGCTCTAAAACCCCCTTGTTGAAATATCTGACTCCAATCAGCTTTTTGTTGCACATGGAAGAGTCAAACTCCTGCCCGGGCTGACAGATTCCTTTCCACTTCGTCGGGACAGCTGTCATTCCTTAGTCATTGAAGCTTGGACTTTCGGGCCACACGCCACTATCTATAACACCGACGATCACATCTTTGCCATAACAGGAGGCCGGCCACAATCCAGTCACAGGATTAAGCCCCAAGAACTGAGGAGCTAGTGTGAGTTGTCAGCAGTTTGAAGCGATTTCTGTCAGGATAAACAGAGACAACTCCAAGCGATTTTTTTAAGGCCTGAAGTTGGCCTTTCGACAACCTTGCACTGTACCCATCCATCACATGGTTGTGAATATAAAGTATCCGAGAATAATCGGGGATCAAAGAGTTGTTGTCGTCTTTCAAGGAGTTGACGATTGAGGTATACCAGTAGGTGTGGTGGGCAAACACCTTAGGCATGAAAGATTTGTCCATGTGGACGATGTAAGTTGATCGATCATCGGCTAGTGTAGCCGGATAGAAGATCACAAATATAAAGAAGACGAGAGGAAGAAGAAGGAGATGAATTTTGATGAACTCCATGGATGATGTTTGAAGAGATGAATATGAGATATGGCCTTCTGAGAATTAGCTTCATATTTATAGATCATCAAAATATTATGGCACACGCAGAGCATGATGTTTTATTTACAAAGATGACATACGGCAATCTATCATCTTGTTATTAAATTATAAATTATACTTAGTAATGTAACTACTCCATTCATCTAAAAAAATAAGTAGACTTATGTTATATTTTTTAAGTATTATTAAATAATAAAAAGAACTAATAAAACTAAAAAACATTTGATTGATTTTTGGGGTTAATAGCATATAAAATTACATACAATTTTTAAAGTGAACTTGCTTTTTTTAATAATTTTAAAAAATTACGTACAGTTTTTAATTTTTTTTTGTATAATTATATAAATATATATAAAAAAAATATTGAAAGCAAGTTTGATGATAATAATAAATTAATACTTTATAATTTAAAATTTTATATGATAAATTATATTTTTAAATATCTACTTTTTCATTTTAAAATACAATTTTTTTTTTATTTACTTACTTTTTCAATTTTACTTACGACTACATTGATTTTTAAATTAAAAATACATTTATATAATTCTATCATTCATTTGTTGGTCAAAAAGTACTAACATTGTTCATAATCTTTGTGTTCTGGGAAGGGTCCTTTATTTATAAAACGGAAAAAGTACCAAAAAGGTTGATTAAAATAGATAAGCTTGGCCTAAAACTAAATGTTAAAAGGGTCTTATATTTATAGATCAACAAAATATTATAGGTCAAAGCATGATGTTTTATTCAGAAATATGACATACGGCTATTTGTCCTGTAATTAATTTATGGTAAGGTCTATTCAACTGCAAAAATATTTAAATTTAAAAATATCTCGTGACCCTCTATTATTTTATATTTCCAACTAATTATATAATCCTACTTTATAATCTACAAAAAAGTAATTTATTAATGTATAAATAATTGGGGAAAAATAATTATATATAAAATATAAAATCACCTCCAAATTAAAATTTTACAAATAAATATATAACAGTTAAACTTATAAACAATTTTTAAATGTATGATTAATAATAAAATGAACTAAGAAGATAAAACTAAAAAAAAATTGATAAAACACACATTGTTTAAAAGAAGCTAAAACAAAAATCAAATTAAAATTTAAATCAACAAATGTGAAACCAGATTAAATTCAAAATAGCAATTCCAAATATAACATATCCCCAAACAAAAAAAAGGATAAATGTCTGAGAAAAAAAAAAACCAAGACCTTGTTATTATCCAAAACCAAGTAAAGCATAAATAAACTACCAAAGAGGTTGATTAAAATAGATAAGCTAGGCCTAAAACTCAATTTCAAGAAACAAGGTTCTCACTGAGGGAGAGGGAGGCCAGCTGATCGGCTGGGGAGTTAGACTGCTGCTGGACATTCCTCAGGACATCCATAGCCTCGGAGACCTTTGATTTCAGAGCATCAGGCGACTCCAGCAGATGCAAGACTTCGGTTTGATCCATCTCCAGAAGCATTCCCGTCACTTTGGCAGCATGCTCGTGCTCCAACTGATCAACCAGAGGGTACAGGTTCTCACCCAGCATCTGACTCGATCCAAGAAACAAAAAAAAGTTAGGGCAAAAAACACCAGACCAAGTTTTAAATAGTTACCGGAAAGCTTTCTTTTCTCACCGTCCTCTGTTGTTCGGGAGTGGCATTAGCCAGTGCAGAAGAAAGAGCAGTGATAGGCATAGGCTGTGGAATAGCAGCAGAATCCCTAGGAAGCATGCCGGCAGCACCCATGTCGTATGGAGCGGAAATCATCCCTCCGCCAACACCAGGCATGGGCCCATCGACCACATTCCGCCCAGGAGGATATCTGTACATCCTCCCCCTTGGCATCATCTATTGCATTCAAACAAAAATTAACAACATAAAATTTAGATATGTTCATAATTAAATAAAAAAATGTGCAATCCTCAATGATGCATCGTCCAAACTCACAAATAAGTATAACTTACATTGTGCATTAGGGGCATGGGTTGTTGATTTTGCTGAACACCACCAGCTCCACGTCTGCCACTTGGGCGTTGTCCCTGCTGACCTTGTTGGACCATGGGCACAAAGAAATTTGGCATGGGCCCACCACCAGGTCGCATCCCAGGAACAAGCTGCTGCTGATAACCAAATCCAGCCTAACAAATTCCCACAAGGACAATTAAGTACAAGTGACAAGTATACTTAAGCATACTAAATAGTATGCGATACGGTAGAAATTAAATATGTAAAATATAAAATTAAAATGAATATACTAAATAAATAAATAGGCTCTAGGGCAGATCGAAGGGGGGGGGGGGGGGGGGGGGGGGGGGGAATACATTTTCAAATTAATTGTGCCTAAACTAAGAAAACCAAAACTTAGAAGTTGAAAAAATAGATAGATGATAGAAGTAAACTGTAATAACAATTTCCACCTGTGGAGGCATCATAGCTGGAGGCTGCCCATAAAACAGCTGCTGGCCAATACCAGGAGCACCAGGAGGATACAAGGGCATACGGGGTGCAATAGATGCTGGCATTGAAACAGGCCTCATTTGTGAAAACTGGGCCTGCAGGTGTAACAGAAGTTGCAGCAGAACTATTTTAAGAAACATAGTATGCATAAACATAACCACAGTATCCAGAATCAAATAGAAAAAGGGCCGCAGCAAAGAAAAGAATTTACCTGTAGCGTTGCTCTTCTATCTTCTTTCCTCTGCGCAAGAGCAACATAAAGTGGCTTGCTGATCACCATCTTCCCATTCATCTCGGTAAGCTAAAATCACAGAAATACTTTATTTATAAGATCACGCATTGAATTATTCAATCTCACCTAGAAATGTAAAATGAACTCACAGCACGAGAAGATTCTTCCGGAGTTGAAAAGGAAACAAATCCAGATCCCCTGCTTACTCCACTGGGATCGCGCATAACCTGTGCAGTCAAAAGAGTGAGTTCAAACATCAAATAAGTCAAAAGTGGATCGGTCATGCAAGTGAGTCAACAATAAGCAAATAAAAATTACCTTGCAAGATGTGATAGTACCAAACTCTGCAAAGAGTTCTTTAAGTTTCTCATCATCAATGCTATCATCCAAGTTCTTAACATACAAATTAGCCCCTTGAAATTTGTCAACAGCTTCTCTGGTAGTCTGCTCAAATCGATTCTTTAGTTCCTGCTCTCTCTCTGACTTCTTCTGGGCTTTACCAACAAACCACTCCTTTTCATCAACTTTCTTCCCATTTAGAGATTCAACAGCTTTCGCAGCATCCTCAGCATTTTCAAAATTGACGAATCCAAAACATCGCGACTTTCCATCAGCATCCCTCATCACAACAGAACTAGTGATTGATCCGTATTCACCAAAAGCCGCCTTCAGATCTTCATCCGTAGTAGACTCAGACAGATTTTTCACAAATACATTATTAAACTTAGTCTTGGTAGTTTCAATGTCTCTCTCCTGCTTACGGAGAAAAGGTCCAACATACACTTGCTTATCGTTAATAAGCATTCCATCCAACTTATCTATAGCAGTTTGGGCGGCTTCTTCAGTATCGAATTGAACAAATCCGTATCCCTTTGACTGGCCATTAGGGTCAGTGGCTATCTTACAAGACAGTATGGTCCCAAAGCTTGAAAATGTGTCATGCAGTGATTTGTTATCTATACCCTTGTCCAAGTTCTGCATAAATAAAATTTGCTTGTAAAACAGCATTGAAAATGTATAAACCTTAAAATAATGAGGGCATGTAATCCGACAAAACTAGTATAGTATATGTTACACCGGATGATGAGCTTGAACAAGCTATTCACAGAAAGAAGAGTGGCAAAAAAGGTAATATCATGAAGGGAATCGCAGAAATGCCAACCTACCTTGATGAAGATATTCGCTGTTCCACTTTTTCGAATACTTGGATCCCTACGAGAAAAAGTAACTCGGATAGTCTTGTTATTGAGGGGAGTGAAGTTCAACACTTCAATGGCTCTTCCGGCTGCATTTTTCAATCAATTTGAGAATACAGAACAAAAGGTAATTTCAATTTACTTCGGGTAATATGAAGCCACGTCTAGCAACAAACTAAAAACAAACAATATGTTCAATAAACATTATTAGATAAATCTAAAAATCTGAAAATCTTTGCCACGTTTGCTAGGAAACACAGACGACAGAAGCTGCAACTGAAGGCTGAAAGTGACAAAGAACACCAACCAGTATAATTTTTCTCCATAATTTGCAGATCAAATATCAGTAATTTTGCGAAAATTTTCTAGGCCGCCGCCGTCAACTAATCGGATTCATCACAAATTAACACACATGCAATCACGAAAACCCTAATTTCTAAAGTATTCCATAAAACACTTTGAATAGCGGCGATTATCGACAATTGAAAGGGACTTGGAAAAATCACTAACCGTCCTGGGGATTGCTGTAGTTGACGTAACCATACCCAAGGCTACGGCGAGTGCTCAGGTCACGGCAAACCCTAACGGAAACGACCTGGCCGACCTGGTTGAACAGATCGTAGAGCTGAGAATCTGTGACGTTGACGTCCAAGTCACCCACGTACAGAGATGTCGTGGTAAACTGTGCTGCCGCCGCCGCCCCGTTGGGCCCAGGAGCCGCCGGATTCTGGGGTTGCGCCTGGATCTGAGCCATTTTCTTCCGATTGATTTTTTTTAGAATTAAAGTAGCGAAAGTGAACGATATTTTTGGGTGTTTTTTGGTCGACTGATGTGGAGATAAAATTAACGGCGGAATAAAAAGATAGGGAAATAAAGATAGGATTTTTTGGGATTTTTTGTTTTTCTTCTTTTTTTTGTTTTTGTTTGGGAGGGCAGGAAACTGCACCGCGCTCAAAGAACACACAGACTGCCAGAAGAAATATATATAGTCGGACCTTCAGAAACCCTAGCAAGGAGAAGAGATTTAAGGGACCCACCCAGTCCTAATTCGGACTAACAATCTCTTGACATATTTACCCTTGAACGAAATCAAGTGCAAGAGCAATAAATAAAATAAACACGGGGCTACTTTGTAAATTTAAAGTATTTTTTCTATAAATAATTGTATAGTAAATTTTTTTATGTAAAAAATGAGAATTTATTAAGTAAGACAAGTTCTTTTGAACTTATTTTCATTCGATTCACTTCAGTTAAATTTTATTAAGTTTATTTCCGTTCAAAATCATTAAGTTTAGTTCAAATCAAATCAAACTCATTCAATTCTGTTATTTAATTTTTTATTTTTTTTATTTTATTTAGTTTAGACTTATTAAGTTCAGTTCAAATTTAGTTCAAGACTCATTAAGTTCAATTAAGTTATTTAATTTTTTATTTTTTTATTTTATTCAGTTCAGACCTATTAAGTTCAATTCAGATTTATTTCAAACCTATTAAGTTCAGTTCAAATTTAGTTCAAGACTCATTAAGTTCAATTAAATTATTTAATTTTTTAATTTTTTATTATTTTATTTTATTCAGTTTAGACTTATTAAGTTCAATTCAAATTTAATTTAGACAGATCCAAAGGAACACAAACAGATCCAAAGGAACACTTCCTTAGATGTTATTAGTCTTGTCCTCTAGATAAAAATATAGAAATTATTTTTTATTTTATGTATTGTATAATAAAAAAAAATAGTATAAAAAAATAGTAATAATCCTTAAATTGTTGGTGGTCAAAAATGTTGATCGAATCATAGTGTCCATAATCCAAATAAATAAATTTATTTATCTAGAAAGTGAAATTGCAATTTTATTGCTTCCTTTCCATTTTATTAATTTATATTCTTTTATATAATTATTCATCATTTGTTTGGAAATAAAATTTAAATAATTTTAATACTAAAATTATTTATTTATTTGTTGTATATTTTAAATTTAATAATAAATTAAATCAATTCTCCTAAATCCTATCGTTAGTACATTATTAAATAAATAAAAATGCTTGGAATCTATAGATGAAAGCAAGAACGACATGAATATTGAAATCAAAAGAACGCAAGAAAATGCAATTCAAAACAACAATTTTCAAAAATGATTATCCCGAAAGAAGAAAAAAAACGATAAATCTCTCCATAAATAATTCTAAGACCATGGTTATTATCAAAAAAGAAGAAAAAAAAAAACTTATAAATTCACCAACAATTTTTTTAATTCAGATAAGTGGGCCCACAAACCAGTTTCAAGAAACAAGGTTCTCGCTGAGCGAGAGAGAAGCCAGCTGATCAGCTGGGGTGTTAGATTGCTGCTGGACATTCCTCAGGACATCCATAGCTTCGGAGACCTTTGATTTCAGAGCATCAGGCGACTCCAGCAGATGCAAGACTTCGGTTTGATCCATCTCCAGAAGCATTCCCGTCACTTTGGCAGCATGCTCGTGCTCCAGCTGATCAACTAGAGGGTACAGGTTCTCACCCAGCATCTGTCTCGATCCAAGAAACAAAAAACGTTAGGGCAAAAAACACCAGACCTAGTTTTAAATAGTTATCGGAAAGCTTTCTTTTCTCACCGTCCTCTGTTGTTCGGGAGTGGCATTAGCCAGTGCAGAAGAAAGAGCAGTGATAGGCATAGGCTGTGGAATAGCAGCAGAATCCCTAGGAAGCATGCCGGCAGCACCCATGTCGTATGGAGCGGAAATCATCCCTCCGCCAACACCAGGCATGGGCCCATCGACCACATTCCGCCCAGGAGGATATCTGTACATCCTCCCCCTTGGCATCATCTATTGCATTCAAACAAAAATTAACAACATAAAAATTATATCAATTACGTGTACAATTAGAAAAATAGAACTTGAAACTCAAGTACAACTTACATTGTGCATTAGGGGCATGGGTTGTTGATTTTGCTGAACACCACCAGCTCCACGTCTGCCACTTGGGCGTTGTCCCTGCTGACCCTGTTGGACCATGGGCACAAAGAAATTTGGCATGGGCCCGCCACCAGGTCGCATCCCAGGAACAAGCTGCTGCTGATAACCAAATCCAGCCTAACAAATTTCCATAAGTATGATTAGCGATTAAAATTATATAAACCGCATCCTAGAAAATAAATGTGCATAGTATAATTGAAAATGATTACAGTTGAAGGAATTAGCTAAAACCCTTGAGCCTATGAAAGTTGAACAAAGATGTAGTACTCAGAAGCTTAAAATTATGAATTATGAAGAACAATTTTCACCTGTGGAGGCATCATAGCAGGAGGTTGACCATAAAATATCTGCTGACCAATACCAGAAGCACCAGGCGGATACAAGGGCATACGGGGAGCAATTGATGGTGGCATGGCAACAGGCCTCATTTGAGAAAACTGAGCCTGCAGTTCATACAGAAGTTGCAGCAGAATTTATTTTCAGGAACATAATTTCAATCAATACAGCAACCACAATAAATAGTTGCACGTATTTCTCAAGGGGGCCTCTTTCCAGTCACATGCAATTTATCTATAAGCAAAATTTAGTAGGTCATAACTCAAATACATAATGACACCTGAAATACAAGTGCTAAATTCATACTATAAAGTACATCACGATACTTGAGCAAAGAGATTGCTAAGCAATAGAGCATAAATGAAAGCTTTTATTTAAGGTAGCATGGCATTTTTCTGAAATATCACTTACCTGTAACGCCGCCCTTCTCTCTTCCTTCCGCTGTGCAAGGGCAACATAAAGTGGTTTGCTGATCACCAACTTCCCATTCATCTCAGAAAGCTAAAATTACAGAAAAAATAATTAATTAATCAGCTCAAGTAGAAGTAGTGTATTATATAGTGTCATCAATGACAAAAAGGGTATCAACTCACAGCTCGAGAAGCATCTTCTGAAGTTGAGAAGGAAACAAAGCCAGATCCTCGGCTTATTCCACTAGGATCACGCATAACCTGTGTAGTCAAAAGGCATGCATTCAAACATCAGAGAAGTGAATAAAAGATTGGTACAACATATGATTTCCACAAAAAACAAATATCAAAATACCTTGCAAGAAGTAATGGCACCAAAGTCGGCAAAGAGTTCTTTGAGTTTATCGTCATCAATGCTATCATCCAAGTTCTTAACATATAAATTAACCCCTTGGAATTTTTCAACAGATTCCCTGGTGGTCTGTTCAAATCGATTCTTAAGTTCTTGCTCTCTTTCTGACTTCTTCTGGGCTTTACCAACATACCACTCCTTATCATCAACTTTCTTCCCATTTAGAGATTCCACAGCTTTAGCCGCATCGTCAGCATTTTCAAAATTGACAAATCCAAAACAGCGAGACTTTCCATCAGCATCCCTCATCACAACAGAACTGGTGATAGTTCCATATTCACCAAAAGCCACCCTCAGATCTTCATCCGTGGTAGACTCAGACAGATTTTTCACGAACACGTTATTGAACTTTGTGTTGGTATTAGCACTGTCCCGCTCTTGCTTGCGGAGAAATTGACCGACAAACACTGGCTTGTCGTTAATAAGCATTCCATTCAGTTTTTCTATTGCAGTTTGTGCAGCTTCCTCAGTATCGAACTGAACAAATCCGTGGCCCTTTGACTGGCCATTAGGGTCAGTGGCTATCTTGCAAGAGAGTATGCTCCCAAAGCTTGAAAAAGTGTCATGCAGTGATTTGTTATCAATAGCCTTGTCCAAGTTCTGCGTAAATAAATTAGCGTGTAAAGACAAAAGGTGTGTACATAACATTCAAAATGTACAATTTCAAAATAATGATTGGCAGCTGCCGGGTAGTCCAAGACCATTAGTAATTTAGTAAAGTAAATAGGTATAAAAAACAATGCTACCAATTTCATAACAATAGAGTATTGAAAAATGTGCTTAAAAGAATAATGAGTCCTACAGATGTATGAAAAATTACCTTTATGAAGATATTTCCTGATCCACTTTTCCGAATACTTGGGTCCCGGCGAGAAAATGTGACGCGGATAGTCTTGTTATTTAGGGGAGTGAAGTTCAACACTTCAATGGCTCTTCCAGCTGCAATCCCAATCAATTTTAGAAGATACAACACAATGTATATTCACATGGCTTCAGGTAAAATCAATTCAAGTCAACGAAAATTAATTTTGCATATAGAATAGAGAAAATGTATTTGAAAACAATGTTAAATAAATCATAGTATCCTTAAAACATTATACCATATAATGTTTCACTGTGAAACGCCGAGAAATATGAGCCACGTTTGCTAAAAAATTTGATATCTACCTTCTTTTTAAAATCAGGTAGATTCATTACCAAAAGCTCCTCAAAAGAGTAACTGATCATCGCATTTTGGAATGAATTTATTACAAATAATGGCAGGGGGAAATGAGAATATAAATAGTAAACTACCGTCGTACCAAAATCCGCAAGCTCACATACAAATCGCAATAATAGCATTCCATATAATGTTATACTGTAAAAGGACGAGAAATATGAGCCACATTTGCTAAGAATTTTGATATCTACCTTCTTTTTAAAATCAGGTAGAATCATTACCAAAAGCTCCTCTAAAGAGTAACTGATCATCGCATTTTGGAATGAAATAATTACAAATAATGGCAGAGGAAAAATGAGAATGTAACTCGCAAACTACCATCGTACCAAAATCCGCAAGCTCACATACAACTCGAAATAATAGTATTCCATATAATGTTATACTGTAAAAGGCCGAGAAATATGAGCCACATTTGCTAAGAATTATGATATCTACCTTCTTTTTAAAATCATATAGAATCATTACCAAAAGCTCCTCAAAAGAGTAACTGATCATCGCATTTTGGAATGAATTTATTACAAATAATGGCAGAGGAAAAATGAAAATATAACTCGCAAACCACCATCGAACCAAAATCCGCAAGCTCACATACAACTCGCAATAAACGAAATACAGACCATTTATATCACAGTTGTTCTTGAACGACATGAAAACGTAAACATGGTATTACATCAAACACAGCTAACAATGTCTTGAGAAAAACAACTTCAAACAACAATCCCTAAAAAAACTCCAAACAAATTCTTTTAAATAAGGCACAGCAGTAAGTGAGTAAGTAATTCAGCCACTGAATAATTCCAAGAACACAAAATCATAGACCCCTAACCTAATCGTAATGAACCAGAAAATGTCTACAACATACACCCATAAACCAATTGCTGAAATTCTCAAAACAATCAAGCGGGGATTCAAAAGCGACTAACCGTCCTGGGGATTGCTGTAGTTGACATAGCCATAGCCGAGGCTGCGGCGGGTGCTCAGGTCACGGCAAACCCTAACGGAAACGACCTGCCCGACCTGATTGAACAGATCGTAGAGCTGCGAGTCGGTCACATTGACGTCCAAGTCGCCCACGTACAGAGATGTCGTCGAAAATTGCCCTCCCGCCGCTCCGTTGGAGCCGGGCGCCGCCGCCAAATTCTGGGGTTGCACTTGAATCTGCGCCATCCTCTTCCGATCGGATTTTTGTTGGGATTTTTCTGGGGGTTTAATTAAAGCAGGAATACAAACTACTGAATCAAAACTGGTACTTGTTTTTGGGTTTTGAAGGATGAGATATATGAAAAACAAATAAAGATAGAATTTTTTGGGGATTTTTTTTCCTTTGGGAGGGCAGGGAACTGCACCGCGCTCAAAGAAGACGGTTAACGGCGAGAAGGAAATATATACGTGCGAGGTTTACAAACCCTAGCAGGAGAATATTGACACGTGTATTTACCATGTATTGAATAGTTCTTTTTTTTATTATTTTTTAAAATTAATGTTTTTTTAATCTTTGTTTGTCAAATACTTATTTCTAAAAAACATAAATTAACTAGTTGTAGTGTAAAATAAAATAATAAAACTTTTTGGTATTAACCAAACAATAAAATCTTATTTGTTGTTATAAAAAAAAAGGAAAACAACCGAAACATTAATAAGTATCATAGCATTGTAATTTGTAACCATGAAGTTTTGCTAATATAATTATTTTCACTCCAACACAAAAAATTGACATTCAATTAATATACTACTGTTAAAATTTGTACTATAATGTATGTTCATGACTTATCAAATATTAACTTTGTATGTTATTTTTCTTATATATTACTAATTGATTTATGATGGAACATTCATAAGTGTTTGGACATCCCTTTTTAATATTCGTATAATCTTATAAATACAGGGAGTTACTCTTTCCTTTTTAGTTGATTTAAAATGGAACATTTCTAACACTACAAAAAATTCGCAGATTCCCTACGGCAATTCCCGTAGGGAAATCCGCAAAAATCCGTAGGGAACAGAGTTCCCTACGGCATCCCCTACGGGAATCACGCCGTAGGGGTTTGCCTCGTAGGGAACAAATCCCCTACGGGATTTTTGGAGCCGTAGGGGAGATTCCTACGGGCTGGCCGTAGGGGAATGCTTTCCGCGCCCGTTCTTTCCCGTAGGGGATCCCTACGGCTTATCCCCGTAGGGAATAAGTTTTAATTAAAAAACGGGAGCTCCAAGCGGCTCGGGCCACCAGCCCGACCCACGATCCGAGGCCCGACAACATCTCACCATTACAAGGCCCGAGACAAGCCCAGCCATTACGGCTTATCCCCGTAGGGAATAAGTTTTAATTAAAAAACGGGAGCTCCAAGCGGCTCGGGCCACCAGCCCGACCCACGATCCGAGGCCCGACAACATCTCACCATTACAAGGCCCGAGACAAGCCCAGCCATTAAAAAACGGGAGCTCCAAGCGGCTCGGGCCACCAGCCCGACCCACGATCCGAGGCCCGAGACAAGCCCAGCCCTCAATTGAGGGCTTTGTAATAATTATTCATGTATATTGCATAGTCCAGGGTTTGAACACTTGACCTTATGAATGAAGAAGAGGATGATAACCGCTAGGCTATCTGAGTTATATGTCCAATTTTTAAAAGATAATATATATGTACCATTAACTTTTATATATATATATATATATATATATATATATATATATATATTGGTTTAAAAAAAATGTAATTTTAAATAAAAGGGAATTTAAATATATTAAATTAAATAGAACTTTCAATATTTTTTTTATTAATATTTAAGGTCTTTTATTTTTTAACTTTTTTGCGTTTACAAGTTTTACGTAGATTTAAATATTATTTAGTAGTAGTTTTTGAAATTTGTTTAGACTATAATACCTTTTTATTATTTTTCCGTAATTTTTGCGTAATTGCGATATTTTTTATAATTAACTATTTTTATAAAATTGTGTAATTGCGTAGTTGCATAATTGTAATTGCGTAGTGCGTAAATAGTTAAAAAAACTTTAATTGTAATTTTATTATCTAGTAAAATATTGATTTAAAAAAAATATTTAAAACAATTTAACGTAATTTTATAATAATATTTAATTAATTTATTATTATATAAATTAATTTTATTATTAAAAAAAAAAACTCCCTACGGCAAATGCCGTAGGGGATCCCTACGGGAATTATTCCCGTAGGGGATTTATTATTCCCTACGGGGGGCCCGTAGGGCCTCTTGGAGGGAAGGTATGCGCGCGAATTCGCGCGCAGTCCCCTATGGAAATCCCCTACGGGAGTCACCCCTACGGCTGGAGCCGTAGGGAATGCCGTAGGGGATCTCAAAATATGCTCCCGTAGGGGATGCCGTAGGGAAATCCCTACGGGAAAAAGGCCGTAGGGGATCCGCGGTTTTTTTGTAGTGTAAGTGATTCGAGTTTCCTTTCTCGTTTCTGAACGTTCCACGTGCGACACTCATACAACTCTGATTTTTTTTTCTTATTACTAATTGATTTATGATAGAACATTTATAAGTGTTTCGACATCCCTTTTTAATATTCGTATAATCTTATAAATACAGAGAGTTACACTTTCCTTATTAGTCGATTTGAAATGGAACATCTCTAAATGATTCGAGTTTCCTTTCTCGTTTCTGGAGGTTCCACGTGCGACACTCATACAACTCTGGTTTTTTTTGTCGCAAGGTAGTGCAACTTATCTGAAATGGAATACATACTTAAGAAATACTCCGTACTAGGTTTAACTCTTTAGGGTTTATATCTATTAATTGGAAAACGAACTTGCAAAAACCTATGAAAGCACTTTGTTTTGAGATCCTCTCTGTTTTAAGTCTTTTACAAGTAATATATTGCTAATTAATTAGTTCTAATAATTAGATAGTTAGTAATGACTAAGTGAGAAAAATAAGTAGTTCATAGTACAACATAGTAGTGATTAATTAATTACTAGTCTTTCTTCTTTCTCAAAGAAAGCAAGAAACCAGAAAATACACAATTCAATAGTAGTAACAATCAATTAACCAACATTAACAAAACCACTAAGATTAATGATTAATCCATTCTAAGCATCAATTAATCCTCCTTCAATACCTCCCCTCCGGATGCAAAGGGAAGAGCTTCAAAGTCCGATTTTCCGCCTCCTCCTCCTCTTCTTCCTCGTCCGATGTACAACTTTTGTTCATCGCTTCTTCTAGGCATTGATCCATCCCCCAAGAATTAATGCACTTCCTTTTGCACGGCCCTCCGTCCGACGATTCCTCCTCCACACCACTCGCCTACACGATAAGAAAAATAAAAACATTAATCTAATTGTGACGTGACACAAATTTGATTTTTCGCGCGTAATATTTTAATATTTTTTACTAACTTCCAAAATTTTGTTATTACCGAGGATAAGAGGAGGCTGCTTCGCTTCTGCTTCTGCCTCTCCCTCGCCTTATGGTTTTGGAACCAATAGAACACATTCTTCCCTTCGATCTTCCCGTAAGCAGAGAGTCGTCCTGTGATGTGCTCGATCTGCTGAGCGTTTGGGGTCCGCATCCCGCTCCGGTAAAGCATCTCGAGTATTCCGATCTGCTCCTGGGTAGGGTTCCACCGGGTCCCGCCTCCCTGCACCAGCAGAGCCGACTCCGTCTGCGACCAATCAAAACGCGACACGTAAGCGAAATTGAGTGTGGTCAGTAGTTTCTCTTTGCATGCACACGCATTAAATACATGTGAAGGAAGAATACAAGTTTTCGTAACCGAATTTAATGATGAGAGTCTATGGGCATGCGAGAAATTCGTGACTAAATTAATTAAGGAGATACAAACAAAATTAAGTTATAAATAATGAGTGTGTGTATATATGTACCTGGTTATGGTTATGGTTAGGTCCGGCAGCTCGGTGGCCGCTTTCCGGCCGGATGAAGCTCTTGAGGTCGAAGAAGGCGGTGGTGGTCTTGGGAACGAGGGGGCGGAGGAGCCACTTGTCGTCGTCCCATAGGCCGCGGTGGAGCTTCATGCCTTGGACTTCCATGGGGGGCATTGTGTTTTTTTTTTAAGGGGGAGAGAGGGAAAGGGAATGGTGGTTATATAGAAAAAAGGAAGAAAGTAATAGTAGTAGGTGATTGAGAGTGAGAGTGAGAGAGAGAGTGTGTAGCTAGATTAAACCAAGACCAAATGATGAGGTGAGGTTGACTTGAGATATCCTCTTGTTATAAAAGAGGAATTTGCATGAGAAAAAGAAAGTAAAGCAATTCATAGTGTGTAATGTGTATGCCCCTTTAATCATGTCATTCAAATATAACATTTATTTCATTTTGCCAATTATTTTATTTTTTTTGAAAAATCTGTTAAAAATTTTAAGTTGTTGTGTGAGTGTGATTTTAAGTTCAGAACACACTCGATATTTATTGTTGAAATCAAAAGTGTGTGAGTGAGATCTGGACACGTTGAGTGACTTTTAGAGATCTAAAATTAGATTACATGTTTTGAATGTGTATACTATGTGGTTAGGAGGTCTAATCAAATGAAGTGGTAAAATCATGATGATAAGTTGTCATGTATGTAACTATGTATAATGTGTATATGTGTGCTTTAATTTCGGTGGCCTCTTTCACAAATTTCTCCACAACTTTTTCGATGTGGGAATAAAATACATTAATCATCAATCAACCAATCCCGAGAATTGAAAATGCCAAACACTTTCTACTTTTCAAGATACGGATATATGGTGTGAGGAGTGGTCTCGCAACAGCTGAATGCAAGACTTTTTTTTTTCTTATATACAAAAATAAAATAAAATAAAATAATCAGCGTGTGTTGAAACTTGAAGATTATTATTTTTTAATTAAATAAAATTATCGAGTAGTAGTATTAATTTATACACATACACAATTGTTTTTTATGTGCACAAAAAAACAAAACACCTATATGTTGTATTTTTCTTTTGCATGTTTTGTTTGTAAATTGTAACGGGGCATAAAATATATGTCCCTTTATTATTGGGAACTGTCGTTTCAATTTCCCACATAAACAAACAAGGTAATTTACATTATATGATTCCTAATTTTTCGCTGAACAACTTTATAATACAGTATATAATTACTGCATGATCAGTCTAGTTTTTTTTTTTTTTTTGTTTTTTTTTTGACTCAATATATAATTCGTTCATTCAATCTCAAATAATCGACTTGAATGAAAGTGTACCTCGCGTTTGAATTTCTGTTCATTCGCTCTCATGGCGCACGTACATTTCTAGTAAGTTCCGTTGAATACACAGACAAGAACACGGTATTAACATGGGCGGGTCCCATTTTCGTAGAAAACTTATGTTTGTCGATGAGCCCTTAATTCTTGAGAATTTACATAAAACGTGATACGAATATTGACGATTGTTTCGTGTGTTTTTTGTCCTGAATGTGACTGCGTGTGTGTTTTGTGTATATAATAAGAACGCACAAAATATTTGAAAAAAACTACAGTACTATATATATAGTACGTGGATATATATATTACTAATATATATAACTCCTTCAATCACGAGATCTAATTTTTGCCTACGAATTTAGGGTTAGCTGTCATGTCGTTGAAAATTAATTAATAAATTAATTAAATTGGTTATGTATTAATTGTTTAGTTAGAAGTGATGAAATGAGATGTGGTCTAAATTAATAGATTTAAATTAGCCCAAAAGTTGCGTCCTACCAACCGTTCATCTCTCTAGACAAATTTTGTACACTATTGTAATTTTAATTTGCAATCTTTATACTACTAAGTATGTTTTATTTTTGCATGACACATATTATTAATTATTTTCACACTTTTATTCAAATTGTTAGTTTGTAAATATGTTTACTTCTCTTGAATTGGTTTTTATAGTTGAGTGAAAGTACTATCACAAAATAGGGTATTAAGTAAAACACTATACTAATAATAATCGCTGAGTTCAGACATGTCGACCATATTGAGTGCAGAGAACGAGTCGTTAATCGTTTATTTAACATTGATATTGTTATTGTATTTGCACTGATCGTGTTTAGAGAGATTGTGTAATTGTATATTATTCATCTAGTGTTAATTCTCTAATCGAATAATTAATTGTTTTGAAATGGAAGTCCAAGTCACTTGGACTAGCTAATTAGATTCATTGAGAGGAAAGCCGTAACCGAGCTTCTAGTATGTGGCCAACATTGCTGACCCTCATTCGAGCTAAGGATCGGTTGACCCGACCCGGCCCGTGACCATCTCGGAACAATAATGGTTGTTGGTCAAAGAAAAAGTTGGATCGCATGGCATGATAGATGGCATAATGGGCTGGGCCGGGCCCACACAGTGGAAGAAACGGTGGGAATCCATCATCACCAAAACAAAGACGACATTCCCATCTTCATCATCATCATTCTATCACTCGCACAGGAGCCGCACGTGTTCATAGGCCCAAAAACCACACGTATGACAATAATTTGTTACGTGTATTTTTTTATTATAAAATAATAAAATAAAATATTATTTCAACGTTAATAAATTATATAAATACAATACTTCCAGTTTTAGTTTTAAATACATTCAAAATAACATTCAAATTGAATATTATTGGTTGTATAATAAAGCATATTTCCTAAAAGAACTGCATACCATAATCATAATAATTATTGCATGATTCAAAGCTCAAACCAGTGCTTTTCACTCGTGTGCTTCATAATTCTCAAATTTTTACTTAATTTTCTTATTAAGAATATGACAATTTTCTTAGCTCTATAAATCACCACAAATATATCTAATAATGTATATGAACTTAAACGGGTAGCATACATGTTTATTAAATTTATCATATCGCTTAAATAATAAACTTTGAACTCAATAATATGAGCACTCAACACGAAAATGTTGTATGCCTTATAACATAATTTAAATACTACACAAAATTCTTTAAAAAGGAACAAAATACCCTCCCAATGCAGAACTTAAAAAAAATACTTATTTAAAATTGATTATTTTTGTACATTCTCACACCAAAGTCAAAATCCGGCCACTTTTTGCAATGACTTTATAAAATATTTCTACACATATATTTTCGTTTTGTGGAAACTTAAACCACCTTTTTATTGATGATATTTAGGTGGATGCCATAACGAATATATATAATGTATCTATAAAAAAAGTGATTAATATGGTGTCGTGGAAAAGCTATGAGCTTATGATTACCTTGATTGAACTACAGTGTGAAGTTAATACCTTTTTTTTTACTGTGCTTTTTTTTCATGATCGCATGGGTAAGAAATTTGTGGTGTAAAAGGAAAAGACAAAAGAAGAGTAATGAATCATTTGTTGTACGAGTTCCTTATTTGGTTGGGTGGATTTAATCATTTGAATTAGCTTTTGTGTATAGTTATAAGTATATTGTTTGGAAATGAGTACGTGATAACTCATTCAAGTTGAATAATTATAATGGTTTTTTAAACATATTACTTTTAAAATATGTTTTTATTCTCAATTTTTTCTAAAATAAACAAATTAATAAAAGTAATATACCCGTAACGGGCCGAGGATAGCCAGCCGTCATAATACAATGGTTTGGCCCAATAATCTTCGTGTTAGTGGGCTTTAACAGTATCCAAAGGATTGGGCTGATGGAACATCGGCCCTCAATTTTTATCAGTTGGTGCAGACACATCGAGTCCATGATCGACTCTTGAAGTCGATATGAACATGGTAATCAGCATAAAAAAAAACACAACAATCTCGTCTCAAATCTATCGATTTTCCCAAACAAAAAACCTCTAGATCCACGGTACAAACTTAAACGCCAAATGTACAAGTACAAAAACAATCGACAGCTTCACTCCCGCCATTAAAAAAAAACACAAACAACCAAAAATATTTCAATTTTTTTAATTGAGAAGAGGGTGGTTGAATTGAATCACCTTAAAAGCTGGAGCATTTAAATTAGTTTATAATAATATTTTATTTAATTTTAAAAGAAGCTGTTAAACAGGGAATTATTTGTTTATTTATTATTGTATTATGCAAAGTAGATAAACTCGAATTAAATTAAATTTTAGTGTGTCAACATCCACACGAGATTATAATAAAAAATAAAAATCTTTCGGCCTTATCTTCTTATCAAGTAGGTCATTCATTTGTCTGCCGCCTTTATTTATAACTCTTAATTAATTAATTAATCAATGTAACAGTGAATTAATTACTTTAAATTTAATTCTCATGATTTTTGTAATTAAAAAACAATGGAAATTTTACAATAAAAATACAGTAGTAGAAAGTCGAAAATATCCCTGCCCTACGAAATCCTTGCCGGAGCTAAACCTACTCCGGTGGATATCATATCATATCGTATCACAACTCAAAAAGTGAAACAGGACAAAAAAAACATAAAAACAAAAAAAAAAAATCTAATTAATAATTATATATAATACCGGGTTTCAATTTTCCTCCCACGTCTCCGGACCCGGGTACTCATTCAAATCGGGCTTCTCGACGACCCGACCCGCCCTGTTCGGCCCGTTCCCGGCGGCCTGAATCGCGTCAACCCTAGCCCCAACCTCGGCGGCTTTCTTCCTGATGGCGTCGGAGGACAGATCGGTCGTGACACCACCGCCGCCGTCCTCGAGTATGCAGTCGGGGAAGTTGAGGGGGGCGGAGGGGCCGCGGAGGCAGAAGACGGCGGTGTCGTAAGCGCGGGCGGCGGCGACGGGGGAGGAGTAGGAGCCGAGCCAGATTCGGGTGCGCTTGTTGGGCTCTCTGATCTCGGCGACCCACTTGCCCCACTTCCTCATCCGTATGCCGCGGTAGGGTTTTTGATGCTGTTTCCGGGGTTTTCGCTTCGGAATCTCCGTGCTCGACGACGACGTTGTGCAGCAGCCGCCTTCCATTGAATTCCGAATCCAAGAAATCGAAATTGAAATCGAAATTAAATTCTCTGTGAAATTTGTTTCCCCTAATTTTTTAATTTTAATTTTATTTTTGGGGAAAGAGATTCTAAAGCTAACAAGTGATGGTGGAGAAAAAAATAATAATTATTTCGATGAGATGCGTCTCATTTTATACGGTGGTGGATTTATTATTAATTATTTAAATATATATTCATTTATTTGCAACACCCTCAAATTATCCTTAGAAAATAAAATTATGAATATAAATTTTTTTCTCATTATAAAAGCAAAAAATTAGATGATTGTAACAACTAATTAAACGATTTAAAAATTGAATGTTTTCAAGAGAAATAAAGAATTGAGTGGTTATAAACTTGAACAATTTTAAATTTGAATAATTTTTAAAAATTACATTCATAATTTTTTTTATTAGAGTTGTTAATTTTTTAAATGTTTGAATAATTTATTTAAAAATTATTATTAATTTTTTATTTTATTTTATTTTATAAAAATAAAAATATTATATTTTATAAATTAATATAAATATATTTAGAAAACTACAATTTTATCCACTAATACATAAATAGACCAATACATATCTCCGTGTTAATGTGTTGATATGTGTTAGGTGTGTTGCTATGAACTATATGTATATTTTTAACACTTAATTCTTCATTTCATAATTACAATACATAATATAAATAATTTCATTTTTGAAAAAATTAAATTATAGAATACTCATATCATAACTTTATAACATATTTATACCAATAGTGTGTTATGAATTGATTTAATCAGTAATTTTTAAAGCTATATATTTATATATATTAGGTTTCTCTCTATAACTATAGAATATCTTAAATAATTGTATGATAATCTACTAAAACAATTTAATATTGTATTTTATTGAAGCTTACAAATACGATGTCAATTAGGGGTACATATGTTTTTGTCTATATATGCTATACTTAATGGAGTAAGGACCATGACATTTTAATGCTAAATTTAATATTATTATATTAAATATACATAATCATACACAATGACGTACGTGTACAATGTATGCATTACGGTTAATATGTAGAATAAAGCTTTCGAAGTAACATCTCATATATAGACCGGATATGTAGATCTCTTACACCTACATTTTCATTTTTTATTATCACACTTCAAATGTTAAAATTCATTTAATAAATGGAATTTGACAAATCTAAAGAAAAGTTTAAAATGTTTTGGTGATGGAACCCTAGTAGACCGGCCTAAGTTCTTGTACAGTCTAAACACGAATTGAAGCCCCTATTAATTCAAGAAAATGACTATGCTACAAAAATAGATAGAGTAGTACAGTAATTAGATACCCAAGTTGTTGCTTATTTAATTGCATTTGAATTGATGTCGGCTGTTTATAATGCGAGAGGTCGACAAACAATCCACAACTTGGATACAATACAAAAGCGACCATTACAAAACATTCCTTTCGACAATAACATTCTTGTTATATATCTGAAAATCAAGTTGAGTGTTAGGATTAGGAATCATGTCCAAAACAAAGCCTATGAAGTTGAACCCAAAAATATAATATGGGTAAAAAAAATCACTTTTTGCGAGGAGGTGGATTATAATGTTAATTTGAGTTTTGAGTATTGACTTTACCGACCATGCTTAGTAAAAATTAAACGAGCTCAACGCAACAATTGTTAGCTCGAGTTCGGCTCTGAAAAAAATATGTTCGAACGGTACTCAATTTTAATATTAAATAATTATATATAGTATTTTTTATTAATTCAATAAATACTCTGTTGTGATAATTTATACATTTTTTGTAAGTTTCTCACGATAGTTAACACACTAAAAAATATTTTGATTTTTTAATTTTAAAATATAATTTTATTTACTATTTTATTTACATACTTTTTAACTTTTATTCATAAATACTTTGATTTTTTAATTCAAAATTACATTTTATTTTTCACTCTTTAATTAAAAAGTCAATTTTTTTTTAAAGTTTGTCAATTTTAATAGGTCGAAATAAGTAATAGTATAAGTGTAACAAAGTAAGAAATTAGTAGAACTGTGTAACTTATCCATGAGATGCGGATGGAATATATTCGTATGCGGTCACTATATTGGGCTCGTCCAACATCAAACGTGGGCCTTATCAAAAGCAATGGGCCTTGTAAAAATTCCCAAATATTGTGGGGCAACCCAAAATTAAATGTGAACTCTAAAAAGAAACAAAAAAAAAAAAATGAAAAAGGCTACTGATATATATTGGTTTACACACCATTTTTTATTTTTTATTTTATTTTTTAAACATTACTAAAGTATCTATTTTACTCTTTGAAAACTTCTGAAATATTGAATTTAATTAAGGATCAGACAGATCAAATAATTTCTTAACATGTTTATGAAAGTCAAACTCAAATTATACATATTATGTGGATTTTTTTTTTATGTACTGAATATATTAATTGATCACTTTTTCATACAAAACACGAGATCACACTGAAAATGTTAGTCGATCAATTTCTAATATGAACACCGACAGCTTGCAATGCGATGGAAGAGGAAAAACCGTTCCCGTGATCGACAATATCTCGAAGTACTACTGTCCATGCATGCCGGAGAGCCCGATACTTCGAGTGTGATATTGGAGACTGTCATTGCGTTTTTTTTATACTTGTTATTTGCAAATCTATTTCGCTTGTGCCTCGGAGGAACGGGGAGAATAAAATTATATTAATATTTTAATGACTAATTATAAAGGGGCTTGGTACTAAATTAGGTTTTGAGTAGAGGAGGGTAAAATAGGTATTTAATGTGAGGTGTACACATGAAAAGTGTAAGTGTACACATGAAAAGTGGAGAGACAAAAACTTCAACCCCACTCGATTGTATCCACTCGATCGAATACGATGTAAATCGATCAAGTACGATGTAAATCGAGAAAAATTAAACCAAAATCATCACATGCTTACCATTCAACTATGTCCTGGGAGCTTTAATACACTTATTAAGATAGAATTTTCTATTTTTTATACTCACTTAATAATATGTTTTTCTACGCATATAATTCATAAAATGACTCAAATATTCTTTTAATTAGTTGTAAATTGATTTATTTGGTAAATGAAATATGGAGACCGAATATGTTATCCGGGGATCAAAAAATATTGGTTGAGGACTGAAATTGTTGTTCAGGATTGAAAATGTATTCTCGGAGACCGAATTAATTACAACATTTTTGGTCCTTCCGTAGAAAACTCAAAATATTTGGTCTTCAAACACATATTCCCTCCGGCCATTAATAGATGTCATACTTTTCTGGACACGGAGTTTAAGAAAATTATTATTTTTGTACTTTTTAATTGAAAAGTAAAAGGGAAAAATATATTTTAAAAGTGAAAAGTAAAGTAGTTGTGAGTAAAGTTTAAAAAGTAGGTGGGGTAAAGTAGAATAAAATTGTATATTAAAATGAAAAAATTAGAATAATTATTTCCTTTTTTGGGGTGTGTCAACTATTGTTGGACACCCCAAAAAGGAAAGTATGACAACTGTCTTTGGACCGAGAGAGTATATATTTGATCCTCGAAATTCTTTAATTATTAATTAAATTAATTTCTAATAAATATTTGAAACATTTTATAAATTATGTGTATATAATTATCTTTTTATTAAATGAGTGTGGAAAAAAGATAAAACAATATATTATTACTTAATTATGAATACTGTAATATGATTTTTTTTTAGTAAATTTTATTTGCAGGGAAATCTGTCACGCACTTTCTTTGCAATGGGATTACATTTTTTTAGGTACATTTAATTATCATAAAAAAACGTATACGGAGTATAAATTTATGCATTTGAGTATTTGACCATCTCAATCGCTTTTAAAAAGTATTACGCCAAAGCAAAAAAGCACAATAATAGAATTGTGCCCATTTAAACTTGTTTTTACTGTATAAGAAAAATAATTGTTACTTATTACTAGATTACAGAGAAATACAACATCCTTATTTTTAAAAATATAAAAGACATAATCCTATTTTACTAACGAAAAAATATAGTAGGAGCCATTTGCAATATTTTGAATCGAAAAAGAGTATCAATATTCACCTCTAGTTGTAATTGATTAGCACAATTACGGCAACTTTATTTAGCTTGATAAAATTGTTACTCAAAACAATAAATTGCAAAAACAAATAAAAATATGAAGAAATAAATTATAAAAAAGGAAATAATAATACACTAGAAAAAATAATTCAATTAATTTGTTAAAATTAAATTGATCACGGCATATTAGGCAATGAGTTCAATGGTTTTCACCAAAGTGGAAAAAAGGGAAAATGATTAGAAAAAAAAAAAAGAAAGTAAATGTCAAAATTGCAAATTAGTAAATTCATTCTTTCTATATCACATTCCATGTCCCAAATTCATTTAATATTGGGTATTTATTTATTAATATACTACTTTCGGTTCAATATAACAAAAACATTTTTTTGAACAATGTAATTTTTAATTTAACAAGAAAATAAAAAGAAAATTAATAAGTAAAATTTTAAATTGAAAGAAAAAATCAAATCAATATTATATTTTAAAGTATTAATTTTGTGACTAAGAGATAAATATGATAAAGTACTTTTTAAAAAGAGGATTATCTACATTGTTCAATTACAAAATAGTAATACCTCTGTCCGAATTTAATACTATGCATTGTTTCATTATTAAGTTAGGACTTAGGACAAATGTAACATTAAATTCCCATAATACCCCTCTCCTATATAGGTGGACTCTATCTCTACTCCAAAATATAATACTATCATCAAAAAAGAAAATAGAAAAAAAAAACATTATGAGCACAAAAATATATTTCGCATTATTCTCTCTATACCTCTTTTCTTTTCCGGCCGGAACATGGGCCTCCGACATGTCCATCATAACCTACGACCGGCAGCACGCCGGGCCGGGCTCTCGGCCCGACGATGAGGCGATGTCGATGTACGAGGCGTGGCTTGCGAAGCACGGCAAGTCGTACAACGCTCTCGGCGAGAAAGAGAAGCGGTTCCAGATCTTCAAGGACAATCTCCGGTACGTCGACGAGCAGAACGCGGCGGCGAATCGGAGTTACAAACTCGGCATGAACCGGTTCGCCGATCTGACCAACGCGGAGTACCGGAAGGCCCATCTCGGGGTCAGGCCCGACGGGAAGATGCGATTGACCGCCGGGAAGAGCGATCGTTACGAGCCGAAAGTCGGAGATAGCTTGCCGGATTCCGTGGATTGGAGAGAGAAAGGGGCCGTTGCCGCCGTCAAAGATCAGGGAGGATGCGGTGACGATTTTTTCTCACCTTATTTACATTTTCCCTAATTTTTCTCATTCTATTTTTTGACTTTATTTAGAGAGAAATTACCAAGCTAAGTAAATATTTCAAGAAAAAAGATTTTAAAACTATTTTTGTTCCAAAATAGACTTTATTTAAATAGTCTCAAATTATAGTCACGTTTGAAATAACTACATTTATTACTAATTAAGTACTCTTTTCCGTTTCACAATAACATGAGTTTCTCACTTATGTTTTGTATTCAATTATATTTTGTGAAATAAGTAGTTTTGTTTCTCTAAGAACGTAATAAATACTATAAAATATCAAAAATAATTATTCTTATTTTTTAAAACTTTTTAAATACAATGTTAATCCATATTTTAAATCTATTTCTATGGGGGTTTTAACTCTTGATTAAATTACGTTTTCAAATAACATTTTCCGTGCTTACAGAAGTGACTATGTTCTTTGGAAAGAAAAAAGTAATACTATTAAGCTTAAATTCCTATATATTATTTCAATTTCAATTTTTAGTTTGGACTTTGGATGATCAGATCATTTGAATGACAGTGAATCAAATTAATTGTTTTAATAAATTTTGACTATTTGATGGAAGGAAATGAGTTAAGAGTTTGATTATTGAGATAGTTAGGCATAATCAATGGGCCCCACAACGGCTAATTTCTTAAAATCAAATGAATGAAAAAAAAAAGTCTCATAAATGAATTGTGTCTTATATTTTTTAAGCATCAACAACAATATCATCAAGTATCATCTTTTGACAACAAAAATGTCATGTAAAAAATTAATTGAAACTTACATTGATCATTCCTCTGTAAAGGGAGTTGCTGGGCATTTGCCACGATCGCTGCCGTGGAAGGCATCAACCAGATAGTCACCGGAAACCTCGTCTCCCTCTCCGAGCAAGAGCTTGTCGACTGCGACACCTCCTACAACCAAGGCTGCTACGGCGGCCTCATGGACTACGCCTTTCAGTTCATCGTAAAAAACGGAGGCATTGACTCCGACGAGGACTATGCTTACACCGCCAGGGACGGCCGGTGCGACCAATATAGGGTCAGTTAAATTTTTACTTCCTCCATCTCATAATAGTTGAAAGTGATTATCAATAAAGTAATGGATAAGTCAAAAATGAAAGTGATTCAACTATTATCAATAATGTAGTTGATACAATTTTAACTTTTTTTCACTTTAAAAAACATTATCCATTACTTTTTAAACTAACTAACAACTATTTTATTTTTTAACTTAAATATAATTGTATAATTTTACCCTTTACTCTTAATTTACGACGGTTCATTTATTTATGTGCAGAAAAATGCAAAAGTCGTGTCGATCGATGGGTACGAGGATGTTCCCACGAACAACGAGAAGGCTCTGCAGAAGGCCGTCGCGAGTCAGCCCATCAGCGTCGCCATTGAAGCCGGCGGAAGGGATTTCCAGCTCTATGAGTCGGTAATAACAGTCACTCTTTTTTTACATGAAGATTAAATGAAGTAAGAGTAGTTATTTCAATTTTGCAGTGTGACGAAAGATACGTTCTTTTGGATTGAAATTAGGTGAATTGATCTAAATGAATCTGAAACTAGGTGAACTGAATTAAAAGATTCAGAAACTAGATCGAAACAAACTAGGTGACCTGAACTAAATGAATATGAAACTAGGTGAAATGAACTGAAGTGAGTTAAATTATTATTATTTTTCTAAAAAAAGAATTATATAATTTTTTTAAAAATAATTAATAATATATTATATAATTAATTAAATTGTATACTTGAAATTATTAATTTAAAATTTATTTTATATTTATTTTATTTCAACTTAAAGGAAAGAGTACTAACGGTTTTCATTTTATAAATCTCCTCAGGGCATATTCACCGGAAAATGCGGGGAGCAACTCGACCACGGCGTTGCCGCCGTCGGCTACGGCACCACCGCCGACGGGAAGGACTACTGGATCGTGAGGAACTCGTGGGGCCCGAGATGGGGCGAGGCTGGCTACCTCAGGATGGAACGCAACGTCGCTTCGAAATCGGGCCTATGCGGCATTGCCGTCAACCCCTCTTACCCGACCAAGACGGGCCCAAACCCGCCCAACCCGGGCCCATCTCCGCCTTCCCCCGTCTCGCCCCCGTCCGTCTGCGACGATTACTACTCGTGCCCGGAGAGCACCACTTGCTGCTGCGTGTACGAGTATTCCGGGCAGTGCTTCGCGTGGGGCTGCTGCCCCCTCGAAGGGGCGACTTGCTGCGACGATCATTACAGCTGCTGCCCGCACGACTACCCTGTCTGCAACCTCGATGCCGGCACCTGTTCGATCGTGAGTTGTCTTTTTGTTCATTTTGCTGATTGGTTGTTTTCTTGATCATGTAATGAAATAACTTTGTTGGTGTTTTGTAACACAGAGCAAAGACAACCCGCTAGGAGTTACTGCGATGAAGCGCATTCTGGCGAAACCGAGAAAGAGCAGTGCTTGAGAAAATACACACTCAACCGATGACAGATCAAGGCGAGATTTCTCGTTGCATTCTCTGATTATTGCATATTTTTAATTTTCTGTATTCTGGAACTGGATCATCAAGTTGGCTGCTTTGATCTGCACAAGCCCTTATCCAAAATTTATCAAACAAAATAGTATAACATAATGAATCTGTAATAAGTTTTTCAGATAATAACATTGATACATGGGAGAAAAATAAATCAAAGTCTAAAGCTTTTCTTCTAGAACCTTCTCCAGCAAACCAGGTCCCATTGCCACCTTAACATCAACCTCCGCGTCGTCACATTCACTTCCCTTAATATTCGCGTGATCACGAATGCCTCCAGGACTGTAAAATGGTACTTGAACAGATGGCATTTTTTCTAACAACGCTTCGAGGTTGCTAGGCATCAAGGGCAAAAGAGGCGGTATAGGCCACAAGGGCAACGATCCTGAAACGCCCTCGTGAGGACTGTTGTACCCTAAATAGACGGACTTAGCAGGCGAACCGAGGCCCGTGTGATCGTGGTTTTGTCTTTTCGATCCTGCCGCGGAATAGTTATTGTGATCATCGAACCCACTGGTGTGCATTAGTCTTTGAGCACTGCTATAGTCGATGAAATTTGGGTCTAGGATCGTTTGGGATGGCCTTTGGATGGCATACATCCCGACATGCTTTGGAATATGTAGCTAAATTTTCTTTGTATTCCGACCACCAAGTCGAGGTCTTCGACAACCTAACATTTTCACCACTTCACAATGTCAGTTGAGGTTCGGACGAACTACAAAATAACCACATCTACATATACCTTATCGAACGAGCCGAGCTGGATGGCGCCTTCTCTAACCGATATGATAGCGATCGTCTGCCATATATGGAAACTTGTTAAATTCTTTGATGTGATCCCCAACTATATATTTTTTCTAACTAACCTCAATGCCTGAGCTGAACTGAGCCTCCCATGCTCTTGGTTGCTGTTCATGATTATGTAACAACTCAAGATGTTAATTATATTGATTATAAGTAAAATCAAAGTAATTAATTACAGTTTTGCCCCAGATTAAATAGCTTAATTACAGGATCAATGGATACATTCCATGAAGAAGTAAAGGTGGGATCTTTTTCTGTTGGGGTATCTTTATACACCCATTTGTGGCTGTTATCTGATGCTACCTTACCCACCAATCTGCAACACAAATCAACAATTCATCGACGGGATCCCGATCGCAAGTCATAGTTAGTAAAAACAGAGTTTTTACCCTTCTCCATAATTATAAACTTCATGGGCCATTTTGAAGAATGTATCAGCACCAAACTTTCTTTCAACACACTTATTCACAGTTCTTTCGCACTCACAGAAATCGCAAAAACCATCTTCCCACACAAGAATCCTGAGCATGAATAAGAACGTAAAATTTCAGACGGAAAAAAAGATTTTTTTTTTGTTGCTTTTCAAGAAAGTGAACATAATCACCAATTCCTTTTGGTTCCCTTAGCTCTATCAAGCATACCCTCTCCATGATCCCACCTGGAAAACAACAAAGGAAACTTAACACGATAAACCCTTAAAACAGCATCGTTTTTCGACAGCAAGAGGAAGTGTGGTTACTTTGGAGGTGGATAGTTTCTTGGAAGGATTCTCCAGAAGATAGCGTATACCCATTTTGAAGGGGTTGGTGGAGAGTGATCAGAACATGAACATAGACTTCTGAGTGTGTTCTGCAATAAACAGTTTAGCATTGGAAGCCTATTTTCCATTGCTGCAGCTGTGAAAGAAAATCGAAAGTTGGAAGGAACATATAAAAGACTTCAACTTGTGATGTTTGTTATGCGCCCGCAGACCGCAGTGTGGACCAACAAACACACACGACTAACATAATGCAGTCTACTTGGGTGGCACAATTAGCTGACTATCGCGTCAGACACGAAACTTAATCGTCATACTTAATGTAATGACTATTGACTACTGACTAGAAGAAAAAATGAAGAGACGAAAAATGTGCTCCTTGCTTCACTTGCTATTCACACATTTGCAAACAGAACAATATCAACTTCTGATCTATTTTAGGATCATGCACCCGGTCGATGTAAACTAATCACTAATTGTCGATTCAATAGTGTGCCGACAGTGTATACACACCGATTATGGTCTTTTTAAGTACGAGGTTGGGACATACTTGGCCTTATAAATACCCGATTTAGCAAGTGATTATGTCTGTGTCGTTGATGTGGTCCTCTAAAGCGGAAAGGCTTTTATCAGCTGAAACAGGGCAACGATTTTTGTCCATAAAACCAAAAGTTTGATTGAGGCTTTTGTCTGTGTCTCCTCTATCATGGCAATTGACAACACCCTGTGGGATATTTCATCAGCTTTCAATGCTAGTATTGCACAATTGCTAACTATTTTGTATGGCGCAATTGCAGGCTGTGTGATAGAGACGCTACAAACACTAAAACGGGGAAGGCTGTTCTGTGCGTTTGTTTCCAAATTTTTGCACAGGAAAAGTCGGGCACACACATGAGACCGATAGAAAAACGGTGGTCCTCAACCAATCCATCAATGAATGAGTGGCGCTGCATCCATCGGTGGTCACTTGCTAATAAAATGTTGAGCACATTTAGCACCATTCATCTCAATTTCACTTGGATAATCCAATCCTATTTCAGTAAATGAAATTAGAAAACGATAATAAAAAATAAATCATGATGCAATTAGCAAGATTAAGTGTTAATGAAATGTTATATATAACATAATACCATGACAGCCTATGTGAAAACAATTGACTCAAAATGTGGAGTCTAATACAGACACTTGATAACTACAAACTGTAGGGCAGCATAGCCTGGTGCCACTCCTTTCTACAGGGACATCAATGGCCGTGGCCCTTTCGTCCCTCCAATAATAACTCGCCCTACCTTCCCTTATCTTTTAGGATATCGAGCACTTCAAATAAACAACTCCTATTGGTGCTACCAAACTTTTGCAGCACTTCTCATCTATTCCAGACTTGGCATACCTTGGTCGTCCGTCATTCAGATTTACAAAAAAAAAAAAAAAAACAGAAAAAAAAACCTATGGGATCAAAATCAGGACCACTGTCTGCAATAAGATACATCAATGTTCTTTTAAGTATTCATAAAAACTATTACAGGTAGAGGCATCAGCCAGAAATATAATATATCAGCCACTTCATAATGTTTACTGAACTGAACTGACTAAGCAATCAGTCAAATGAACAAAATTGTTATTTATTACCTCGGGCACCAGATAATCAGTCAAAGTAAATTTTACAACAATTTAACTAGTGTGAACTACGGAATTAATAGGCCATGTCTCTAAACATGGAATACTAAAAGAATACAAGGTAATCGACAAATTCCGACCCTATAAGTAATTGTATCTCCAGAATTTAAGGGCCTTAATCTACCTGGAGAATTAAGGCCTACGAGTGTTTGTCTCATCCACGGGAGCTGCCTTCTTTCCATAACGCTGAATAAGAAGTGTAAATTTAAATAATATACATAGAGAGATTATACTGTAGAGAAGTATAACTAATAGTTGGACTGAGCACACACCTGCTTCCCTAATGTAAAGGGGACATATTTATATTTAACCATATGCATTATTTGCCGCTTCATGGTCGAGATGAAAAGAACCAACCAATAGAATAGAAGCACTGGCCAAAATACAGGCACGTCAAAGGCACTGAAGAATGTCAGCACAAGAGCAATGCAAAGGGCCTTTGTAATTGAATGCCTGAAATTGAGAGTACTCGGCTATTAATCCATTCATATTGTCAGTCAAGATTAAAAACTGATAAATTATGAAAAATCGTAAGATCAAAATCCCAATTATCTTGGAAATGACTTTAAACAAATGTATGGAAAATAGTCAAATTTGATAACATATATGAACAGATTAGATATTTAGGTCAAGTGGTATCTACCTCATTTCTTTGAAAGGAGAGGATCGGGTCCCCCCTTGTGTGCATGTGAGTGGGTGTGTTTGTTTTGTAGTTCATTTATAAGGACGATATTTTTAAAAATAAAAGAAAAGAAACCACAAGATGGTTATAAGCTGTTTGACAGAGATATAATCTAAAACACAAACGATCTCAAATATGAAGTCAAAAGTATATGAAATCCAAGGTAAGTATAATGCCCTGGAAATCCAGATTAATCTTAAATATAAATATAGTTATGCATTACACAATACAGAACTGAACAAAAGACCAAGATAAAAGACACAGTCAATAACTATAAGGATACAGTAATAAAGGGGCGTAAGGCTTTTCCCACGAGAGCTTAATCTAGTCAATGATGAAACAAAATCATCAAGGGAACAAAATAAGTGGGACTAAGTGGATCATTTTTATATGTTTGTGTTGCAATGCAATTTTTACTATTATTATTATTAATTTTTTATTATATGAATTATGCAAAATCACATGTATCAAAGCCTCAAAGGAGACCCTTAGTTCACCAGTATCTATGCAAAATCTGCTTAATACGCAAATGGGCACAAGCCAACAGGTTATACACAATCATTTGAGAGATGTGGCCAATCACGCTTTGCTAGTTTGCTCCCATGGGGAACTAGAAGACTGACACAGAGGCCAGAGCCAATTTGTGAGAGTCCTTATTACAGCTATTGCTGGACAGAAAATACTGGCTACAGATGGTCATCCAGACTTCTCGTTTGACCAGTTACAAGAGTCTTGTTTGTTTTATAAAGAAATATGATAAATAGATGAACCAAAAAAGTCAAGACGGCATATGATTTATCCGAATTCTTAACAAAACTAGTTTACAAAATCATTAAAGGTTGAAGGTTCCCAACAATTTTTATCTGCTTTACTATATTGCCAAATACCTATATTTCTTTTACTCCAACTTGATGTCATTTCAAGGCATCCAAAATTTATTCTTCTCTCTCCCTATCCTGCTCCTTGTATAGTATCTGCTTCTACTACATATTCAGAATCATTCAAATTTGATATTCATTTCAATCCAAGAGTGAGCTCATCACACGTGGATCCTGTAGTAGCCTGTAGCTAATTAGAAACCAAAATTTAAAGGTGAAAATACGGCTTCTTCATAACAAATCCCCATTTTCATTTTGGACGTTCTGAAATTATTCAGATCACACAAACCAATATACAAAAGTTCCTATAAACCATTCATATACAATGACTCGCCCGAAAGACATTAAGATTTCATGCTCATCACTCATCAATTTTAGGCACATGAACAGACAAGTCTCAAATTTATCAAAACTTAGGCCCAATGCTCCCCTTTCAATCAAAGATGCAATTGTTTACGATTCATATATGTGATTCACTTCTTATCTAGAGAAAATAAAATCTGCTAAAATCAGAATACCTAAACTCAAAATCCAATTAAAATCGCATAACTCAACAGCTCAGAATTGCAATATCTATCCACCTAGTGATTGAAAACTCACCAGAATTTGAACTCGGGGAGGCGGCGCACGAAGGGGCGAAACTCGTCGGAGCCGCGCGTGGGGAGGGCAGGGCCATCGGATAGCTCCCGGATCTCGGGATCAACCTGCGGCGATAGGAACGCTATCAGCAGTTGCAGGATGTAGATTCCCAGACCGTACGTGATGATGTAGAACCCCTGGACTACGTAGATGCGCAGCGCGAATACGAACGCGATCGCGGCGAGGAAGATCCAGCGACGCAGCACCATCGGCGTCGATTTGTCCAGCAAATGCTGGTAGCGCCGCCACATCGCGTGGCTGAATTGCGAGACGGCGGAGGTGGTGGTGCTGTCGTCGGCAGTGCCTGCTCCGCCACCCATATTCAGTTTTTTTTTTTTTTTCTATTTACTTAATTTATTCGAAATTTCGGAGAAAATATAGTTATACACATCCTCTTCATGCGCTAGATATTTTCTTCGTTTTTATTGCTTATTTTTATTCATTTATTTTATTTATTATTAAAATACTTTATACTTTAATTGAAAAAATATTGAATAATTCATTAGATTGTAATGATTTGATCTCAGTACCTCTAAACTGTATTTTAAAACAATTTACATGTTTAAAAAGCGTTTCAAATCTCATATAAATATTTTAATACTTTTTAAAGTATTTCAAATCACTTGGAAATTATTTTAAAGCAAATTGTAAATGTTTAGTAATTGTAAATGATTATAAGGTTTTTAAATAACTTTCAAATATTTTTTAAAAAAATCAAATAATTTAAAAATAATTTAATTAAGGCATAAAAAATATTTAAAATCATTGAAAATTTATTTTATAAGACATTTATATGTTTAAAAGTTATTTCAATCACTTAAAAATTATTTTGTGAGACTTTAATTAAACTGTTTAATTAAAAAGTATTTAAATAATTTTAAAATATTTATAAAGTTTTTGAAACAACTTAAAATGTATTTTAATATATTTTTAAAATGTTTGAAATTATTTCAAATCAATTAAAATTATTTTAAAATATTTTGTAATGTTTAAAATGTATTTCAAATAAATATTAGTATATTACTATCTACTGAATTACTCAATATTCTTTTAAATTTAAATTATAAATTATTTTTAACAATAAATTAAATCAATATATTTCTTGCAATAGTTTCTAACAAACAAAAACTTATGAGTAGTTTGACTAGTTTCTAACAACGTACCAGACTACCAGTAGACTAGTAGTAACACATACAAAATGCAACTATTCGAGAAATGTTGGGTCGGGTCAGCTGAATGATCTGGGCCTTCATGACTTGGGCCTATATATATATGAGTAAACATTCATGAAGATCATGCAAGAAGAATCAAGATATAAATGTCACCCATTGAACTTTTACAACAATGTTTATTTAATAGTGTTAAATGATAGTAGTAGGAATTGAAGTTATATGTTTTAATAGAACAATATTACTATATATATTATGGGAATTCATAATAATTATTAGTATTATTTTGATGTGCTTGTGGTCGATCGTTCATACGCGTTAGTTTTAATATGGTAGATGTAAATGTTGGTATTTAGTTATGCATCTACATGCAAATGATTGAAGTCCATCTTTGGCAAATGACGGATCAATTGATCGAATAGGATGAATCGAAAGCCACCGCAAATAACGAAATCTCGATTAAGTATATTATATCAAAGTAGTCGATCCGACCGTTGCAACTACGGATCGATCGATCGTTTATGAAATCAGTGAGCCACGTACATCATCAAACACAAACACAATCACAATATAAATTATATTGGCTGCATTTAAGAATAATTAATATTGACTGCATCATTTATTTATTTAATTTCCAATAATTTGTGACACTCTTAATAATGAGATATTTTTATTTTCCTCCAATTAAAAATTTATTGAAAATCTAAATGAGAAATAATTGTGGGGAAGCTGGATTTGGAAACATTTTTAATTCTTGAAATTGATATCGAGTAAATTCACGTCATCAAACTAAGTACCAAAGCCTCATTAAAATCATATGCAACCTCCATGACGAGGTGGTCCAGTTATCGGCTACATTTATAGTAGGATGCACCCTCATCAAGATCGACGGTCAGATCGCGATCCTTGGGTTTGGTGTTTTAATCCTGCGGCTGCACTTGTGATCGGAACAAAAGAAGAAAAAGGCGCGGGGGTATGCCAGCTGCTTTCCGAGGTTGATCAGCAATTTGACTTTGACCATGCTACAAAACAAAATTAGTGCTAATTTTAATCAATTTTTTACCTCGAAATTGGGTAATTTGAAATTTAAAAAATTAACGATTTTCTAAACACTAAGTAAGCTTTTATACGGACTCTAGTTGAAAATTAAATGATGTATATTTCATTTTTTTTTGGTAAAGTATATTTCATTTTGATTCATCTCAAATGCGAGTAATTGTTTTTAATGACAGAATTAATATTAAATACTTATTATAATATTTGAGGACGCACTAAACATCATTCTACTTTATTACTCAATTGTATTTATAAAATTTTAATTAAATATTAAATCAACTCTATATTTCACTTCACATTATTTTCTTAATCTACCCAGATAATAAATATATGGCATTTGCACTTAATCTATCTTAAATTTTACGTTTATTATATATACGGGTTTAAAAAATACTTCATTTGCTCCAAAGTTATAAACAAAATTTTTGTGTAAAATACAAAATATTTGTGTCTATAAATGTGAAAACGAGGGAGAAACAAACACAGTACACGGGTTTAACCTCAGTGACAACCAATATTTTGGTAAAATAAGTTTCATGTAGGAATATATATAAAAAACAATCGATGCCAAAAGTAAAAGTTAAAAATACAATTTAAAAATATGAAGAGCTAGCACGCTCTTAGGAAAGCCACAAAAGAAAACAAGATAGTAAAAGTAATTACTGCTGTACTCTTTGTTTGTTAATATTTCCTTTTAACATGTAATTACACGAAAAAAATATCAAATTTTTATGTAATGATTATAATTTATTTTGTCACAATGTTATTTGTTTTTAATATACTATGTAATACTAGTGCTTTATAGATTTTACATTACTCTAAAGTAATTAACTCATATAAAACCTAATTTTATAAAAGAAATAAAAACAAAATATTAAATAAGTTTAAATGTTTTGCTTTGAATTTTGATCACGAGGGTCTTTAAAACGCCGGTCTACACATAATATTGACTATATTACCCTCCATCTTCTCTGGCTTTTATTTTGTTTTGGGAATTCGTAATAATTATGTCGTGAGCACGGATGCATGCATACTTATTGATAGTTTGATACTAGTAGTCTACTACGATAGTATTATTTTCGTTATATTTAATGATACCCAATCAATTTTTTTTTTTTTTTTTTTACATTTTCTAAAAGTCTAACACATATTATTCAATCTCAAAAAATAAAATAATTACTATATTTTATTTTTAAATTTTACTCACGGTCATTTTTTCTTACTAATTTCACGTGATTATAATTATTGGAGAATATATTCGGCCCATTAATATAAATGTAAAGAAGTCCAACTTCTCTACCAGTTCGAGCTGATTATAATTATTGGAGAATATATTCGGCCCATTAATATAAATGTAAAGAAGTCCAACTTCTCTACCAGTTCGAGCTTTTAGATGAAGCGGTTTCTAACATGGTATCAGAGCTTTGGGATAACCCGAGGTCCTGGGTTCGACTCCCGCCAGTGGCGACTCCACCCGATTTAATTATCCACTTGTTGGGCCTCCCCAAAGAGGTTGTAATCGGCCCACAAGTGAGGGGGAGTATTGGAGAATATATTCGGCCCATTAATATAAATGTTAGAAACCGCTTCATCTAAAAGCTCGAACTGGTAGAGAAGTTGGACTTCTTTACACTTATATTAATGGGCCGAATATATTCTCCAATACTCCCCCTCACTTGTGGGCCGATTACAACCTCTTTGGGGAGGCCCAACAAGTGGATAATTAAATCTAAAAGCTCGAACTGGTAGAGAAGTTGGACTTCTTTACACTTATATTAATGGGCCGAATATATTCTCCAATACTCCCCCTCACTTGTGGGCCGATTACAACCTCTTTGGGGAGGCCCAACAAGTGGATAATTAAATCTAAAAGCTCGAACTGGTAGAGAAGTTGGACTTCTTTACACTTATATTAATGGGCCGAATATATTCTCCAATACTCTCCCTCACTTGTGGGCCGATTACAACCTCTTTGGGGAGGCCCAACAAGTGGATAATTAAATCGGGTGGAGTCGCCACTGGCGGGAGTCGAACCCAGGACCTCGGGTTATCCCAAAGCTCTGATACCATGTTATACAGTATAAATTTTTACACAAATACATATAATTAAAGTACTATTTTTATTTTTTTCTAAAGTCTATAATTAAATTATTTAATTAATCTATTATAATAATCTATAAATTTTCACATGAAAAATTGATCATTATGATTATCGTTTCTTACATGTTACAAATTTTTAAATTCAATTTTTATTAATTTACAAATGTTCAATACATAAATTTTCGAAACAAAAATAGTATCAATTTACAATTATTTTAAAAAAAAACGAAAAAATTGAATAATTTGATAACTAAAAAACCCACGTATTTCCTCCACTGTCACACACTTCCTCTCATCCGTCACACATATATACGCACAAACCAAAATAATTTATAGCTCATCATCAAAAACACCAAAGACAAATCATTCACCACTTCTTCTCCCCTTTATCTTTCTTTGACTGTAATGATCGTTCCCCTTTGAACCGCTCACGAGGGAAAACGTTGTTCGACGCTCTGTGTTTTCCGGACACTGGAAACTCGACGACGCACACCAACTGTTCGATGGAATGCCGAGCAGAAGAGGGCTCGCGCGAAGACGAGTGGCTGAGCTATTTACTGCACAAAGAAGAGCAGGAAGCCGAACCGTACGGTGGGTTTGCAGAGAACCCATCTCGATGCGAAGCGGTGGAGTGGGTGCTCAAGGCCGTTCACTACTTTTCGTTCTCCGCCCTCACTGCGGTTCTTGCGGTTGACTATCTGGATAGGTTCCTTTACAGGTTCGGGTCCCGCGGAGAAGGGAAGCCGTGGATGACTCAGCTCGCAGCCGTGGCTTGCCTTTCTTTGGCTGCCAAAGTCGAGGAGACTCAAGTCCCTCTTCTCGTCGACCTTCAAGTACGTGAACAAACGAATAAAAATCGAATCTTGATTCGTAGATATTGAGATTGATTTGTTTTGTGTGTGTGTGTGTGTGTGTTGCAGGTGGAGGTGTCCAAGTATGTGTTTGAGTCGAAAACGATTCAGAGGATGGAGATTTTGATCCTGTCGACGCTCGAGTGGAAGATGAACCCTGTGACCCCACTCGCATTTCTCGAGTGCATTTCCGGGAGGCTTCAATTCGAGGCCCGGTTTTGCTGTGAGTTTCTCAGGAGATGCGAGTGCCTTGTTCTGTCTGTCGTTTCTGGTGATCTTTTGTTGTTGTTGTTGTACAATAATGTTGTCGGATAATTTGTCTGTTTTTTTTCGTCTAATTCGTGTATTCTCGAATGCAGATTGTAGATTCACGTGTTGCTTACCTTCTGCATTGGCAACTGCTGTAATGCTTACTGTTATTAGCAGCTTGGACCCCTGCGTTTGTGTCGAACATGAAGATCGAATCAAGGGCATTCTTGGAATCAACAAGGTTTGCCTCTATTTTTTTTTCGTTTTTGTCTTTAACTTAATCAAATCCCTAAATCTTACAAAATGCCCCTGAAAAACGAAGCAGGACAGAGTTGAGGATTGCTGCAGGCTGATTCAAGAATTGGCAACAAGTGTCGATTTCTACCCAAGAAACAAAAGGAACTTCGGGTCGATGCCCGGAAGCCCGAAAGGGGTGGTCGACATCTCATTCAGCTCCGATAGCTCAAATGACTCGTGGGGACTCAGCCCTGTCGCTTCGGTTTCGTCCTCGCCCGAGCCCTTGTCCAAGAAATTCAAGCCACAAGAAGAGCCCTCTAATAAAGAATGCAATTTTCTGATATGATCAAATCTAATATTCTAATTAGATCCTTCATTTCCAATTTGATTAAAAATAACATAAATGTCTGAAAATCTAATGTGAAATGCCAAGCCATCTTTGCATTCAATTGGTCACATGTAATGTGTATGTATATTTTGTCTCTATAGGTAAAAGATGGTTGGCATTTTACCCAAGATTTTCAACATGGCTCCTGTAATTTTGAGTATTTATTATTCAGTGCAATTTCTTTCAAAAAGAAAAAAAATGTTGGATTTGTTTGCATGTGAAGGGAGGAGGGCAATGGTCGGCCACTCACATAAGTTTTGGGTCGGATTTACAAATATTTTTAATTTAAGCAAGTTACACATTTGACCCTTTTGTTTAAGTATACACACGTGGATTTAATATAATGCATATAGATCGATTAAAAGATTAATTGATTCAAGAAAATGAGAATAATAATATTATTAGCTAAAAGAGAAAAAAGGTGAAAAAATTTAAAGGGAATGTTGAATTTCGGGGACATAACTTTTGATATTGGGCAGCATGTCTTTGTTGTTTTGTTGGCTCCTTTAGTATTCTTTTTTTTTTACAAGATTATGATCCATAAAATTAAAGGAATTACACAGATTTATTGGATATTGTGTTACTTTTTTTGTTTATTGAATATGTAAATGATTATTGACTATATACCCCGAGTCTTTCTCTTTCGTTTTTATGTGTTTTTCATTTTTGTGATTATCAGTTCGATCACCCATTGTCTTGACGTTAGAGTGCATGAGCCATGTGGAGCCACCACCTCCGATTTCAACAATGATTAACCGAGTTGGTTCAACCGAATTTTAACTCGACGAGCTCTCAAGGGTTGTTTTTTTTTCTTTTCCTCCTTGCTACTCATGAGTCATGACCTTAATCGCAAAAGGAAGTAATTAAGCATATGAAATACAAAGAAGCCAAACACAAAACAACCTGTTTCAGGAAGGGCCCACGTTTCATTGCAGAGGCAATTGATTTCGATTGGAACCTGACTTTGAGAAATTACCTGATTTCATTTTCATCCACCTGTATTGCCACGTGGGAATACACGTATCAGGCGTGACTGGCTTTTACTACAACGTACGAACCCATTTTATTTCATTTTTTAAATTTAAATTCCGAACTTATTTTTATTGCCATATATCTTGAATTAATCGAGCTAGTTGTAAGTTGTAACGAGACAACTAGGTTAGGGACAATAATGTGGGTCAATGGTCAAGACAAAGGCTGCACGGGTCGTGATGATTGGTGGTGGTCCAAAAGGACCATCGGCCTGGCTCGGTTTTAGACAGCTTGATCTCGGGGTTCGACGAGGGGGGCCGGCCAGGCGAGTTGTTCGTTAACAGGTCACTTTCACTCACCATAAAACCCCGTCACGAAGAAACGAGCAAATTTGAATGTTTATAACATATCCTATTACGTATTATTATTATGTGATGAATGTATTTATCCAGATTTGGTGATCACATTTAATATGATCACACGCTTCTTTCAGTTCCATTATTTAGTTCAAAACCACTCGTAAAATTGAAGAATTAATACATCTGTTTTGACCAAAATTAAGAAAAAAATGATTCGATTTTTGAACAACGACTAGATTTTGGATTGAGCTTACAACATCGACACATCGTGAACGAGTAGAATTTATAATACAATAAGTTGACTCATTGAATCAAGCAGATACTATTTGTAGTCTTGTACTAATAAAAAAACAGAAATAATACACATTATCAACCCCAAATCAGATCCAGAAAAACCGGTCCCAGCCCGGCCCGACCCGGCCCGGAACGAACTATTCAAGCAAATTCAATAATTAATTGATACATCCAATACAGTAAGATTTGTTTATCTGCGGCAGCGAGCAACAGCGGTGCAGCTCCTGGTGTACGGGTTGGCCCGGCCACTGGCTCCGAAACAGTTGTGAGTGTAGTACGACCTACCGGATCGGGCCGGGCACGGGATCCGGTTCGCCGAGAGCGAACCGTACGAAATGTAGAACCGCCTCGGGCCCGGCGATTTCCAGTACAGAGATCTGCGCGGCAACCCGTCCGCGTCCTCGTCATCTTCCTCTTCGATCGTCTCCGGCTCGAGATGCAACCGCCGTTCTAGGGTTTCGTTGACGACGCCGACGCCGACGCCGACGCCGGTGATTTCTTCGTCGAGCTCGGAGCTGGCGAAACCGAGCACAATGAAGATGGCGATGGAGACGATGTAGAGCTGCTTCGTGGCCATTGCACAGAAATGTGTGTGTGTGTGTGTTTGTGTGTGAGAGAGAGTGTTTGTTAACAACAACTCACGTGGAGGGGATGCACGAAAAGATAATGCACCGACGATTGGATTTTAGCTTCTGTAATCGCTTCTTTCTGGTTTCACGCTTTTGTTGTATTATTATATTTGCACTAACTAAGAAAGTCAACAGTAGAGATAATCTAATTTTGCGTGAATCAAAAATTTCGATATTGAAAAAATACATTTATATCGATTAATTGTTATACTGAAATTTGGATATTATAAAAATATTCGATATTAAAATTTTAATATTAATTAGTGATTAATATTGTACATGAAATTTCAATGTATCAAAATTTTGATATTTTGATATTTTTACACCTCTGAATATATTCGTAGAAATTTGGGCCGAAGTAAATCCACCGAAAGCCCATGTGCATATGGGTTGTTGTTTCATGGGTTGGGCTGTTGAGGGCTTTTATGTCTCTCATGAGATATGGGCCACGTGGGCATAATTTTGACCACAAATACAAGGTCAAACCAAATTGAATTTGAAAAAAACCAAAATTATTCAATACCTCGAGGACCAACTTGCAAATTCAAAAAGAAAAGGTCTGTTTCTCTCTCTTCTCTCTGAACCACCTTCTCCAACAATATTACTCGTCGAAGAAAACCCCCTTTTCAATCCATGGCGTCTTTCCCTCAAAATCACTTACAACAATTTCTTCAGCACCCGCCTTCACAAATTCAACAACCAAATCCGTACAGGTAATTTTATAAACACAAAATGTTTTTTTTTTTTCCTTCTGGGTTTTGTTTGTTTCATCATAAAGATTCATTTTTTAAATTCATTTTTGTTTCAGGGATATATGTAACAGCAACATGGATAATCAGATTTCACACCAAGTTCAATACTTCAGCACCCCAAATCTTCTTGATAATCACCCCCCTTATATACCTCCTTGTAATTTTCTCTCATTTTTAATTTTTTCTTTAAATTTGCATTTTTGGCTGATTTAATTATTCCTCTTCACCCCTTGTCTGTATTTCAGTTATAGTGGCCGGGCTGGCTCCGGGCCCGACCCACGAAGAGAACGGGCCGGATTCTCAGTGGAACTTCGGGCTGGAGTCGAAGAGGAAGACGCCGATAGAGCAAGTCTTCCTGGAGAGCAATATCAACCACAACAGCAGCAGCAATAACTCCCAGATGTCGTCTGTTGATTTCTTGCAGGCCCAATCAGTGTCCACTGGGCTGGGCCTCTCGTTGGACAACCCTCGAATGTCCTCTTCTTCCTCGTCCGGCGACTCGGCTTTCCTCGGGCTCTTCGGCGATGCTCTCGATCAAGAGCTGCAGAGGCAGGACGCCGAGATGGATAGATACATTAAACTTCAGGTGTGTGTTTCAAGATTGCTTCAAATGATTGTTACATCTTCTAATTTCAAGCATTGCTCGTTTACTTATATAAAGTAGAATCGTGACTGAATTAATCAAATACAATAAAATGCAACTTACTTTCCTGTTAAAGTGTAAAAATTGTGTTAGGAAATTGTAGTTTTCGTTTATCCGAGAATGACACTCTTTTGGATTATACTCAAGATTACTGTTTTTGGATTACTTCAAATGATTGTTACATCTTCTAATTTCAAGCATTGCTCTTTTATTTGTATGAAGTAGAATAGCGACTGAATTAACACGTTAGTTATCAAATACAATTGAATGCAAAGTACTTTCTTGTTAAAGCGTAAACATTGTGTTAGGAAATTGTAATTTTCATTTATCCGATAATGGCACTCTTTTGGATTATACTCAAGATTACTGTTTTTGGATTTGAGTTCATAACTCGTTTCCCTAAATCGTAAGTTTGATTTGAAAATGCACACCGCTCGTTGGATAGTATTTCACAGATATTCATAGATACAAAATGAAATTTTGTTACTCGAATCTCTTTTAGGATGATATCCGTGTCGCGTACTGCACGTTTCTTGATCAAATTATTGTTAACATTAACTGCATTACCTGTTTTTCATTCTACCTAGTTTTTGCCTCTCGCTTGCATATTACTATATCCAATATTTTGTTTTCTTAAATCGCTTGCAGGGTGACCGTCTCCGAGAAGCCATTCTCGAAAAATTCCAAACGACTCAGCTCCAAACAATCTCGTACCTAGAAGACAAAGTTCTCCAAAAGCTACGCGAGAAAGAATCCGAGATCGAAATCATCAACAGAAAAAACGCAGACCTGGAGACCCGCATGGAGCAGTTTGCCCTGGAAGCCAACGCATGGCAGCAACGTGCGAGTCAAGGCGAAAACACCATCAACACTCTCAAGTTCAGCCTGCAGCAAGCGTACGCCCGGAGTGGCGACAGCAAGGAAGGGTGTGGCGATAGCGAAATCGACGACACGGCCTCTGCCTCGAGCGAGGTGGCGCTGATGTCATGCAAGGTTTGTAGGGTTGGTGAGGTGCGTGTGTTGTTGTTGCCGTGTAAGCATCTGTGTTTGTGTAGGGATTGCGAGGGTCAGACGTGCGTGTGTCCGGTGTGTGGGTTGTCGAAGTATATAGGGATGGAGGTTTATATATAATCGGATCTAATATTCTAATTAGGAATGTGTTTTATCCTTGTGAACTTTCATGAACCATGGGAGATTGGGAGAATTGTGTATATTTGTTGTTCTTGATTAATGTGAGGTGTTTTAGTGTGTAGAAGAGAAATGTATGTACACGAATCTTTGACAGACTCGACTTTGATTTTCGGTGTTGTATAAGTGATTCTGTTTTTCGTATGTATTTGAAACAGAGTATCTATACACTATTCTGTTTTGCAACGAAAATGCGATGTTTTAAATCCCCTGTCGTAATAAGATGTGTTTGGCAGGTGAAAACCGATCCAAATTCAGTATGCCTCGGCACGATCATCTAACCGATGTAGCCGAATTTGGGTCTCTCGATCAAGATCCAGCCAACCTGATCCGTCTTAAACCGTGCTTTATTTTTGTGTACATGTAGTTGTACAAAATATGTTTGTGGAGGCTGGATTTGAAGTAAAGATTTCAATTGTATTTAAATGTTTGATTTTAGTGTTTTTGTGTTTGTGTTTATTTTAAGTCGATTAGCTCATTTTGTTTATTAATTAACCAAAAATAGTTGAATTCTAGTTAACAATGATTTGGATTTAAGAATACCATACTAATTTTTAGGGAAAAATGGCGATAAGGCCAATTTTCAACATTTTTTCGGCAATAAGGCTTTCGAGAAATTACGTGTATCAATTAGGCCGCCTAAAATGTGTTAAGACCGTATTACCCTTTCTTAAATTCCAGTACGACCTCATTCTTCAATCCAACCCCAATTCCCTCTTTCCATCAGAACCCTAATCTAAGATCTAAGCTTCGCGACCGCCCGCCCTCTGCGGCCAGTTCCCTAGCTCGCACAACCCCACCACCGGCATCACCGCCGCCGTCGGCCCCACCACGGCCTCGTCATCCTTGAAAGCCCGTCCCTGAGCCCCACCATGAAAATCACCGCGATCAAGCTCGTCAGTACAGCCAACGACAACGCTACCAGGTACGACGCCCTCGCCCTCCCCGGTCGCCCCACGCCCAGCTCTTTCCCGACGCGCGTCGACGCCGACGGGAAAATGTAGACTAGCGACGTGGCCTGCAAAAGGATCCCCATGGTGGCGATCGTCTCCGAGGCGTTCGACAAAATGCCCGAGAGAAGTATCATGAGCTCCTACCACCACCACTCCAAGTAAACAGAGAAACTAATTGGTTTCGATTATTTGATTTGCTTTCGATTGCTTCATCGTTAATTTTCAAAAACAATTGTGTCCAATTGCTTTAGTTTTTTATATGATCTGGAATCGTAATCGATGGTTCCCTACTGCTGCGTTAGTTCATAGTGTGAAGAACTCGATATGCCACTTTCCGATCCATTAAATTTTGATTTATTTTGAGATTTTTGTGTTTCAAAGATGATGGTACATCATATGTTTCCAGATACCACTGGAATGAAATGGCAATATTTTTTCAGACGTGATAAACTTAAAAAATCAAATAAAATACTGACATTCAAAAAACATTTTTCTTTTTAGCAAGAACAGTAGAGTATTGTGTTTTAGGCTAGATGGGTTAGCACTGGATTAGGATATCACCATTATTTTTATTTGTTTAACGTAGGTTACGTAGCTTTGAGCTCATATACACACATGATGTAAATTTACATGTAGTATCATGGTAAATACGGTATTACCTCAGCTAGAGACCAAGTGTTCTCATCATATTTACTTTTTAGTTTTAACATTTCAGTTTCTATGTAAGTGTTAGTATGCAATTTAACCAATTCCTTCACCCCATAAATGTTGGACTATCTATCCTTTTCAAATATTGAGTACTGTGAGTACTAATCAACTTGATCTATATTAGAGTCGCAGCGATCGTAACTCTCGGTGTTTGTTGAAATCTTACAAAACGTAGTTAGAGAATTGTTTATGGAATATTGCTACTTTTCTAGTGATCTTCGTGTTAGTTTATAATCTCTAGTTGAAGATTGCTATTTTTGGTGAAACTATATTGGACTAACTTGTGATTGTCCCGAGTAATAACTGAATTGCAATTTACTCGGTGTTTTAGTGCGATTAATGTCACTGCCTAGTAAATTGACAGTTTTGTTAAATGCATTTACTTAATTGTGGTATGTGTGTGCAGGTTATAGCTTCCATAAATTTGAAAAATGAGAGGAAAATGGCAAAACTATGTGCCGAGACTACCTGGGACTATGTGATGTGAGCTATCCAAGTTTGGATGCCCCGTAAGTCTTTCTCTCGTCTCCTTTTCCTCTTGGCATTGGCCTTTATATTAAGCATTGGTTGGGCTTTCTGTGCATATGTTCAATCGCCAAGTTGTGAAGTCGGAAACAGCTACAATCAAGGTAACGTTTTTCTGTTTTGTTATGTACTTAGAACATTTATTCTTTTTTTTTTTTTATTTTCACATGAGGATATGAGAACATCATCAAAGAGATTGACCAGGATTTTTATTGGAAGGATTCATTATATTTTTTTATTTTTATTTTTATTTTTGAGATATTTATTTTATTTTCAGTGTTTTTACGACGTTCAGTGTTTTTTTACGACGTTTAGTGTTTTTTTATGAAATTCAGTGTTTTAATGACATTCAATGTTTTTTTATGAGATTCAGTGTTTGTAATGACATTCGGTGTTTTTATAATATTTGAAGGTACCGATATACCGATCCGATCGATATACCGTGTGTGCGGAAGCGTGTAAAGCGATAGATTTACCATGCCATGATCTTAGTGCACACTTAATGTGTATAAGAACACATATAAACATATATATATACACATCCAATATATATATATAAGGTTCAACGATTACTTACTTTTGGTGATCGTTGACTTTGGTTAATGTCGTTGAGGTGGTGTTGAGTCGATTGAACCACCTCAAATGGATCAGCCTCTTGAAGCTCTCCTTGTGAATGACCTCGTCACTCCTTTAGATCGTCCGGATGTGGAAGCCGCACAATTGGCCCGGCCTCTACGTGTTGCACACGAACCCGGATAATGAACACCTTGCTTGCTTGAGAATGAATCTCCAAGATCATCTCTTTTCTCTCTATTTGAGTGGAATTTCGTGGCTGATCCTATTGTGTGATGAAAATCTGATTTTCATCCATATAAGTGCATCATTATGCATACCATTACACCCCTTTGTAACCTACAACATAATGGGCATCATAATGCACCATAATCATGCAAAGGGGTTACAAAGGAGGTGAAAGGTCATGCCACATACACATGCCACTATGCATTGTATGTGGTCCCACTTGCTTGTGTGGCATGCCATGTCACACTATGTGACATGCATCCATGCAAGCCATGCATCCCATGCATGTTAATTAATTCCACGTAAATATTGATTCTAAATCAATATATTTATCAAGCAACGTACATCATCTTTGAGTCCGTGTGTGACCCTGTAGGTATGATTTAATTGATCAATATTATATTGTTCCCAATAATTAATATTATCAAATAATCATTTAACATCCATAGACGACCTTATGACTTTATCGATTGCACACGTAGGATCGAAGGACATATCCCAACAATCTCCCACTTGGCCTTCAGAGCCAGTGTGCTGTCAATTTCCTGTTGTCACTTTATGTCTAAATTTGAACTTGAGGCAAGACTCGAGTCATCCTCAATCGGTTCAAACCTTTCTTGGACTTTGAGACAGACTGTAAAACCAGATTTATCACTATGATACGAATCTGGACGTGGCCACGTATTTTCCACACTCTCGACTCTCCAAGTGGCCGTTAAGACATGTATCCCATTATAAAATGGAGGACAATCCCATCTTGTCAATCCAAGCTCTCCCACTTGCTTCCTGATATACCCAATAACAAGTTTTATAACCTCCTTTTACGAAAGGCGTTTACTTGTATCAAAGTACACCATTTCACAATGGAATCACTCTGGACTACTCAGGTCAGAGGAAATTGCTCGACAGTCAATGAAATAGTATTATGACTCGAAATCTTAAATACTATTCCAGTCGGGTCTGTTCGATTAATAGCTCCCAGCTAATATCTATGTAATTGTACTTGATGTCCCACATCACTAGCCCATGAAGCGGCGCTATAGTACACATTACAATCTAGTTCTTTTTATTATCGGTTTGTCCGTACTCGATTATACGAACCAGGAACAACTATATGATTCAAGTATATCAGTTCAACCATTGGGACTTCATTATGCGGTAAGTCGACCTCATAACCCAATTGATATAACTTAATCATTTGGACAATTCATATAAATTAAACCATATTTATATGAAGAATTATGTATTATACATATGAGTGAATGTTTACCAAATCTCCAAAAGTATCTAATACAGTAATAGAAATCACAACCCATCTCTAAGATGTCTGATATCTATTGCAGTCGTGAAAGTCTCAAGCTTAAACTGCTGGAGAGGTTTAGAAAGCGGGTTTGCAACCTTATCAAAAGTTGCAACTTTATTATCTCGATGTCTCCACGAACTATCTCCCAGATAATGTGGAACTTCCTGAGCACTAGTTTTAGACTTGTGGTGCTTTCTAGCTCATTGGCTTGCGCGATAACTCTACTATAAATAGAGAACTATCGGATGGGCTGAGCTAGTTACGCCACCTAGTTCATTCAAGAACTTTCAAATCCTAACTGCCAACATTACTGCATCCAATGCAATATTGTGCTCAGCTTCTGTAGTTTAATCAGCTATATTGCATTGCATGGAACTATTCCAGCAAATATCACCTCTAACCAGACAAAAGATATAACCAGATTAAAATCGGAAATTATCTTAGTCTGTTTTGAAGTTAGCATTCAATCAGGTTGTTAATATCAACTCTTTTTGTCTTCCAAAGACAACAAAATATTCTTTAGTCCATCTAAGGTACATAAGAATATTCTTGGTCGCAGTCTAACGCGCCTCACCTGGATTTCCTTGAAACTGACTCGTCATGCTCAAAGCATACGATACGTCCGGTCGTGTACATATCATGGCGTACATTATAGACCCCATTGCCGAAGCATAAGGAATGTTTTCCATCCTCTTTTGCTCATCAAGTCCCTGTAGGGCCTTGAATCTTGCTAAGAGATGTGCCATGAGTAATTGGAATGAGACCCTTTTTGGCGTCTTTCATTCTGAACTTATCAAGTACCTTATCAATATAGGTCACTTGACTAAGCCCAAACATCATTTTCGATCTGTTCCGACAGATCTTGATGCCCAATATGTACTGTGCTTCTCCAAGATCCTTCATTGAAAAACAATTTCCAAGCCATTCTTTAATAGAATTAAGCATAGAAACATTGTTTCCAATAAGGAGTATGTCACCGACATACAACACAATTAATACAACGTAACTCCCACTGATCTTCTTGTAAAACAAGACTCTTCCGAGTTCCTCTGAAATCCAAATCCCAGTATGGATTCATTGAACTGAAGATTGCTACTCCTATATGCATTCTTTATTCCATAAATAGAACTATAAGTTTGCATAATTTCTCAGCCTTATTAAGATCGATAAAACTCTTTGGCTGTGTTAAAACACAGCCTCTTCTAGAATCCAATTCAAGAAGTTAGTTTTAACATCCAATATTACCATAACTCATTATCAAGATGAGTAGTAATGGCTAAGATAATCTGAATGATTTAATCAAAGCAATTGGTGAAAGTTTTTTCCATAATCCACCTCGTGAATAAAACTTTTACCATCAACCTTGCTTTGAAAACCCTAGGTTTTCCATATGTCTGTTTAGATCTTAAAGATCTATTAGCATTCATTGGGTCTAACCCTGTGATGCAAATATATCAAGTTCCAAACTTGATTATCAGATATTGATATCATCTCAGATTTCATGGCACCATGCCAATTTTCAGTAGCTGGACTCGTCATAGCTTGGAATTAGGTCGAAGGTTCACCGCTTTCCAAAAGCATGAATTCATATCTCTCATTGGTCACAATATCTAAGTATTTGAATAATAGAGATAGATTTATGCCTTTCGGACCTACGAGGGCTGGTATGGCTTCCAAAACCATAAGAATACTCTCAACCCAGTCTTGAGTATTCATCGTTGGTTGTTTCACTTGAACCTCGTTCAAGACAACCGAGCTCCCACTGAATTTCTAGGAAAGATAACTCTTTTCAAGAAAATCACTATCTCGAGCAACAAAAAATTGTTCTCAGATAGATCGTAGAAGTTGTGCCCTCGAGTTTCTTATGGATACCATAAAGAAACTTTTATCCCATTTGAGTTCAAGCTCTATAGAGATAAATCTCGTCAGAGAAGCTTTTAGAACCTCAAATTTTGATGAAAACAATTTAGGGACCCTCCATTTCCATACCTAGTATGGTGTCTTATCAACAGCTTTTGACAGCTTCCTATTCAGTGTATAAGTTGAAGTCTAGAATTGTGTGTTCCCAAAAGAGACCAGTAGTTCATTTAGACTTCTCATCGAATGGTCGAACTATATCTAATATAGTTTGTTTTCTCTTTTCCGAAACATAACCTTCATGTGCTTGTGAACTGATAGGTTCCACATACATCAGTATGGATCATCCCTAATAAATCACTCACATGTTCTCCTTTCTCCAAGAAAGATGACATTGCTATCTTGTCCATCACACATCATCCACATGTATCAAATGATTCCAAGTCAAATGATTCTAGAATGCATTCTAAAAGAAGCTTCGTTACATATTTAGATGATGATTTGACCTAATCAACAATGTTATAGTTATGTCTCATTGAGACTTATTCGATTCGGCCTTTAGTGTTAATGTTATATATGATTTGTCAAGTTTAAAGTATACATAAACAATATAATAATCGTACCAAAACAAAGAATAATTCACAATTAAAATAGTTACCAAACTATTTAATAGTGAAAAACTAATCCATCAGTATCCAATACTGAACCAATATTCATTGTTTATTAAAGGTACGAAATTACATAGTTATAATACTAAAACAAGGCCCTAAGGCAAAACAACATCATATGATCATACGGCTAATGCAGTGACCTTCGCTCCATTTCTTGCCCGTAGATCGACATCTCTATTCACCAAACTTATACTTCTATGTAGTTCCTCCACATAAAAATGTGAGAACCACATTTGGCATCCACTACCCAAGAAGTAGAATTTGTGAAGTTTAATGTCTATATCATTAATACTTGAAGATGAAGCAACCCCGTTCTTCACATCTTCTTTGAACTTTGGGCAAATTCAATTATTCCCAATAATTGAGTCTCATTCAAATTTCCTATTCAAAATTATCTCAATGTCAAAACGTGATAAATCGTAAGTGAAAAATCGAAATTTTCTAACCAGCGATATTATCATGCAATTGAAGCCCTATCTCTCATAAAATATGAGGGAGCCAACCAGACAATCGATTCACGCCATCCAATGGCTCGAAAGTCTCTAATTTGTGTCATTGATGAACTTAAGTGTTTTGGATTAAATCACTCCCCGAGGTGTAAATAATCATAACCTTAGAATCCATCATATTAAAAAGAAAAATTAGGCATTTGTTTTGAAATTGAATAAAATATGAACTTTTATATGTTTGCAAGTAGTGTCCAACACTTTTGCAAAGACGCATTGAGATTCCCTAGGAACCCTAGTAGCCTTCTTGCCCCTGCTCTTTTGAATACCCTATCCCATATCATAAGAATTTCCCTCTTAGGGTCCTTCTCTATCGCCGGCTCAGCAGCCTTGAGCATCCCGTGGAGCTCACGAAGCGATTTCTTCAAACCATTCATATGGAAAATTTAGCCTAAAGGCATTATAACCATCATGAGATTGAAGTATGAAATCGGTTGCCAAATAATCATCATAGGAAAAATCTAGGCGGTCACTTGAAACAAATAATCCAATCATTTGTTGCACATGTGATTCCATAGATTTCCATTTTTCCAGCCTAGCTGAAGCGATGACCCTGGTCATACCGAACCGCTCAATCATAGTATGTTCCCCGAACATGCTATTGAGTTGTTCAATGATATCATAGGAATTGGTAATCTAACACATTCTCTTTGTATTCGTATTTGAGGACCATCCTCAAATTACGTTGTCAATCAAGAAAATTTGTGTTGTTCAATTTTTCACAATCAAGAATTGAACCAAACTTGAATTGAGTTGATATTTAACATGATAAACTACAAAAGAAAGATAACTAAAGTATGTAAACATCCACAAAGCGGTAAACAAATAAGGTTGTCTATCAAAATTACTTATTTGTTACATTTTGTTCAATCGATATCTAATATCGTTGTTCCCTTAAACAAAACAATCCCAAGACCCTCATCTTGCGAATCCTTAAGCCGACTGAGTCCGCACTTAAGAAACTCCAAGATAGGTAGACATCCCATGTCAATGACATCTAATGTCACTCTCGGTCGATGAGAGTCCCATTCTCATCTCATGTCTCGATAGCCACGCCTGCAGTGGATCTATCGATGAGAAAACCAAACTCACGTGTAAGGGTCTAACCCTTACTCCCACTTATCCCAAGATAACAAGTAGTACCCCGCTGAGGCGGACCTACCAACTTATGATCGAGGGCTTCATGAGTGTGACGTTTTGGACAAGACATTATACTCATTATTATTTTTTTTTTTGGGAATTTGCATGCATAGGTTTGTTTATATGTAAGTTGAACATTTATAACATAAAACAACCTATAACTAACAAAGCAAATAAATACGAAATCGAAAGGCCCCTAGAACCTCACAACTCTCAAACGAAAAGATTAAAATAACAACAAAAGCCTTGAACATCTTCTGGACTGGTCCTCGCCCTCCGTTTTAGTTCCGTGCCCTCCGATTTTGGTCAAATCTATTCCGTACCCATAAAACCACGAACAGCGCCCGCCGTTTCACAACCAGCGGTCGCTGAACACCACCGGCGGTCGCCGTTTCCAAAACGGCGCCCGCCGAAAGGTCCGGGAACAATCTGCCAAGAAAAAGGGCTTTCGGCGGTCGCCGTTTCCAAAACGGCGCCCGCCGAAACAAAACAGCGCCCGCTGGAGCTACAACGGCGCCCGCCGTTTGGCTCCAGCAGCCCTGTTTTGTCCGTTTTGCTTCGTTTTGCTTCGTTTTGCTTCGTTTCTTCTCGTTTTCGCCAGAGAGCCGAGATCCTCCATCGAACCATGGACTAAGTCCATCGCTTACAAGTAGTACAATACAAATATAATAGAAAAACCTATCTATTACAATTGATTCCAAGGGACGCAGCCCTCAAAAGACTATGGCCAATCGAAACGTAAAAAACGACGAATTCATTCACCCGACCACTAACGGTGGCCGGCCTTACATCTAATCACATAATCACAATTAAACAATTAATCCAATTATGTTGATTAAACTTCTTGTGTCCAACACAAAAGTGTGCACGAGCCCTAGGCTCTGATACCAATTGAAGGTACCGATATACCGATCCGATCGATATACCGTGTGTGCGGAAGCGTGTAAAGCGATAGATTTACCATGCCATGATCTTAGTGCACACTTAATGTGTATAAGAACACATATAAACATATATATATACACATCCAATATATATATATAAGGTTCAACGATTACTTACTTTTGGTGATCGTTGACTTTGGTTAATGTCGTTGAGGTGGTGTTGAGTCGATTGAACCACCTCAAATGGATCAGCCTCTTGAAGCTCTCCTTGTGAATGACCTCGTCACTCCTTTAGATCGTCCGGATGTGGAAGCCGCACAATTGGCCCGGCCTCTACGTGTTGCACACGAACCCGGATAATGAACACCTTGCTTGCTTGAGAATGAATCTCCAAGATCATCTCTTTTCTCTCTATTTGAGTGGAATTTCGTGGCTGATCCTATTGTGTGATGAAAATCTGATTTTCATCCATATAAGTGCATCATTATGCATACCATTACACCCCTTTGTAACCTACAACATAATGGGCATCATAATGCACCATAATCATGCAAAGGGGTTACAAAGGAGGTGAAAGGTCATGCCACATACACATGCCACTATGCATTGTATGTGGTCCCACTTGCTTGTGTGGCATGCCATGTCACACTATGTGACATGCATCCATGCAAGCCATGCATCCCATGCATGTTAATTAATTCCACGTAAATATTGATTCTAAATCAATATATTTATCAAGCAACGTACATCATCTTTGAGTCCGTGTGTGACCCTGTAGGTATGATTTAATTGATCAATATTATATTGTTCCCAACAATTAATATTATCAAATAATCATTTAACATCCATAGACGACCTTATGACTTTATCGATTGCACACGTAGGATCGAAGGACATATCCCAACAATCTCCCACTTGGCCTTCAGAGCCAGTGTGCTGTCAATTTCCTGTTGTCACTTTATGTCTAAATTTGAACTTGAGGCAAGACTCGAGTCATCCTCAATCGGTTCAAACCTTTCTTGGACTTTGAGACAGACTGTAAAACCAGATTTATCACTATGATACGAATCTGGACGTGGCCACGTATTTTCCACACTCTCGACTCTCCAAGTGGCCGTTAAGACATGTATCCCATTATAAAATGGAGGACAATCCCATCTTGTCAATCCAAGCTCTCCCACTTGCTTCCTGATATACCCAATAACAAGTTTTATAACCTCCTTTTACGAAAGGCGTTTACTTGTATCAAAGTACACCATTTCACAATGGAATCACTCTGGACTACTCAGGTCAGAGGAAATTGCTCGACAGTCAATGAAATAGTATTATGACTCGAAATCTTAAATACTATTCCAGTCGGGTCTGTTCGATTAATAGCTCCCAGCTAATATCTATGTAATTGTACTTGATGTCCCACATCACTAGCCCATGAAGCGGCGCTATAGTACACATTACAATCTAGTTCTTTTTATTATCGGTTTGTCCGTACTCGATTATACGAACCAGGAACAATATTATATTGTTCCCAACAATTAATATTATCAAATAATCATTTAACATCCATAGACGACCTTATGACTTTATCGATTGCACACGTAGGATCGAAGGACATATCCCAACAATATTCTATGTAAAAAAATCTGAAATTCAGTGTTTTTTATTGACATTCAGTGTTTGGGATGATATTCAGTGTAAAAATTCGACATTTAGTGTTTTTTAATGTGTTCTTATAATATTCAGTGTAAAAATCTGACGTTCAGTGTCTTTTTAAGGTATTCAGTGTCTGATATTCATTGGGGTGGGGTGAGTTGAGTAGAAGAAAAAATCTGACGTGTATTTTCATGGTATTCAGTGTTCATATAATATTCAGTGTAAAAATCTGACATTCAGTGTTTTTTAATGACATTCAGTGTCTTTTAATGGTATTCGGTGTCTGAGGTGACGTTCAGTGTCTTTTTAATAATATTCAGTGTCTTTTAATGGTATTCAGTGTCTGAGGTGACGTTCAGTGTCTTTTAATGTTATTCAGTGTCTTTTAATGGTATTCAGTGTCTGAGGTGACATTCAGTGTCTTTTAATGTTATTCAGTGTCTTTAATGGTATTCAGTGTCTTTTAATGTTATTCAGTGTCTTTTAATTTTATTCAGTGTCTTTTAATGTTATTCAGTGTTATTCAGTGTCTTTTAATGTTATTCAGTGTTATTCAGTGTCATTTAATGTTATTCAGTGTTATTCAGTGTCTTTTAATGTTATTCAGTGTTATTCAGTGTATTTTAATGTTATTCAGTGTTATTCAGTGTTATTCAGTGTTATTCAGTGTCTTTTAATGTTATTCAGTGTTATTTAGTGTTATTCAGTGTTATTCAGTGTCTTTCAGTGTTATTTAGTGTTATTCAATGTCTTTTAATGTTATTCAGTGTCTTTTCATGGTATTCAGTGTCTGACATTCAGTGTCTGACATTCGGTGTCTGTGGTGGGGTGAGGTGGGTTGAGTAGAAAAAAAAAATTTGACGTTCAGTGTTTTTTCATGTTATTTAGTGTCTGGGCAGGGGTGGGGTGGGGTAGGTGTGGGGTGGGTTGTGTAGAAAAAAAAATCTGACGTTCAGTGTTTTTTCATGGTATTCAGTGTCTGGGTAGGGGTGGGGTGGGGTAGGTGTGGGGTGGGTTGAGTAGAAAAAAAATCTAACGTTCAGTGTTTTTTCATGGTATTCAGTGTCTGGGCAGAGGCGGTGTGGGGTAGGTGTGGGGTGGGTTGAGTAGAAATAGAGTAAGGGTATTTTCGTCCTATCATATACATTTTTTTGGCCTAATTGGAACATTTTGGCCTAATTGACACATAAATTGAAACTTGGCCTTATTGCCTAAAAAATGTTGAAAATTGGCCTTATTGCCATTTTTCCCTAATTTTTAACATAAAACTAAAAATAGTCTGACTAACAATAAAATACAATAAAATGGAGTTCTAGAATGTGAATGGGCAACTATCGAGAATATATTCGTTCGAGTCACTATAAATGTCAAGTCACCGACTCCTCTAACAGTTCGAGCTTTTAGATAAAACAATTTTTAACATGGTATCAGAGTTTCCGGCTATCCGAGGTCCTGTGTCGGAGGTACTGGATTCGATTCCCGCCATGAGCGACTTCACCCGAATTAATTATTCATTTGTTGGGCCTTTCTCCAAGGTTGAACTCGACCCACAAATAAGGGGTATCAGAGAATATATTCCTTCGGCCCATTATAAATGTCAAGTAACCAACTCCTCTAACAGTTCGAGCTTTTAGATGAAGCGGTGAATATTTATTGTTCCTGATTAATTTGGGGGTGTCAAGTTTGTGATTTTGTTTGTCGTATTACATAGGTACAATTCATTTTACATATCATCAATAATTTGTATATATAAATTTCTACCTCAACATCCCAATGGTTTGAGTTATAATTATCAATCTTTTTTGTATGTGAGACCTACAAGATAAGACACATTTTCAATTTGTAACTAGTATCTAATATTTGATACTTCAAAATTCTCTCACCAAATTGTATTCAAGTCTCCATGTCATGTAAAAATTGTTCCAATGCTCTTAGGTTAGATTTTTATTTTTAGTAATTGAGTTTTGTAATGTTAAAGTTCTTAATTGTTTTTAATTCTGGTTCTCTCACAACGTATTTAAGTATTTTTCAGAAAATCAAGTAAAGTTGATGCATACCATTAAAATCTTAAGGTAAAATTTTAAAGCTTAATGTCTCGATTTCGATATTACGTTTACTTCTAAGTTAGAATTAAATAATATAATTTATCCTAATTATTAATAAAAGCAATTTAATTAATATTGTTTCAATTTTATTAATTTACACAATGAGTTTATCTTAATTATTAATAATAGTCGTTTAAAAATAATAGTAGATATAAATATATTTCGGGAGGCTAGAGCCCGGCCCGGCCACCCCTAGATCCGCTCTTTCTTCGGAGAATGATGTTTGCTCTGCCTACGGGCTGAACTTGCCTACGCTCAATGTTTTAAAACACGTGACTCGTATTTGAGGCGTTTTTCGCTTGAGGCGTGAAGCGTACGCCTTGAGGCGTAACGAGGCGTACGCCTCAAATTAAAAAAACAAAAAATATAAAATTATTAGAAAAAATCTATTATATTACAATTATAAAATAAAATTTAATTTATTATTAATAAATTAAGTGTTATTTAAATAAATTACTCGAATATAATGTTAAATAATTCAAAATCTAAATATTTTCGTTCAAATATCATTGAAAATCAATGTATAAAGTTAGAAAAAGACAATAGAGAATAAAAACAATTATGAAAAAAAAAAAAAAAAAAAGTTATTGAAAATAAAGAAATGTATAAATGAGAAAAAGAAAGAAGAAAAAAATTGTACAAAAGAGAAAAAATGTAAAAACAACATACTTAAGAAGTTAAGTTTCTTATAACTAGAAATTTAATTAGAAATTTAAAGTTTGAGACGATAAATAAATATAAAATAATAATATTTTAAGGTTAAACTAATTGATCATAGAATAGGTCAAGTATAATTAATAACATTAATTTAATTATAAAATTAAAATGTCACTTTTTAAAAAAAAAATACAAAAAACTATGAAAACCGCCTCAGACGAGTCGAGGCGGATGCGCCTCGACTCGTACGCCTCACGTCTCAAGGCGTATAAATTTTAAAACGGTCTTGACTCGTGCGCCTCATAACATGGAATTGTCGAGGCGGTACGAGGCGCGCCTCGAGGCGTACGCCTCGACCGTTTTTTAAAACAATGCCTACGCCCATTTTCTGATTTGAGTATTTTTGATTTTGTTGTGAATTATCAGATTTTGATTTTTAGTAATTGGGTTTTGTAACGTTAAAGTTCTTGTTTTTATTAACTCCAGTTCAATGCAAAAGCTCACAACATATATAAGTGTTTTTTTTTTTTAAATCAAGTAGACCTGATTCGTTGATTAAGTTTCGGTGCACAACATTAAAATCTTACAAGGTAAAATTCTAAGAGTCTTGTGATGATGTAAGTGTAATTTCTCGACGACGCAGGGTTCGAACTTCGGTGGAATAAATTTTCAATGAAATATTATAAAATTTCAAGTGTCTGGAAAAATATTATGAACCCATCCCTCGATTTACATTCTAATCGATCGAAAATACTATAAAGTTTGACGTTGGCGATCATTATGAATCTATCCCTCGATTTACATCCTATCCGATCGAAAATATTATGAAGCGCTCTCTCACACAAGTACTGTCTGCTACTCGATTTACATACTACCCAATCGAAGACACTAGATCGAGGGATTTACATCCTACCGATCGTAAGCACTCGATTGAGAGGGGTAGAGTTTCTCTCTCCAACTTATTAAAAAATAAAATTCAATATCTATATCTGTTAAAGTTGGGTCAATAACACGGTTTTGTCGGTTCTATTCGTGGACACTGTGCCATTTTTGGGTAAGCCGAAAATTTCATCGGTTGGACACTCATCATCGTGTTGAGCCCGCTCTAATACCACGTCAAAGTTGGACCAATAATACTTTAAGTCCTTATTAAATATTAAAGTATTAAGGTTGTACGTTGAGCCTTAAATCTGAGATACTTAACAATATCCAGTGTGTACAATCGGAAGACACCGGACGAACCGGAGGTCCGAAGGAAGCACCACCAACCAATAATTGGCATTCGCCGAGTCGTCCAATATTTGAAAGCCCATTCACAGGATCGAGATTCTTACACCACGAAACCATCGCTCGCATTGGCAGAACTGGAAGAAATGTCCGGCAGAGGAAACAGAGAGAGTGGATCCGCCGCTGGCAGGGGTCAGCCGCCGCCGCCTACCGGAGGCCGCGGTGGTGTACGTGGTCGTGGACCCGCTGTCAGGGGTCAGCCGGCGCCGCCTACCGGAGGCCGCGGATATCATCAGCCCACACGCGGTGGGCATGTTCAACGGTCGCCATCCCTCTCGCCGTTTGCCTTTCCTTTCCAACCGACGCGTGAGGCGGCGGCGGTTTCCAGGCTCTGCGCTGACGTGGAGAGGAAACTTACATCGTCATCGACAACAAGGTCCAGTGACTTTGACTTTGACTCCAACTCTGACTCCGACTCTGACGGCTCAACCTACGGTGGTGTCTCATCGAAATCCCTGACGCCTCCGTTAAGGCGTGAGTTCGGATCCTGCGGGAAGAAGGTGGTTGTCCGGGCAAACCACTTTCTCGTGCGGGTTGCAGATACAGATCTTAACCATTACGATGTAAGTTTTACTTATCATGGTTTGATTGATTTTCTCTGGTGTGTTTATTCCTTCATTTATGTTGTTTGTATATTTAATTAATTTGCAGGTCTCTATCTCCCCTGAGGTGTTGTCAAAAAATGTCTCTCGACAAATTATGAATCAACTTGTTGAATCCTTTGGTGCAGCATGCTTGGGGAAGAAGCCGTTGGCTTACGATGGAAGGAAAAGTTGCTACACCGCGGGCAAATTGCCTTTCTCTTCCATGGACTTTGTGGTCAAGCTTCAAGATTCAGATAGAGGCGGGGCACTTCCCAGGTGAGATTGTAAATGTGGTTTTTTGAATTTGTCGTAGTTTATTTCGGATAAACATTTCTTTGTCTCTAGACAAGAGCTGATGTATAAATGCCTTTTAATTATCATTTCTTATTTGGAACTTTGTGTTGTTTATTACGCAGGAGAGAGCGTGAATTCAAGGTCTCCATCAAGCATGCGTCTAACCTTGACATGGATCAGTTTCAAAATTTTATGAAGTGCCTACAGTACGACTGCCCACACGAAACTCGACAATCTATAGATGTGGTTCTCAGGCATCAGCCTTCCAACCTGTACCATTTCTTCTCCCTTTTTCTTTTTTAATACCTTAAAGCATGTAGAGTTTTCAATTTCTTACATATTTTTGGTTATGATTTTACTCTAGTTACTCTGTCGTTGGGCGATCTTTTTTTCATCCCATGCTTGGTGATTCTGGGGAGCTTGGTAATGGTTTGAATTACTGGAAAGGATTCTATCAAAGTCTTCGTCCCATTCAGATGGGCTTATCTTTAAATATCGGTAACCTTTGAATAGTGTGTGTTAACTTGTTATTTTGTTGCTTTTGAGTTTTAATGTTATTAATTATGTTGCAGATATGTCTGCTAAGCCATTTTATGAACCTATTCTCGTGACTGAATTTGTGAGCAAGTACTTAAACCGAGACCTGGCCACTCCTCTGTCTGACCAAGATAGGCTAAAGGTAGTGTTTAGATTCTTTGTTTATTTTCAATAACATGTTGGTGTCATATTCATATTTTTTATTTTCTTTCGTATTCTTTAAGACATTTGAGAGACTTGCTAATTTGGATATAGGTTAAAAGAGCACTAAAAGATGTCATGGTCGAAGAAAACTATATGGGTTACATCAGACGACACAAGATCACAAGCTTGTCTACTGAACCCACACATCAACTAAAGTAAATTTCTTATCTAATACTATGTGCTTTGTTCCTTTAGGTCTTATGTTACCTTGTCGAAAGTAACCTTGAGAACATGTACAGGTTTTCCTTGGAAGATTCGGGCACAACTATATCTGTTGTACAGTACTACCGTCAGAAGTATAATATTGTGTTGAAGAATACTACATTGCCTGCTATTCAGACTGGCAGCAGTGCATGGTCAATGTATTTGCCAATGGAGGTATGATGTTTTCTTGTTGTGTATTTTACTATCCTCATGTTCGTTCATTTTTAGAATTTCACCTGTGATCTTCCGACAGCTGTGCAGAATCGTCGACGGTCGACAAGTTATTGCTCTATTAAATGCCACTTGCCAAAGGCCGGTTGATCGTGAAGCTAGCATTGTAAAGGTATTTTTTTTTTGAAGAATTTATTACACAAAAGTTTGTCTTTATTCGGGTTTGTTGGTTTTCTTAGATGGTCGAACACAACAATTATAATGGCCAAGAATTGGTGCAACAGTTTGGTATCACAGTTGACCCTCAGCTAACTTCGATTAATGCCCGGGTCTTGCCTCCTCCAACGGTATTCAATTCCCTGCCATCTGTTTTTATTTTTCCTTGCGCAGGTTTCTATAACTTTTGCTGCTATTTGTTTCCAGGTGAAATATCATGAATCTGGACTGAAGAAATCCATCGAACCAAGTGCGGGAGTGTGGAACATGATAGATGTGGTATATATGTGCATATATTAATCTTACTCGTATAATATATGCTTTAGGATTATTAATATAAGCTTACAGAGTCTTTTTCCTTCAGAAAATGATCAATGGGGCAACCGTTGATTTCTGGACGTGTATAAATTTTTCAATAATGCAACCAAATGAAGTTCAGGGATTTTGTCGCGAGTTAATAGACATGTGCACCAGCAGGGGGATGGTACATGTGGACTCTTTAATTTGAGTACTGGAATTGCTTACTAGCATCGATCACAATGTTAAAAATTCTTGTTTTTTCCCAGGTTTTTAACCCAAACCCCCTTGTTCCCTTTCACCAAGGCGAGTCGGACGAGATTGAAAAGGCCCTCACTGCTCTCCACTCCGATGCGTCCAAAGCACTTGCAAGCCAGAATGTGTTGAATAAACACCTGCAGTTGCTCATTATTATCCTACCCGAAGTCAGCGGATCATATGGTATTTTTTTTTTTTTACCTAAAGTGTTGTCAGAATGCTGTTGTAATGTACTTATTGTATTTCTTTATCGATCTCTTTCCTTACACTACAGGCACAATTAAGAGAGTCTGTGAAACAGAATTAGGAATTGTATCTCAATGTTGCCAGCCAAGGAATGCCTCTAATTTCAATAAACAGTACTTGGAAAACTTGTCTCTTAAAATCAATGTGAAGGTTTGTGTACAAATATCATTGTCGTCTGAGTTATTAATTTGATACTTGATAGTACTACTTTTTGTCACTATCCAAATAGGTCGGAGGCCGAAATAGTGCCCTTGTTGAGTCCCTCAACGGAAAACTTTTCTTCGGTCTTCATATACCGACAATTGTTTTTGGTGCTGCTGTAAGCCATCCCCAGCCAGGAGAAGATTAATCGAGTGCATCAATAGCTGCGGTATGTATGTATGTATGTATGTCCTTTTTATAATTCTTCAAATAGATAGTTGTGTACATGATGTAATATATATATGTATGTTTGCAGGTTGTGGCTTCAATGGATTGGCCTGAGGTCACAAAGTACAGATGTCTCGTTTCTTCTCAGGCCCACAGGGAAGAAATAATCCAGGATCTCTTTAACGAGAGACATGATCCTGTAGAAGGTGTAGTTTATGGGGGAATGATTAGGTTAGTTTCTTGGTTGCAGTCTACTATTTAGTATTATTATTATTAATTAATTAATTTTATTACAATAATTTTTTTGAAATGTTTTCTTGCATTTCCCAGGGAACACCTGATTGCTTTTTACAAGGCCAATCATCATACTAAGCCTCACAGGATCATATTCTACAGGTTAGTTATTCGAAAGAAAGTCCTTGTTATAAATTAATGTTGCTGTGAATATAGCAGATCGAGCTGATTGTTTATACTAAACTCTTTAGTCATCTTGATTGCCTTGGATACTTCCTCATTCAATACATAATTACAAAAAACATTATTATAGAAAACAAACCTAGATATTTTCGAAAATAAGATTTGCAGCACAAAAAAGATCACCCCAGCATTTAAAATGCTTTGTTCTTCAATAAAATTGTAGAAAATATCCAAAACTAATTTCACGTAAACCTAGAATCAAAATTGGATCACACCAATTTTGAAGGAACAACAATGAAAAATACTACAAGATGTTTTCCCAAAATATAACAAATTGAAGCGTAGGAAAGCTGCGTAAGCCGATTGCAGCACAACTAACACAACGATTTCATATGAAACCGTCTATAAATATACGATTATCAATTGATTCTAACTTTCTATGGTTCGTAGACTTTGGAATCACTGTGATAGTTGATGGCTTGCAGCGATTTGGTTCGTCCGCCGGGTTTGCTTCGCTGGAAATATGTGCAAGATGACGGCAACTGATTCTTTGAAGTTTCGACGGACGTCGGTGTTTGGGACCCTCAACTACCGTAGTTAGTGTTAGAAATTGGAAAATTTAAGTTTCGTATTTGAGCATGTAGGCGGAAGCTAATACACGATATTAAAATTCAAAATTCGTTGATTCTAAAAATACCCGAGAATTAAAATATCAAACTTTTGTTAATTCCGAAAAATACTGAAACCACATATAAATAATACTCCCTATGTCCCATAGCTATAAGCAATTGTGGTCAACGTTGACTTTTTTTGTCCGTCCAATACATATGTCATATGATAAACAGTATACGAAAATTATGAAAAAATAACTAAAATATAATTTAACTATTGAATTTTATTTTAGTAGTTTTTTCATAATATTTGTATATTTTTTATCATATGTATTGGATGTATCAAAAAAGTCAACGCTGACCAATTATACTTATAACTTTGGGACAGAGGGAGTACTAAACTCTAATAAAATAAATAATATAATTGATTGAGAATCAAGACACAATGTTGACTTTCCAAATATGATAATATTGAATCCACATCAAGCACACAATTATTTTGAGTTTTAAATATTTATTTCATACTAAAACTATATAATTTGTGTTGAAATGAAAACAAAGGTTATAATTGATCGAGCAGCATCTAGAATAAGACCCCAATCCATGATCAATTAAATAATATATGTTCCCAATAGTTTAACTTGTGATTGTAGTTTTATTCGATGAGGATTATATATGTATATATTAGTATATATACATGACCATTTACATAAAAAAAAGATATTTTATCGAAAAATATATTGAGTATTAAGTACTGTATAACATAAATAAAAATAGCAAAGGTACTTTTAAATTACAAAAGATTATACCGTAAAGGACTTCACTGAAATGAGATGCAGTCTAAAATTACTATATCAATCTTGGAAAGATGAGTTACGACCTCTTCCTCTCGTTAATACACAATAATAAATTATTACAGTATGTTTTTATAACAATAACACATTTTTTTTCTACAAAATACAAAGAAGTTAATATCATTAATTCTTTCTATACCAAAATAGATATCATTATTAAATATATACCTTATAAGTTGTAGTATAAATTATGAATTTTATATTTAATTAAAAATCATAATACTTCCCAAATTAATGTTTATACCTAATTTTTATTTTGTGAAAAATCATAATACTCTATAGTTCAACAAAAAAAATTTTTTATATTAAATAACAACATTAACACATAAAGAATTACCGAATTAATATATGTAATATGTTGTATTTTGATTTTAGGGCATAGTCGAATGGTAAGACCTGTGATGATGTGGGTGAGATATTCCCTGGCGACGCAGTGTTCGAACCTTGGGTGGGACAAATTTTCATTGAAATATTATGAAAGTTTGTCATGGGGTTCGACCTGTTGGCTCTCTCGCACAGGTATCTGCTACTCGGGCACATCCCTCGATTTACATCCTACCCGATCGGGTGGGAGTGAAGTTTCTGGTCTCTCCTCCTTAAAAAAAAATACTTAATTACATCCATGATTCCATCATTTGAATTTTAATTATGAGCTTGAATCTACTTTCTGTCTTTCTCGATGGTGCATTGGTGCATTTATAAGAATAGGATGAAAAATGAATTATCTACTTTTTTTTCCCTCATCAAATCTCATTTATTTACTTCTATTGATATGAGGCAAACGAAAATGCAAATCAAATGAAAATACAAATAAATCATCTATATATAGTTAGATAATATGCAGTGTGACATTATAAAAGAAAATCACCACGCTAATTTATTAATATGCAGTCGACATTATAAAAAAATCACCACGCTAAACGCGACGTTCCCACTCATTTTCTCTTTTTTACATTGTAATAACAAAGCAAATTAAGCCCACAAAGAGGGAACAAACAAATGTTTTCACAATCACTGCATTATTGTACAAACAACAAAAGCCAACAAACTTATAAGACGTTCCACTCATTTTCTCTTTTTTACATTGTACAAACAAAGCAAAGCTCACAAAGAGGGAACAGACAAATGTTTTCACAATCACTCTACATTATTGTACAAACAACAAAAGCCAACAAACTTATAAGACGGGTCAAGCAATATTTTTCAGGTAAAGCTATGCAACTTTGGTTCGTACAAGAGGTCGTAAGTTTGTCTACTAAATTATCTCTATACTATTCAAACGAGAGTGTGTTGTCTAATCAAATCCTGTATATGTACAAGAGAAGACAATGCATTACCTACTCACTCTTGTTTGTACAAATAATTGAAGAGAGAAAAATAAAATTACAAATAGCCATATTGTTTTTTCAACTTATAACATAGAAATTGAGTTTCTTACATATAAAAAGTAGTAAATCATCGAAAATATCTCAAGTTATATATAACAAATTTATAAAGTAACAGGCAAACAATTCGACAAGTCGAATTAAGGATTCGACATTACATAAGTCTGATAAAATTTGACCACCATAAGATTCGACAATTGGTCAGTTTAATTTTTTTGAGATTGATTAATGAATAATTCTATTAAGTTTGCTTGTTATTTATTAATGAATAATTGTATTTATTTTTTTAAAGTATATTATTGTACAATAAAACCAACAAAGATGGACTACATTATTGTTATGAATAATTGTATTTTCTTTTTAAATAAAGCCAACAAAGATGGACTACATTATTGTACAAATTAAAGTCCATACAAGAGCTAACAAGACTTTCTTTTCTACATTATTGTACGAGCAAAACAAACAAACTAACAAACCAAAGACCAATTACACTGCCGAACAAGAATTATTGTAACGAAGACCAAGCATTACTGTACGGATCTTGTTCCTCTTTGGATCCGACCCGTTCAGTCATATTGACCCGGTAATTTGATGGGCTGATGCGTTTTGTCTGACCCGTTCAGTTGTATTTGGGTTTGGTCCGGCCTTAAAAGAGTCCAGTACTCGATCTAATCTTGTTTTTCAATACGAGAAACTCTCACCGAATCAACCAAATAATAGACGAAAAAAAAGCGAGGAAAATTATTGACTCTTCTTTTGTTTGTATAATAATAATAATGTAAAGTCTTTTTCAATAATAGTGTTCACTTCGAGTGAACCTTCTTCTACTATAAAAACTAATACTATACTATGTTTCTTTTTTTCTTCCTACCAACTGAATACCTTCTTTCCTTCTCTTCTTTAACACAACACTTGATTTTATTTTTTCATTCGCCGGCAAGCAAAGGGCGGATATATTCATCGGCTAGGGCGGGCTCTAGCCCGCCCTAATATATATATATTATTACAGTTTTATACCATAGTTCATCGGGGCGGCAAATTTATTTAGTAATATCCTATTTTTTTTAATTTTGTTTTGCCCTTTTTAGCAAGCTTCAATATTTTTAAAACTTTTGCCCCTTAGTCCAGTCTCTTTAATATTTTTTTTTTGTTTTTACATGTTGTTATGAATGGGTAGCGACTAATTGTGCGTACTACACCTACTACACGATAGAACAAAGATGATACCCGGCGCCTTTTTATCTTCAAGAAATAATTGAACATATAAAATCGATTCATACCGAATAAAAAATACTATTTAGTATTACTAAAATTTTGGTATGAAACGATTCTATGTGTTCAATCATTTCTTGAACATAAAAAAGCGCGAGGTACCATATTTGTTCTATCGTGTAGTAAGCATAATCAGTCGCAACTCATGCATAACATGTAAAAACTATAAAAAGATATAATATTAATTAATAATAATAATTTCCCCGATATTAATAATGTTACTTCTATTTGAGCACGTGCGTCCCAAGAAGATTAATTCAAAAGCCCTCAATAACAAGCATATCGTTCTCGGGTGATGGCTTCAGCTATAGCGGGTCAACACTGACGGAACGAGAAGCTGTCGAACTCCAGACGGCTGTGCCCGGTACTGGTCGAGAAGTGGTGTTAGTTTGTTTTATGTCTTTTGTTTTTGTTGCCAAATTATGTAATGCGTGTGTATTTTAATTAATTAAATTATAAACTTTGGCACCAATTATTTCATTCCATAGTTAGTTGTATAACTTGAATCAATGAATAGTACTTTATAATTGAGATTAGGATCATTAACAATACTTTTAACCTATTCCATTGAACTAATTAATGTTCAATCTTGATTAAAAAAATAGATTATTTTAATATATACAGTATACGGTATATAAATTGAAGTGCATTAACACTATAATACAGTACATACGTGGACGTAATAAGTCCACGTATGAATATGATTCACCAACCTCAAACATTTGTAACAATATTCACACAGATGCTCTCCATTTTTAAAATAATGAGATCATTTTCTTAATAGTACTCCATTTATTTTTGTTTACTACTACTCCGTACTAGTACTTATTTTGTTTTATTTTTGTTTCATTTCCTTTCAAGCACTAAAGATTCATATTTGAAGGACTGGGATCAACCACAAAAATTATATGAACAAAAGAGTCTTTTGTCCATATTGCAATAATAATAAGATCTCACATTGATCTACATACATACTTACAAACAACACCAGCATCTCGCCTAATAAGCTTTCCACGATTTTCTTTTGTTACCAGAATTTCACAAACATCGTGCATTAGAAGTTACCCTTTGCTGCAGAGTGCACAACTCAATTTATTTCACTTGGTATGTCGTCTCATTCCGTGTGCGGTGTGCCTATCCCACCAGAAAAAAAAAAAATCATTTTTTACGGACTTGGGATCAATTCACATTTGTTAACATTTTTAACTGATTCTTAGTTGTTGTTGAAGTGCACAAGAAATTGGAGAACATACCGAAACCCAATGGGGTCACGAGTGAGTCCACTAAAAAGCATGACAGGTGAAACATCCACTCAACGAACTAATGGGTCGAATCCTTCGGGAGGATAATAAAGCTCTGCCGGAGGACCTCACCATTTGATGATTAGTCACCATGCTGGAGCTTCTCATATCTTGGGCCTTCTTTTGGGCTGATCTCAGTTTGTTCACTATTTTGTCCATGGACGACGATCTCTTCTTTTCTAGTTTCATCTGAACCACAGAAAAAATCAATCACAATCCTGTGTTTATATTTATACATGTACAAAATATAGATATAGATATTGTGTTGAAAGTAGCGGTAGCGCTCCATATTACCTCTAGCTTTCTTATGGCAGCTTCGGCTTTTGCTTTCTGCAGGTTTTCCCAAGCAGCGATTCTGGTTTCCTCCGTTTTAATCCTGACATATTGAAGCTGATCAGATGCAACTAAAGAAAACATCTCTGAGACTCTCTGAAGTATGAGAAGCTGATTGATGAAACCAAAAAGAAAAAAAGAAACATATAGAAACATACGTTGAGATACTCTTAGATGTGTCGTTTGAAACTTCCCAACCAGAGGAGTGAAATCTCACAGCTTTCCTTTTCCAATCATGGGGGTTTCTGCTGCCCCTTCCGGAGCTTTTATAACCCCTGCTCTTTTTGGACCACCTAGTCATCGTGACTCGTTCGTCAACCAGCACGTCTCTTACTTTTTCAGATTCGTTGGCATGTTGATTCCGAGATTCTACAATGGGCAGCATAGCAGAAAAAGAAGAATGTCTCCGTGGTGAGGATTGGATGCTACTGCTCTCCGGACTCATCTGAGTTGCCATATCCCTCCTTGACACAGCTCGGGATATGCTGTTGGCCGATTCTTCATGATTCTTGTCATATTTTTCGTCTTTCACAAATGAAACGCAAATAGAAAGAAGGGTTAGTTACAAAACAAAAACAGATTCAAAACTCTTTTTTTTTTTTTTTTTTTTTTTTTTTTTCCGTTTCAGTATGCATAATTCATCCAAGAAACAAACAATATCATACCCTGGTTTACAGGCAAAGACAATTGACTCAGCATTTCCGAACATCCATGTACGCTAATCGACCTAGCCATGCAAGGCTGTGTGCCCGACAGAAATTTCCCGCCACCAGCACCTTCACGTTGTTCGTATTTACCCGACATTCCATCCGCATTCATCGCGCTAGTAGTCAATTTCCCATTATGCCCTCCCACTCCGAACATCGGACCAGCTGGGGAGAACATCTGGTAGTAAGCTACCCCGGGTGGGCCGAGCGGCCCGCTCTTCGCTCTGGGCCGTCTCTGCATCTGCTGGCCCGAGTTCCTAAAAGCAACATCGCCCGACACAGGACTAAAGATCCACCTCTCTGCATCTTCCCACTTCGAAGGCAAGGTCCTACCGTTGTTACTGTAAGGCAGAAGCGGAGTATTTAAACTCCTCCCGTTCGCGTTTCGTTCCGAGCTCCAACCCTTTTGAATACCCTCGCTCGCCTTCCGGAAGTTGGGAGTCGCGGGGCTCTGGAACGAGCCCGCCTTGCGAACGGAGGTGGGTTGTTTGTTCATGATTGTTCCGAGCCTCGGAGATGACAAGGAGTTTATCGTACGGTTATTCAAAGAGGTGTTGAGATCTAGAGACGCGGGCCTTGGGCGGTCGGATTTTCTCAAGAGTAGATTGGATCTTAATCTTCGGTCTTGACACTCTGATGAAATTAAAATTTTCAAAAAACAAAGGCAATGCAAGTGTGTAATGTGAGTTGATAAACTATACCTCTAAGGGCTCGAGAGAACGAGTTTCTTGCAGATCCTGAGATGACGGTTTCGTCCTCGGTGGTCTCAGCCTCACTGCTATCTACTCTTTGAACTGAGGAAGAATCAAAAGTGAGGGGAAACAGATAAGTAAGAATTTATTTATTTATTTATTTGGAAATTGGAGGAGGTTCAAGCTCAAGAAATAAGTGAGCTGTACCTTTAGCTTTTTCCCTTCTTCTGAGACCTACACTGTTTTTGTTTGGATCTGGATCTGGGCCAGTCAATGCCTCAGAGAGTTCATGCTGTTCCAAATCAAAGATTTCAACTTTCCTAAATTATTACAGTATAGTACACCTTTGAAACAAACCAAAATGCTAAAAATCAAAAACCCATCTGGACAAAATCCAGTTCATAGATTCCTTCTTAAAATTTCATTTCCCCCACAAAACAGAGTAAAAAAATACAGAGTAAAAGTTGATACTTCATTAGTTCATCTCTTGTTGACCATAAAACAAACAGTTGGCGTGCATTGAAACATATGTACGAATAAAAACACACACATTGAATAGCAGCATTACTCGAGAATGTAGAGCTGAAACAGAGTCTTGATCGGGTGGGTCGGATGCGAAAGAGCAGCGCTCCACGCTGGCTGAAGCGGAAGAGAAGAGGCTGAAGTTGGACGACGAGTCGGCGGTGAAGATGACGGAATCCGGGCTAAAATCTCGGGCCCTGAAACCCGATCTCGAATCTTGGAAGCCCACCAGCTCCGGCATTGTGTCAGGGGGGAAGAGAAGGGCGCAGCGATGGGGGTAGGCAGTAGAAGTAAATGCAGAGGTTAATTATACCTACATGAGAATCCATGCCGATTTATATATATCGCGTGTGTTTTTGTAAGAGGTTGTTGGCCCTGTGGATTTACGTAAATAAATGAGATGCCTTTTGAGAGGATCAAGAGAAGTTCATTATTATTGTTTCTTAAATCATTATGTTTAAAAATTGTAAAAAGACAGTATTAATACTTGATGAAAGATAGGGGTTTGACTGAAATTTTGTCTGGGATGTGGTCCATGTGGAGGGCTAGACCTGGCCATGAGCTGGGTTCGCGAGATTGGACCTGAATCGAGCTAGTGGGCTATATTAGTTTGGTTGGAAGAACGGACTTTATCGGGAAGAGGTGGGCCGAGTGAGCGGAATGAGTCGAGGGTTGTGAAGAGATGGAAGAAGACTTTTTAAGGGTATTTTGACAGGTCAAACAGCCAAATTTAGCCGATTGGAGTTAAAATTTAACGTTGTTGCGTTGTATATTCACTTGAAGTTACATAAATCCTACATCAAATTTGTATGGAAACAAAAAAGCTTATGTTGCAAGTGTAAAGAGTTACCCATCTTATTCCTGATTAATTTTAATACTCACACATTTTCGATTTCAACATGATATCAGGAGTAATGTCTTTTTTGTTCACACAATTTAGATTTCAACATGACATTAGAGCAATGTCTTTTCTACACCACACTTGCACAATTTTGATTTAACATTAAACTTGTTAAAGCATGTAAAAGTAAAACCAAAAAACGGTCTATGTTGTTGGCGGGCTAGGCCGCGGGTCGAATGAGCTGAACCCAGCGGCTAAATTTGAATTTAGAGTAGGGAGTAAATAGTCAATTCACCCTATTAAAACACATGAACAGACACATGATATAGTGATATACAATAAGAATAAAAAGAATAAAAATAAAAATTAAACTCCTGACATTCACGGAGGTCGCGAAAAGTGCAAAATATGGAGGTAACGATGGCGGAGCCCGGCGAGATCCTACCGGAGCGCCACGTCGACATGACGGCGCTCTACGATAAGCTGCGGCAGAGCAAGCTGTCCGCGGAAGAAATCGTCGCCAAAATGCTGTCCATCAAGAAAGAAGCTCAGCCCAAATCTCAGCTCCGGGAACTCGTCACCCAAGTCCTCCTCAATTTCGTCACCCTCCGTCAGGTCTGGTTTAGTATTTCAGTTCATCTGTTTAGGGTTTACTCTCTCAATTTTTCTTCTGCAATTGGGGCCGTCGATTTTTTTCCGATTTAGGGTTTATCAACATCGATTGGGCGTAATGGGTTTACTGAACTATTCAATTAATCGATAGGCAAATAGGTCTATATTGCTTGAAGAAGATAGGATTAAAGCCGAGACCGAACGAGCGAAAGCTCCCGTAGACTTGACCACATTGCAGCTCCACAACTTGATGTACGAGAAGAATCACTATGTCAAAGCAATAAAAGCTTGCAAAGATTTCAAGACTAAGTACACCGACATCAAACTCGTACCGGAGGAAGAATTCTTCAAAGACGCACCAGACGAGATTAAAAGCTCCACACTGTCGAACGACACCTCGCACGATTTGATGCTTAAGAGGCTCAACTACGAGCTCTTTCAGGCAAGACATCAGCAATGCATTTTTTTTTCATTGCTCGTGTGATCATTTACCTTCATTGAGTTACTGTTTTTACTGTTCCAGAGAAAAGAACTGTGCGCCCTTCGTGAGAAATTGGAACTGCAGAAGAAAGCCCTCCAAGAGACAATTGGTAACAGGAAAAAGTTCTTATCGAGTCTCCCTTCGCACCTCAAAGCCCTCAAGAAAGCATCGTTGCCCGTGCAACATCAACTAGGGGTTCTGCACACAAAGAAACTAAAGCAGCACCAATTGGCAGAGCTTCTTCCACCACCCCTGTATGTGATCTACTCTCAGTTGCTAGCTCAAAAGGAAGCATTTGGAGATAATATTGATCTTGAGATCGCCGGAAATGTAAAGGAAGCTCAGGCATTTGCCCGCCAGCTAGCTAACAAGAACTCTGGTACACAACCATAACCTTAATATATGAATGTAAATAAAAATATATATATCGTATTATAATGCTGTACTCGTGTTTTATACCATATCAAAAGTTTGAAGTATTAAATATCAATATATTAATTTTTTTGATACGATATTGATGTTTAAAATAATTCGACATAACAAAAGCAAAATTTATTTAAAATCAATTATCATAAATAATGTCATTAAAACAAATGTCAATTAAAAATAATATCGTGTTTTTCAATGCTCATTAAATATGTTTTTTTCAAATTATTCTTCGATTAATGAAAAAAAATTAAATAGTGATTATTTCAATGTATCATCAAATATATGTGAATACAGTATAGAGTGATTATTAAAACATTTTGTCTAACTGATATTGTTTCAAATGAAACAATATCCAAGCGTAACATTAGGATTTCCCTCTAAATTATAGTATATCTTTGATCCATCATCGTCGTCATGAAAAGATACTTACATGTACATACGTTTATATATGTATATACATATATTATTGTGATTAATTGATGGTCATCCTAACTTATCTCTGATATATTAATTCAGCTATATCAACAAGCTTAGAGAGCTCCAAGATGGAGGATGATGTTGCAGATGAGGAAGATGATGGTCAAAGGAGGAGAAAGCGGCCAAAAAAGGTCCTAACCAAGGAGAATCTTGACCAGTCTGGAATATATCAAAGCCATCCTCTTAAAGTCACCCTCCATGTAAATGATGGCGAACCTTCATCCTCAAACTCAACCAAACTCATCACCTTGAAGTTTGAGTTCTTGATAAAGTTGAACGTCGTGTGTGTTGGTGTGGAGGGTACTCAAGAAGAACCTTCCCGAAATAATATACTGTGCAACTTATTTCCAGATGACACTGGCCTCGAGCTCCCTCAACAGGTTTGATTTTCAATTATTTGCCACCATTAAATCTTAAAGAGTATGCTACATTCAAATTTAGTAGTAATAAATAATAATAAAAAAATGCAACTTTTTGTAGTCAGCAAAGCTCCGAATTGGAGATTCTCTTTCTTTTGATGTGAAGAGAATTTCACGTCCGTACAAATGGGCCCAACACTTGGCGGGCATTGATGTTTTGCCGGAGGTGTCCCCACTGGTTTCGACCTCTGAAGAATTAAATGATGGAACTACTAAACACACTTCTATCATATCGGGTCTGTCATTATATCGCCAACAAAGCAGGGTACAGACGGTTGTGGAGAGGATTCGTGACCGGAAGAAGGCTCGGCTGGCTCTTGCGTGAGTCACTGCCCTGAAAACCACTTTAGTCAGTCATAGAACCTTAATAACTTAATGGATGTTGTAGACTTTTTAAAGATGTAGCTAAAAGTTCAAAATATTCTGTTCCAGGATGAGTGTTCCAAAATTTATCTAATTACTTTATGAATGATTTTATATGAAACTGTATGTGTTGCAATTATGATTTTTCTTGTTGAAACTATATCCTCTTACGAATTCTGTGATTTCTTGGAATTTTTTACCTGCTCTTGATATTAGAAATTTATTTCTCAACCCTGTGTCTGGGCATAATGGTTTCAAATTTTAAAACCTGGACATCTTGGCTGAACTTTACAGGGAATTAGTTGACTCACTAAGGAACCTAAAATGGCCAGCTTTGACCTGTGAGAGCATCCCCTGGGCCTCATACACACCAAGATGCAACTTACATGCCTGGTCCATTACTTCGATCGGTAATAATACAACACCTTTGCCTGTCTGTGAATTAGAACAAGGTCAGGGACTTTCTGTTAGTGTTGATGTGGATAGAAAATCCAAAGACGAGATGGAGACACCAAAAGAAGATGGAGAGCTCCCGACTTTGGTTGCTACTGGTGTTAATATAAACGTGAAACTCCCAACCCCTTTAAAAGGATCCGGACTTGAGCTTTCAGAAAGGCTAAGTCTGATTTCCAAGAGTAGTATCTCATCTCCAATTAGTAAGGGAAAGTCACCTATAGTTAAAAGACAGGAAGAGGAAGTTGATTTCATGCTGGATTCTGAATCCGAGCTGGATGAGCCGACCCAAATGGAGGTATCGGATTGTGCGTTCAGTGGGACTGCAATTATTGACAATTCATGGATTGACTCTGGGATCCAAGAATATGGTCTTGTACTGATCCGGAAAATGGATGATGGTGCAAGGATCATGAAGCTCGAAGCCAAGGTTAAAAACCTGTTGTTTTTGCTCCAACTCTTTAGTTGGTTGTTTATGTTATTTCCTACTTAAGTTTTTTTTCTTTCATTTTTTTTTCCAGATAAGGATAAGTTCGGAATATCCTCTTAGGCCTCCTCATTTTGGGTTGAGTCTTTACAGTTGTTTACAAGGAGATAATGATTCTGGGACTATATGCTCGGGGTTTTTGAATGAACTTTGTGCAATGGAAGCAGAGGTAAGTATCTAACATCGACTCATATGCATACACATACACACACACATAACTACCTCACTTAGGATGATTCGGTGTTGAAAAGGGTTTTGACTTCTAAATCTCTCGAATCATTTGAGATTTATCGCTTTTAACCAGGCAACTTGACCCAACTTATTGAAAAACTGTAGTGATATTTAATTTAATTATTTCAAACATTCATTTTGAAGATATCAAAACATCATTTTAGAAGAAATAATGATTAATTTTGGATGTTTTAGGCTTACATTGTCTTGATATCTCTTAGAGACGGTTAGTTTGGGTCAGAAAAGAGGTTTAAAACAAGATGTTTTTGTAAGATATGAAGTACTGCCTTTTTGGTAACGCCAAGTTGTGTGCCTCTGTCCTTTGTATTTGATTTAGCAGTTGATAAACTGAGTTGTGAATTATGTCATTTTGCAGATTAATATCCACCTTATAAGGATGATACCTTTTGATCAAGAAAATAAAGTTCTAGGTCACCAGGTGCTTTGCCTCGCAATGCTTTTTGACTTCTTCTTGGATGATGGGAACCTTGCTTCTTCTGAGAGGAGTTGTACTTCAGTGATTGATGTTGGGCTTTGCAAGCCCGTGAGCGGTGGTCTTGTCGCTCGATCTTTTAGAGGCAGAGATCGAAGGAAAATGATTTCGTGGAAAGATAATATCTGCACTTTTGGGTATCCTTCATAGTTGCCTGGTAGAAAAGGCTTGTTTTTTGTTCAAAACAATTTGCTTCTTTAGAATGGTGTCGAAGTGAAAAATGTGTAATTTGATTGGTTTCATAGAAATGTTAAATTTTATACTCAGCATTTTAATTTATTTGATAAATTTCTCATCATCTTGAACAAATATTTAGATGTTTTTTTTTTTTTGTTCAAATGCCACTTCAAATTTATTGTATATACAGTATTGTGATAGAGCATTAATTTACCATGAAACAGAGTACATTTCTGACTCTAAACAACTCAAGTTTAGAAGGCGTTGACGTCGTTTATGCAACTGAACTAAATTGACTCTCAAATTGTATGGAGAAAAACTGGAAAAACTCGAGGTGAGTCTTAAGGTTATACTCTGAGGCACCAACTATATAGAATTATCGGCAGGACAGTCTTACAACAGTTTCCTGAAAAGCTTTCCCAAGAAACACAATCCATAATAAGCCAAAAAAGTACAGTAGTATAATTTACTAATTTCACTCACGAACTTCTTCAACTAAGTCGAGATGACACTAAACAATAGGCACCGAAAAAAACAACAGACAGAAGAAAAAATGGTGCAAAAACCCTATCATTCAGTCACTACTGCGTCTATTGCGCTTCTTAAAATGCCTGAGAATAAAGCTGTCGGCATAAAGAGGATAGTTTTTCCTTATCAAACCTTTTATGCATTTCCAGTACGAGAAGTCAACCAATTCTCCGTCTTTCCGAACTATGAATAAGCATCTCGAACTCTCAAAATTAGGATGGTATCCAATCTGACAAGAAGAGACGAGAAATCTATCAGCTACCGACTGAGCAGTTCATTATAGAAAAATGTTCAGTTTAGTAAAAAAAAACATCTCTGCGCAAATTCATCCGACATTGAGAAAAATCATTTTTCCTGTCAAAAACCAGTAGACGACTACTTATTTTCATTTCCTTTATAACTTCTCAATGTTATAAAGGACAAAGATTTTTGACATTTTTTCTCCGATTGTTTTCTTCTCTTCGCAAGAAGTGATTGTGCTGAGTATGGTATATGCAGGAACCTTATATACCAAGAATACGATAAAAACGATCTCACATAAATTTGCTCTATACCCACACCATCATCAAACTATCAGGTATGGATTTCTTGCTTTACTCATGCCTAGTGAACATATAATCTTATAACACTAGCTCTTCCGACTGGGTAAAAACACTTAATCGTATAAAATAACTCTTTACCGTGATATAATCAACTCCGCATCCGATCTTCTTCTCACGCTCCGGATGATGAAAAAGCAACCTATCCAGAATGGCTTTCTCATGTTCAGGACTCAACCTATCACCACTGTCATACCTGCAAAAAAAAAAAAAAAAATCCTCAAAACTATGAACAATTTCAATTAATTACAGAGTGAATTACACGCAGAATAGAAGGAATTAAATTCTGGAACTCACTTTCCGGAGTGAAGAATCATTCTAACAAATCCAACAAGAGGCACAGTCTCCTGCAAAATCTGGTCCTCCCAATCCACCCACGTGTCAGCATCTCCACCCTTCGTTTCGCCCTCGTCGTCTTCGTGGGGGCTGGACGCCACGGGCTTTCTCAACAAATCCGCCCCGCCATTCGAAACCGGCCCGGGGCCGCCGGAAGTTGCTTTCACCGAGCATCGCCGGGCTTGGCGCGGCGGAAACGACACGGAGATTGGGCGTAGAATTAGGTTTTCCGAGATGGGGTTCCGGTGGAAGGAAGGAATATTCGGTGAGTTGAGGGCAGAAATCGAAGCCATTTTCGGTGCAGGATAAGGTTTGATTTTTTCGGTGTTTTTTTATACTTCAAAATAACAACTGATGTTCATCTTCAACCTTCTTCTTCTTCACTGCAGCTGAAGCTGCGACGATAAACCTGCGCCAAGGAAGTAAAAAGGAAGCAGTAACTGGAGCGGGTCGGATATTGGAAAACGGGCGCGGGTTGGGAAAAAAACCCGATACCCGAACCAAATGTATAAAGATTAGAGCAATTATTTTCAATAATAAAAACAAACAAAAAATCCAAAACTATATTAAAAATCAAATCTTTTTCGATTTTCTCTCCCCTTCGTAATTTTCACAAACGCCTTAACTGCAATATTTGTCGAGCCCACAAGAACCTTCCCTCCAATTAAACTAGTGGAGGCTGTGTGTTCTTCGGCGACCCGTCAGAAGGCCGCCGCCGCTGAACAGATCATCGAGGATAAAGTGTCGTTTGAGGAAGAAGAGAAAAAAGAGAAACAGTATATGAGATTGCAGAGGCATAAAACAGAGTATATATGATGTTGAGCTGTTGGCTGTCGATGGTAAAGGAGCGTTTGGAGAGGTGATTTTTCATTTCTCAAATTTTATTAATTTTGCAACAATCTTGATTTGCAGAGTCACTTCAAATTTCTTGCTTATTACAGTAGTATTTTTTATTGATCTAATTGGTTAAGAAGTGCATTGTTTCAAGTAAACTAAATTGGTTACGAAGAAATTTACGGGATGAAGAAATTGAAAATGCTGAGCTCAAATAAGTTATCTTCTCTATAGGGATATCAAACAGGATAATCTGATTTCAGACTGAAATGGGCATTTGAAGCTTTCTGATTTTGGATTACGTGAGCTAGAGAAATGCTCCGTCTATGGTAGTGGAAGATGACGATTTTAGAATTGAAAGTGCGTGCCCCTGGTATGATTACAAAATCTCCAACTCTAAGAATTACAAAAAATATCACTCTTCATCCCAAACCTTAGTTGAACTGGCAAAATTTGATCACTGTCGTTAGATATTTATGAGCACGCCTCTGCACATTATTACAAATATTTCCGAATTTTAATCTGTATATTTGTAATACTTAAAAAGAATGTAAAATGAGAATATGAAGTTATTTATAATGTAGTATATAAAATTCAAAGTTTAGGCACCAAAAGTTTACGAGATGCTCATTGGCTATCCCCCTTTCTTGTTCTGATGATCATAGGATGACGTGTACTCGAAATGTATCCTCGGCCTTGGTTAATTATTTTCAACGAATTATCTTGGTTAATTATCTTTCGAGATTTAGACACAAAGAACTTCGAAAGATTTCGATCTACTGAATTCAGCTGGAAGTGCAGGTATATGCGTAAACACTGCACTGGTGAATATACTTTCTTGCCCTAGGAAACCTGACCAATTCTCAAATCAGTACACTCTGGTCTAAGCAATGCAGTATGCTAATTATTCACTGTATATATTATTACGTACTTATCGTGCAGAGGGATTGATAATGTCATTATTCGGTATGTTAACTGTTCTCATTCTCTATTTATCTCGACTCTTATTCGGTATGTCAACTGTTAACTCATAATTGTCCTTGCGTTCCAATCACAGACTAGATGGACCTGAAAGACTGGGTAACACCGGAAGAAAACCCGAAGCCACATGCTAGACTCTGCATATGAAAATCTTGATTCTTTAAAAGAGGTGTTCATTTTGTTTTCAACTTCTGTTCTCTGGTCAAGTTACATACACACCAGTGACAGCTAATCATTCATTTATCGATTTTTGATCTTTCTTATCCCGATTTATCGAGCATTTGAGATAAGATAAAATCGCACCTTCTACATTCTGCCTGTTTTGAACTTTTTGACAATTTTTTTGGTAGTGTAAATTTTAAAAATAAAAATATCTAATAAATAGAATGTATAGCATCATAAAATATCTAAAAAGGAAAACACAACAATTTTGTCGTTTTGCAGCTGAAGCACAGAGAATTAAAACTAATAAAAAAATGATTTTGATTGTGTGAAGAAGAAGATAAGGTAGATATTTTGTTAATAATCCATATCCTGTATTCCTGCACCAATGGGGCTCTGGATATTTATCGGGGACCAAAATAAATATCTAACCCTCTTTCTCACCCGATGCTGCCACGTGTAAAAGCGCCGACCAGCTGGCATCTCCTTCCTCCTCCCGCTGCTCTTCCTTCATTCTGAAACCCCCAATTCGGACCGGAGATGGAGAACGCCGCAACCCATAAATATCGTAGTTATTACATTGCAAAAGACTCCTGATTTTTTGTTCAAAAGTTTCGATCTTTTTGTTATTACGCGAGATCCGAAGATGGATACCTATGGGGTTGGAGCGATAAATTGTGATGAGCAAGAAGAAACTTCAACTTTGGTGATTAAATTATTGATCTTTTTTACTTTTTGGATGTGGGTTTTGTGATTAGGATCTGAATTTGGGGTTTCTTGGATTTTTTCTTCCTAAAGATTTCGATTTGATTGTCTGAATTTGTTGAGATTATGAATCAAATTGAATCTAGCCAGATTGTGTTTTTTTTTCCTACTGACTTTTGCAATGTGTGTTTTCGATTTTCTGACAAACGTGATTTCAGCGCCCTCGGGCAGGGGAATCGAGCACCGTAGAGTGGACGGATGAGAAACACAGCCTGTTTCTGAAATCCATGGAAGCCACATTCGTCGATCAGCTGAACAAATCGTTGAACTTGCTTAGCAGGCAGTCAGGGGCGAAGTCGTCCAAGCACAAGGTTAACAGCATCTGTGCTTCTTCTTATACACGTTTATGGTTCTAATTTTGCAAATTGAATACACTCGTACGAATACATACTTCAGAGGATAGCCTTTTTTTTGGTAGTTTTTCCTTTGTGAATCGTGTTTTCTAACCGTTTGCAATTGATATGCCACTGTAGTTCAAAGTTCTTCGTGATGGGCGTTGGTCTAAATCCGACTTCAGAGAAGGTGAAGCAGAAACCGGACAAGAGGAATCGAGAGATCTTTCGGGAAATCCGTGGATCCAGCATTATAGGTGCTCCGAAAGACACGCAAACAGAAAAAAAGTTATAACTTCTGGTGCGAAAGATCCTTTAGCTACTATCACTAGCACGAATCAAGATTCTGCCCGCAACTTCGGATTATGGCGTCGAGATTTTATAGGCACCAATGCAGGTAGCTCTCTGATATCATAGTAGTTGTTGCGATAGTTTTGAAACGAGCGAAAGATGATTTCAGTTCTTAATTTATCGTGGGTTTTATAATAGTGTTTGCACACTTAAAAAGAAGCCACCTTTAGTACTTTTGCACGTTCTTATATGTTTTGATTTCAATCCAGAGGTTACTGATCAGAACTTTAACGAGGAAGAACTTGAAGAAGACAAGCCCGGAAGCGCACATGAAATGAAGAGAACGAGGACATCAATCAGCAGTAGAGTTCCAAGCTACGGAGCAGATGATGTTGCCAAAGATCATGTGCAACCCGAAGATTAGTACTGGATGCAGGATATAACAAAGGCACGTATACTTTGTTTCAACTTGGTTTTTTTTCAAATGCTGGTTGTGCAGAATATGGAATAACCGGGTTACACTAGTGACTTGTGTGAGAGATTTTTTGTGCTCGTTGTCCCGATTGGGCTCAGCGGGAACTTTTTGCTTGATGAAGAATACGACAGGCATTTATCCTTCTATTCATTCGATTTTCTTAGTGATGACCGTAGAATACGTAGTACGATCATTGGTTAGGTGATCTCGGAAATGGTTCGACGAGTTTCTTGCTCAGATGGGAAGCCAGATGCTAGGAGTATCAATTTTGGAATAATTACAAAAACCACCCCAAGGTTTAGGCTAATTACCAAAAAAACAGAGATTTTTAAAAATATTAGCAAAAAGAAAAATAGAAAAGCTATAGATAATCTCACTATGATCAAGTAGTTGTAATCAGAACAATACTCATGTAAATACACAGACATTATCAGTCCTTAGATGTCTTCTTCTTCCCCATGAACCCGAAAAACCTAAAAATCGACTTCTTCTTCTTCTTAGCAGCCTTCGACTCTGTAGGCACCTCTGTCTCTTTCTCCGATTTAGCCGCGAGGGCCTTCGGGCTCAACCTCTGCTTCAGAGACGAAGGATCGCTAACCGTCCTCCTCTGCTTGTGCTCTGCTCTCCATTTCCTCAGCTCCTGCTCGACCGCCATCTTCTTCTCCTCCGCCTCCTCTGCCTTCCGCCTAGCCGCCTCCAGCTCGCCTTTTCTCCCACACATCTCTCGGCTAACTTCCTCCAGCTTTTTCAGGCTTCTCTCCTCCGACTCCTTCGCAGCCTCGATTTCCGAGATGGCAGCCGCCACGCGGGCCTTCCCTTCCTCCTCCGCTTCCCGGGCCCGCTTTTCGAGCTCCTCGGAAGAGAGGATCTTGCGAGCGGCTTCGATTTCCTTCCGAGCTGTCTGCAGTTTGTTTTCCTTGTCGATTTTCCCTGTCTTGGCTCGTTCCGATTCTTCCTTGGCCTTCCGAAGCTCCTCGCGGGCCCTCCCCACGAGCTCCCTCGCCTTCTCGACCTCCCGGCCTGCTTCCTCCATCGTCCTCGGAAGCTCCTCCATTCCCCTGCTTTCCTCTGTTTCGTTCGCTCGGGCGATTTCAATCTCCGATTCCACTGCTTTCAGTTCGACTTCCAGAGACGAAACCATGATCATCGCCTCGCCTTCCCTCCGTCGAGCCGCCTCCAGCTCTGTTTTCTCCCTCTCGAGCTCCGACTCCAGAGCTTTCGACTCGGTTCTCGCCCTGTGAGCTTCCTCGTTCGCTCTCTCGATCCTGACCTTCACTTCCGACAAATCCTTCCCGGCTGCTTCCATCGCCTCCTTCGTATCCTCCCTCCTCGCCATGTAACCCGCCAGCTCGCCTTTCAGATCGTATAGCAGCGAATTCGCCTCGTTCAGCTTCGACTTCATTTCCTTCGTCGACTCCACCTTCCGGTTCAGCTCCTCGATTTCCTCCTCCGCCCGCCTCAGCTCCTCCTCGAAATCTTCTTCTTCCGTCGCGAAATCTTGTTCGGATTCCAAGCGCCGTTTGAGTTCGATAAGCTCGACTGTCAAGTCAGCCAGCTCCTTCTCTCGCCTCGCCTCCTCCTCTTCCTCCTGGGCCCGCTCGACCTCGAGCTTCATCTCCTCGACTAGCCTCTTCACCCCGTCGACCTCTTTCAAGACTCGTGCTTTCTCCTCCTCCTCTGCCTCGCATTGCTGCTTGTACGCCGGCATCTCCTCGAGTGCTCGCTCGATCTCGATTTCGATGAACTTGCGCCTCTCGGCTGTCTGCAACCGGTGAGCTTTCCAGTCGACGATCCCTCCGAATTTCGAGACGGCCGCCTTCACGGAAGCGATGGGGGCGGCCGTGTCGATCTGGCCTCGGCCCAGCCCGGGGGGTTTGGGCCGGACCATTGTTGTTGGGCTTCGAGTGTAGGCGTCGGGGAGTTTGGGCCCGGCGGGAGGATGGTCGTCGACGCTGAAGGCCCGTCGGTGGTGGTGAGCTGGCGAAAGGCGAGAGGCGAAGTCGTCGTCCGGGGTGAGATGAGCGACGATCTTGGGCTCTTTAGATTCGTCGTGTTCGATTTCTGATTCGACGGAGGCATTGTCGGATTCTGCTTCTCCTAATGATGTTGTTTCGTTAGGATCGTAATGACTCTCGTCGGGTCCTCCGCCTGAGGCCGCTGGGGATGACACGATCGGATCATCTTCTTGGATGCTCGATTCTTCTCGGTCGGGCGGGGAGGCGAGAGAACCGTCTTCTTGGAAGCTTCTGCCACCCTCCATTTCTGGTGATTAACATGGAAAAACATTCATTCAAATAATTGTTAAATTTTGTGAATATATAATAAATATGAGGAAATGGAGAAAAGGAGAAATGAACCAGAAATGAGAGAGTCAAAAGTCTAAATGAGAAGCAAGAAAATGACAATGGCCTCCGAGAAATGATTGTGGAGAAACACCAAAACTTTATGTATTCTATTTTTCGGGTTTCTGTTAATTCCCCCACAATTCACTCCCTGCCCAAAATTATTTTTAAATTTATTATATTTTTTAACAAGTTAATAATATTTAAAAAAACACAGACGTTGAAATAACTCTTTTTATAATATTCTTTATTGAATAAGAATATTACAACATGATGTTTTTGACACAAGTAGCGCCTGTAGCTCAGTGGATAGAGCGTCTGTTTCCTAAGCAGAAAGTCGTAGGTTCGATCCCTACCTGGCGCGTTTAGCTATTCCTTATTGTTTTTACGAAAAAAAAAAATCATTATATTTTTTATTAATTAAAAAGTTATATTGTGAATTCCACGTGTCCCAACCCTGTTGGTCCCTTAACAAATTCCCCTACAAAATCTCTCCTTCCCAAATTTCTTTTATCCATTTCCCCTCACAAAAATTTCAATCTATCTTTATCCATTTTTTTTCTCAAGTGTTTTTATTTTGTCTTATTCAAATATTTAATTTTCAAATAAATAATTATAATAATTATACAACAGCCAAGAAAGAGTATTGTGAAATTTTGTAATGGTGGTGCAACATTATTATTGATCTTACAACAACATATATATGGCCAATTTCTCTCCCTCGTCCTCGGCCGGCAGCTCCGATGACTTCGACCCCCGCAGCAACGGCCGCCTCAGCGGCGATGGGTCCCCCATAATGATGTCACCCTGGAACCAAACCTCCTCCTTCGCCAAATCCACCGACATTCCCCAAAATGCCCCTCGGAGCGGCCTCATCGGCTCCATCGTCCGCGAGGAAGGCCACATTTACTCCCTCGCCGCCCGAAACGACTTCCTCTACACGGGCTCGGACAGCAAGAACATTCGAGTCTGGAAAAACATGAACGAGTTCGCGGCCTTCAAGTCGAACAGCGGACTCGTGAAGGCCATCATCATCTCCGGGGAGAGGATCTTCACCGGCCACCAGGACGGGAAGGTCCGCGTGTGGAAAGTCAACCCTAAGAACCCGACCTCGCACAAGCGAGTCGGGACGATGCCGGCCTTCTTCGACATCTTCAAGGCGTCCATTCGCCCGAGCAACTACGTCGAGGTGAAGAGCAAGCGCACCGCACTTTGGATCAAGCACGCCGACGCCATTTCTTGCCTCAGTATAAACGAGGAGAACGGACTTCTCTACTCTGCGTCGTGGGACAGGTGCTCCTGTTGTATTTATTTCGTCTCGTAATAGTTGCAACACTTTTTTTTTTATGTGTTTTTACAATAGTTGACACCAAAAACAATTGAACTTTTCTAGTTTGCAACACTTTTTTTATATATATATATATATATTCCACAAACACACACACACAAAAGAAATGTATATAATGACTTTTTCAACTTTAAAATGCAGTTTTATTCTTTATTTTTTATCAAAAAGTCAAAACATAAATTTTTTACTTAATTTATTTGCCAAAAAAAAATTCTTTCAACTATTTTGAAATACTTCTGAAGTTAGAGAGTAGTTTTCATACTTTCAATAACATTCCCTTTAAAAAATTTTAATTTTTTTATAATAACATTCCTATTTTATTTTAAACTTTCCTACTCAACAAAGTGGATACTAAAATTAGATATTTTATTTTAATAGAACTTTTTCACCTTCAAAATTTTCATCCAAAAGTCAATAAAACAATTTTTTTCTTATTCTTGGGTCATACTACTATGTGACTATTATAGTAAAATATTAAAATTTTAATACTTAAAATAAGAAAGATAAAAATATTTTAGTTTTTAATAGTCGTTCTTCTGTCTCATACTAATAGTCACACGTGTATATGGTCAGAACATTCAAGGTGTGGCGAGTCGACAACTCAAAATGCGTGGAGTCGGTCAAAGCTCACGACGACGCAGTCAACTGCGTCGTCGCGAGCACGGGAGGGTTAGTGTACACGGGGTCAGCAGACGGGAAGGTGAAGGTGTGGAAGAGGGACGAGAGCGGGAAGAAGGTGAAGCACGAGTGCAGGCAGACGCCGCTGAGCCAGGAGTGCGCGGTGACGGCTCTGGCGGTCAACCGAGACGGGACGGTGGTCTACTGCGGGTCTTCGGACGGAGTCGTCAACTTCTGGGAGAGAGAAAAAGAGGAGCTCTCCCACGGTGGGGTCCTCAAGGGCCACAAGCTGGCCGTGCTCTGCCTGGCCGCCGCCGGAAGCCTCGTTTTTAGTGGGTCCGCCGACAAGACCATATGCGTGTGGAGGAGAGAGAGGGCTGTGCACGCACGCGTGGCGGTGCTGACGGGGCACAACGGGCCCGTCAAGTGCCTCGCTGTCGAGGAGGACAGCGAGGCGCCGGAGAGGAAGTGGGTCGTGTACAGCGGGAGCCTCGACAAGTCGGTCAACGTGTGGAGTGTGTCGGATGTGAGTTGATTCATGTGAATATATATGTTATGAGTATGTATGAAGGAATGTTTCAAAACTTTGATTTACATTTTATTTTTTGTTGGGAAGGATGTTGTGTCTTTGTTTTTCTTATGATTTGAATATGGGGTGTTTTAATTCTTGCATGTTTTAAGAATGTGATGCATGGGCTAATTAATTATTAATTCCTAATAATAAATAAAAATACATTATAATAATTTAATTATTATATACCAATAATAAATGAAAACATATTATACGGAGTAATAAACAAACAACAAGTATTCATAGACTTCATAAATATCCTCAGTTATGCACCAAACAACTAGGTCATAATACTGACATAATGGATCAGGACAAATATCCCAAAGTTTGTCATGATAGCTTGCATGGCCTTGTAATCTGCACTGTCCTTTTCCTTGATAATGAAGGTGAGATAATACAATCCTTCACTTTCCTTAGTTACAACCTTTTTAAGAGACTTGAACTTATATTGGCGTTCAACACCCTAATAATCAAAATAGAAAAACCTTTTTAAGAGACTTGAACTTATATTGGCGTTCAACACCCTAATAATCAAAATAGAAAAACATGTATATAATCAAAATAGAAAAACATGTATATATATTACAGTCTGTAAAAATTACATGTATTATAACTATTACCTAATTATGTTTATTTTGAATGAACGGTAAAATAATGCCCAGATTACTTACAAAAAAATCATGGTATGCCTCCAATGCCTTCTCGGCCAAAATCTTGTAATGAGGCATCAGCTCAGATTTAGGCACAGTCTTGTAGATATCAGCATTACGACCAGCGAAACCCTAAGTAGATCGAACAATCAGATATATGATTGGAGTATTATTTGCAAGTAATTAATCACTACAATATTAATTAGTAATGAATTAAGATGATATTATATGGATCGTATGATGTACCTATTAATTATTCTAAGTGATTACCTCGTAGTCGATGTTATAATTCGGATCAGTTTTAAGTTTCCGAACCAAGGCGCCGCGAATGCAAGTCTCGTTATAGAACGGGCTCGGGTAAACAACAGGGAAGATTCCACCAGGGGAAAGATCTAGAACTGCATCAACTGCATCAACGTTCTCTAAAATGGACGGGTCAGGGTAATCAACAGGGAACGGGTCAGGGTAATCAACAGGGAAGTGTGAACCAGAAGGGTTAGGATCTGAATAAGGGTTCATCGGCATCCTCTCGCTCTCTCTCTCTCAGCAGCCGCAGGAGCAAGGAGTTTTGTTTTAGGGTTTTAGGGTTTTAGAAAGAAGAATAGAACTCTATATATGTACGTGGAGTATTTATAGTATCAGTATACCCTCAATACAATAGAAAAAAGGAAACTGGTTTTAAAAGGAATATTGTGGAAAAAAAAGAAAAAAAAAAATTCAAAATATAAACAAATTTAAACCAAAATCCAACTTATTCAACCTAACATACATAAATCCAACAAAATATCAAAAATCCGAAATAAGCAAGGGAGTGTTGTTATACAATCGTCCTTAAAATATATATAACATGTAGTATATATAATATATTTCGATTATTCGGTTTTTAGCAATTGGTTATCGGGTTAACCGATAACTGAATATATAAATTTTTTCTTACCAAAAACCGAATTTCTTATATTTGGTTAACCGAAAACCGAAATTTTCAGTTCAGTTTCGATTTTAACCGATAACCAAAACTGAAATTCCCTCCCCTAATACTAAGTGTCAACAAATTAATCACTAGCTTAAGATAAATAAAATGGATGCTGCAAATAAAAGATTAAACTCTAAAAGTAGTCAAATAAAAGATTAAACAGTATGTTACATCAATTTTATAATATTATCTCATATATAATTAAAGTTTTGCTACCATAAAATTACACAAATAATATTACTTAAAATTTATAAAAAGTGTATAATAATAATAATAATAATAATAATAATAATAATAATAATAATAATAATAATAATAATTGCATAATTAATAAAATTGATAAAAATAAAATATGTAATTTTTGGACTTTATTTTTTCAAAAACCCTCACGGTTTTGTTTCTGAGTCTGACCCAGGAGATCTCAAACTAATAAAGTGATACATGGCATTATAATTAATCGTACTCTTCTTAATTTTCTTGATGTGTGATTAAATTGCTAACCTAACTTTAAAGACTTTATTTTGGACTGAAATCGACTAAAATAAACTGAACTTAACCATCTGAAGTGAAATTAAGAGATCTAAAATGAACTAAAATGATTTTTTATAAAAATAATAATTTATATAAAATTTTAAATATTTTTTAAAAAATATTAATAATATTATGACAGTAATTAGATTGTATATTTAAAATTATAGATTGAAATTATTTTTTATTTATTTTATTTTAATTTATTTTGAAATGATTTGAACTGAACTGAAACTTAACTAAACTAAAATTAAGTCCAAAAAAACATATCCTAAATCTTATATAAATAAATAATTTAATCCTATGATAATAATTAAATTATTTCTAAAACAAGATTACACAAGCAATTTCAGTATATCATCAATTATTTAGTCACGTAAACCTCAAATAGAATCAGGTCAACGACAAGAGAATCAATATCCACTTATTATCGGTGGTGGTCCACGTGCCCCATTTCGAATAACGATAAAAATTCATTTTGTTTTTCCATTTCGAGTTCATTAAAGAAGAGCTCGGTTGTCGCGGCGACGGTGAGTGAATAAAAAAATGGACGCGATATTTCTGAGTCTCCAGCAGCTCTCGTTAGGCACCGCGATCGGTGTAGTAGCTGCCGGAGTTTTCACTCTCTGTTTCATCAATGGGTATTTCAAGAAGACGGCGCGTTCCGGCCTTCCCCTTCCGCCCGGTAACTTTACTCTGTTTTTTTTCTTTCCTTTTTTCATTTGATGTGCTTAAGGTGTTTGATGAATTGATTAGCTGAAAAAAATAGATGAATGGGGCGCGGGATTTTTTAGGAGAGAATTGTAACGAAAAGTTGAAGCTTTTGTATGTATTGATTTGATGACATATGTGTTTATTTGTCTGGATCATCTCCACCGAATGTTGTGAATGATTGCCGGTTTCGATCCAGCAATTTCTCCAATCTTGCGACCGAGTTGTTCGTTGCACGAACACCAAGCAACAATCGTCCGGTAGTTTTAGCATCAAACCAAGAAATGACCTGGAGTTGTTGTTTATTCTTGTTTGAGTTAAAACCACTATGTGTGTGAGGGGGTTCTACTAATAGACCAATAACCGAATCGCTTTTCACGATTGATTAATTTTTTGACGTGTATCGATGGATCAATGCAGCGATACCTGGGCTACCTTTGATCGGAAATCTGCTGCAATTGAAAGAGAAGAAACCTCACAAGACTTTCACCAGATGGGCCGAGAAATATGGCCCCATCTATTCCATCAAAACTGGATCCGCTACGCTCGTTGTCCTCAACTCTAATGATGTTGCCAAGGAGGTTAGTCAAAATTTACCCTCCATCCGAATTCTCGAGTTTTTGGTACAAAAATGACTGTGGCTCGATTAAAACATCAGGCAAATGCATTGACTTTTTTTTTTTTGTAATTAGGCCAAACTTGAGGGGTGATTTGTGTAATTAATCCTTTATATTTATAGGCTATGGTGACTAGATTCTCATCCATCTCGACTAGAAAGCTGTCGAATGCGATAAAGATCCTCACTGGTGATAAAAACATAGTTGCAATGACTGATTACGGAGAATTTCACAAGACGGTTAAACGACACATTCTCACTAGTACTTTGGGACCTAATGCTCAGGTACGACTTATGCAGAGGTTTCCTTCTATTGCAATCGTTTTAGATATATCCTAAATGAAGGCGATGATTAACTGTAGTTTGATTATGTTTTTTTTTTCAGAAGCGCCATCAAATTCATAGGGACACGTTGATTGAAAACGTGTCCAACCGATTGAAAGCTCAACAGAAAGAGAGTCCTCTGGCGGCTATAAATTTCAGGGAAATATTCCAATCCGAGCTTTTCGGATTGTCAGTAAGAGAGGTGAGCTCATCATCCCACTATAGGAACTGCTATATTTTTAAAAATATATAATCACGTCTTATTTGTTTTACGCTGTTTACAGGTACTAGGATATGAAGTGGAGTCCATACACGTTGAGGAACTCGGAACAACTTTGTCAAAGGAAGAGATATTCGAAATCTTGGTGGTGGACCCCATGAAAGGCGCTATTGAGGTGGATTGGAGAGATTTCTTCCCGTATCTAAGATGGGTCCCGAACAGAACCTTTGAGAGGAATATTCAGCTGATGTATTCCCGAAGGCAAGCTGTGATGACAGTTCTCATTAATGAGCAGAAGAAACGGATATCTCGTGGGGAGGTGCGTTTTTTTACTACACACATTTCACTGATTTTAGTGTTTACCGACTCATATTGGAACCAAAATTTCCTTTTGTCAGGATGTCAATTGTTACCTGGACTACTTATTAGCCGAAGCGAAAACATTATCCGAACAACAAATGCTGATGCTCTTGTGGGAAGCCATAATCGAGTCATCCGACACCACTTTGGTGACGACCGAATGGGCCCTATATGAACTCTCTAAAAATCCCGAACAACAGGTCGATGCAGTTTCCACGCATAATTCATGCATCGATTCTTTGAAACAATTCTCATTTGAGGCAAACCATTTTTTTTTTTTTTTGATGTAATAGGATCGTCTCTATCGTGAAATTCAAAGTGTTTGTGGAAATGAAAAAATCACAGAGAAGAAGATAAGCGAACTCCCGTACCTATCTGCAGTTTTTCACGAGACTGTGAGGAAGTACAGTCCGGCTCCAATAGTTCCTCCGAGGTTCGTTCACGAAGATACGCAAATAGGAGGATATCATATTCCAGCTGGAACTGAGGTAATCATTCTCTTTCCATTACGCTTCATTTGGTGACAAATCAACCAAACTCGTTTAGCCTCATTTCCTCAAAATTTTGGTTCAGATTGCGATTAATATTTTCGGATGTAACATGGATAAGAAAGTATGGGTGAGCCCGGAAGATTGGAAGCCGGAGAGGTTTCTTGACGGAAAATACGAAACACTGGATTTGCATAATACGACGATGGCTTTTGGAGCTGGGAAAAGGCTTTGTGCTGGTTCGTTGCAAGCAATGCTGATATCTTGCGTGGCAATCGGTCGACTGGTGCAGGAGTTTGAATGGAAACTTAAGGATGGAGAAGAAGAAAATGTGGATACACTTGGGCTTACAACTCACAGGCTTCATCCATTGCAAGTGCTTTTGAAGCCAAGAAATTGAGACTTCAATTAGTGTTGTTGTTGTAACTTTTGAAATATTTTAATGTTGCTTTTGAACATCTCCTTCTAATGGTTTACTATGTTTTGAATAAAAATAAAATAAAGCAATATTTTTGAGTTTGATAAAAGTTAATTATCATATTTATTACTCTCTTTGTTTTATTTGAAAGTATTTGAAAGTTAATTATGCATAATATTTCACTTACAATACAATTGTATTTTTTATTTTTACTTTTATTTTTTTAGTAATAAACTTTTATGTGCTTATAAATAAAATATTTATTTAATGTCAATTAATTTTACCAGATTTTTTTCACGTTAAATGACATTAAATAATTTATGATTTTTTTCCATATGGTTAATGGCATCTCCGTAATAAACCTCAAATCAAAAGGGTATCTACGGATAACAAACTAGCCCACCAACTCGGCCCAGTCTCTTTTATTAAAACCACAAATCTAATTAATTCATCTTTGGAATTTTCCTCTTCCCCAACACCCCTTCCGCCGTCTTGTGCCATCTCCGGGAGGGCTCCGCCCTACCACCGCCGATCGAGTTTTGAATTTCCTATTATTTCCCCGTCGATATCCAAAACTTCACCGACATCCCCGATTTGAGCCTTGTTTTCAATTCCCCCCTTGACCTTCCGTTTCTTTACTGGTTTATTCGATCACGATGGGATTATTTCTTTTGTAGTGCTCTCTCTCATCTCACAGAGCCTCTTAGATCCGGAAATTTTATTTTTATTTTATGTCAGTTTTTTACAATTCTCTTCTATGGCGTTACGCTTCACCGCCACCTACTCGGCCTCCATGGCCGCGAACCTCGCCGGCGCCGCTGGAAAACGCGCCGTCCCGAGGTTCCTCCCGGAGATCCAGGCGCGATCCGGTCTTCTGCAGCACCCGCCGTTGCAGAAACCCGATCTGGGTTACTCCGGCCTCCGATCCCGCACTGGGTTGACCCCGCCGTCATTTTCCCAGGCGATTCTGTCCGGTGAAATTGCCGTCGGAAGGGATCGATCTCCTGCTATTGTCGGATTGCTCTCTCTGCTGAAGCAATCTGTTAGGGCTTCTTCAGCCAACACCCCGGCTTTGGGGTTTGCTAGGATCCACGCTTCCTCGACCCTTCCCTTCTTGCCTGATTCTAAGTGGGCACACGAGCCCACGAGCACGGAGGTGGATAGAGGAGGGACGCTTTGCGGTAGCTTTCTCAACAGCGTCAACAAGGTATCGTTGAAGCAGTGTTCAGAAGCTTTGGCTACAGCTAAGAGTGATGGTTCAAGTAATGTGAAGGTCTTGCAGCAGAAAAGTGCTGGTGTTAATTCTAGTAATAGGTGGTTGTCGAAAACGATGAATTTCTTTCTTAGCTCTGAGGATGCTAAGGCGGCTTTCACTGCTGTCAGTGTTGGTATATTGTTTAAATCGACTCTGGCCGAGCCGAGGTCAATCCCCTCGATGTCAATGTACCCTACTCTTGATGTTGGTGACAGAATTCTGGCTGAAAAGGTATGGTTTTGATTTTTGAATAAGTTCAATTTTGGTTGTATTGCTTTATGGATTTTTGGTGATTTATTGGGTTTGCATTTGATCTCTGTGCGTGTGTGAATTTTCCTTTCGTATAGCCCGGTTTTTGGATGTGGAGTTGTGGATCACAATAAGGAAGTAGGTTTGATCAAGACGATTGTGCCAAAAATGAATAATTGTCAGTTGTGCATTTTTTTGAGATAATTATATATTACTTCCTCCGTTGCATTTGATGTTTAAATTTCAAGGCCTAGAATACATACCAAGTAGTTTATCCAGAGAAAAATCATTGTTTGTGACTAGTATTATTTGTGGATAATCTAAGTATTAACTCAATTTGTAAATATAAGAAGGTTCATCTTTCATTGATGTTGTACAAGTACATAATCAAAGTTTGTAAATAATCGAAGAAATGGAAACAATTTGCTCACGAGACTGACAATTTTGTTCTTGGTTATTTTGACCGTCTTTTGCAGGTCTCTTATATCTTTAGGAGCCCTGATGTTTTGGAAATTGTGATTTTCAAGGCTCCTTCGTTTCTCCAGGTATTGTTTTAGAATTTTTAATAGCATCATTGCAGAGAAACTTCTAGATGGTATTCATGTCATATCATGTAGCTCATGTAGAAACTTTTTCACCCACTTGTGTAGGAATTTGGCTTTAGTACCTCTGATGTATTCATCAAAAGAGTTGTGGCAAAAGCCGGTGACTGCGTGGAAGTAAGAAATAATATATCACATTTGGCAGTTGAATTTTTACTCCTTGTCATATCCATATTGTGATCTAAATTTATTTCTCGGATAGGTTCAAGATGGAAAATTGATGGTCAATGATATAGCTCAAGATGAGGATTTCATTTTGGAGCCAATTGAGTATCAAATGGACCCATTGGTAAAATCTTGTGTTTACTTTCCACTTTGCTCATTTTCAACCACGTCTCTTCCATCTTTAATTAGTAAAATACTTATTTTATTGGTTCTTTGATTTTGTAGTTTGTTCCCGAAGGCTACGTGTTTGTGTTGGGCGACAACCGTAACAACAGTTTTGACTCTCATAACTGGTAAGTTTCGTAATTCATGATTAACTCCTGCACAAGAACTAGAGATAATTACAAAAAACAAGTGCTAGTTATCTTTCAGAATTTCAAATTATCTATATCTATTTCATAAATTGCACCCTCACATCCTGGAGTTGTCTTAAGAAAATCCAAAAAGTCTTATTATTATCCGTAGAAACGGAAATGGAGTAAAATAACTGAAATTCTATAATCCCCTGATTCGGAAATTGTTGCTTTCCACAGGGGTCCACTACCTGTCGAGAACATCATTGGCAGATCAGTTTTCCGATATTGGCCTCGTACTAAAATATCCGACACTTTGTACACCAAATCCCAGCAAAGGAGTACTACCTTTGCATTTTCATGATAAATTCTGGGCATCACTATCCAACCCCGGCACATCTACTACACAGCAATCCTAATGCTACAAAATCCTTCTTTTTTTTTTTTTACTGTTGCTCTCTGATTTTCAAACACAAATGGCTATGGATATTTCGGTCCTTGTGGGCAAAGTTTTAAGATTGTGGGAATTATTAATATTCCAAAGTATTGAATTGCTCTGTAAATTTTATGTCTTGATATATTTTGTATGGTTAATTATTTTCTCAGTTTAAAACAATTACCGTTTTATTGTTTTACCAAGAAAATATGAAAATGTATTATTATTAAGGTAATAACGTTGTCGAACTTATATTTGAGTTCAAAGTTCATTATTGAATCGATTTTGTAGAAATGTATGGGACATAAGATATATAACAATTATGATTTTGTAGAAGTTTATTATTACAAGCATTGTCAAAGACTCAAAAATCATTTCAAAAGTATGTAATTTCTACCATCTAAATAATCTCTCAAATCTCATCCCCAGAAAGCCCTTAAAGTAGAAGCCGTCGGGATGGACATCCCATAAGCACTTATCACCGGAACAATCTTCGCTCGCGACCTTGGAGTTGAAGACCTTGACACTGCGACTCTTCGGGCCCCATTGGAAATCACAGGTGTACACTGTACGCCCAAAGAGTCGAAAGAGTTTCTCGCGCACTTTCCATTTGTAAGCTGTGTGGAAGTCGATCGTTTGTTTTCCGAGATCTTTGCCTCTTTTCATCTTGCAATGAACGATCAACGGAGGATCGTTGGAAGGGAGGCTGTTGAAAATCGCAACCTCGTATTCATTTTTCTTGATCAAACCAGAGTCGATTTCTTGGAAAAAAGTAGTCGTTAAGAAAACGTATGCAACGAAAATTTTTAGGCCAGTCGTCGTTGTCATCGGTTCGATCAATTTCCTTTGTCGAAAATGAACACCGGTTGATGGTATTTATATACAAGAGCAAATAAATTGTAGAGATTATTACAGAAATCTGCCCAGGTTTCGAAATTTTGGCAAACGGAAAATCATTACAATCACCTGCTTATCACCTGCCTACTATTTTCGTTGTTTTACACTTACCTATTTCATGTGAACGAAACAGTATATTCCATTATCTTTAATTTTTTTTTATTGTTTCTTATAGCTTATTACTAAAATACCCTTATTGCAATCAATGTTTTTAATATGACCCCCTCACGTGTTAAGTCGCACGTTCTCTCAACTTTTTTTATATTTATTTTCAACCATTTAATTCTAAACCAAAATAAATTTGGAGTTGGAGGGCTTTCCGGTTCCGGCGTTCGGAACTCCGAAGAGGTGGTCGTTACTTCTTCTCAGATGGAAGGCGTACCGAGAGGCTGAGAAGCGTTCCGGCAACAACCGAGCGACACACGGAGGAGGGGGGCTCCTAGTTCTCCTGCAGGTGATCCTTCGATTTCTTCGAAGGGTCAAAGCTTTCGGCGGCGGCGTTGATTCGACGGCAGCAGCGCAACTTGGGCCTCAAGTGGTCTTGGGCAGCGGCAACGAGAGGGCGTATCGAGGCTTCATAGAAGTGTAATTGATTTGGTTTTAAGATTAGGGTTTTAGCTAGCCAGCAAGATTTGGGATTTTTTTTTTATTTGGGATTTTCAGTAGCGAGACGATGGGCTGAGGGAATGAAATGAATTAGGGTTAGGATCTGTAATTTAATTCACATTTCTTTCAGTATTTTTTTTTTATTCAGATAAATAAATATGTGTTTGTACAATAATACCATTATATTATAGTCATATTTAAATGTTGACTGAAATGCAAGTTAATTAAATGGCTCTCGAAATAATCCAAAGAATAATTCGGTAATAATTCGATCCGGCTAAAAAAGTAGATTAGTGTTTAACGGAACAGAGCAAAGTTGAGGTAGTCGGGTGTAAACTTTTTCTGGTAGGTAAGTTCCAAAATCTCGAAACTCTAACAAGTTTTTGTAATAATCCCTAAATTTTATTGTGGAAATAATGCAATTTATTTCGGTTATAATCACATTTCATTTTTCCGAGATACTCTATTTACATGATAATTACTTACCTATTAAAAATATATTTTTACTATTAAAAATAAATGTAAAAATAATTTTTTTAAAGTAAATAATAAATAATTTAAGAGTATAAATATTAAATTAAGTGTGTTTTTTTTATATACCTATCAAAGTGAAATAAAATTTTATTTGATTTTTCATATAAAAAAATATTTGCTTTTCCTTGAGAGACCAAAATGTTGAGGTGACAGGCTAATGGATGACATCAGCTTTCAAGCACTTAATGATAAAATAAAATAGTTAAAGACAATTTAGTAAAAGTAGAAAATACTATGTTTACTACTAAGTGGAAACATATTATTGATAGAATTATGCAAATAATTGTTGTAAACAAAATTATATAGAGAATTTATAATAATTTTTTATAATTGTTACATTTTTTCATATATAATTTCGATACTAGATATTTAACCACGTTGAAATTGAAAATTAATTACTCTATGAGATAGAGAATATATATGTAGATATTCAACCAATTAGAAATTGAAAATGAATTACTCTAATGGAATTGTTTCTTAATTTGAAAATGCTTTTAATAATATTTAGATGGTTAATTACATGAAAATTGTATGTCTTGATATATATTTTGTATGGTTAATTATTTTCTCAGTTTAAAACAATTATTGCCCAAGGAAAATTGAAGTTATTGCCCAAGGAAAATCGAATCGATCGGCTTCAATTTTTCACAGTTCGATTATTTTTCCCATCGCCAAACGAATTATCTTTTGTGCTTTGGAACCCTCGCTAGCTTTTGATGAAGTAGCAGTGGTTCCCAGTGTAAATAGCAGCGATTCTCCGACGTGTCAGGGGCACAGCGTGTGGAGAGTTCGATGAGGATATCTGAGGCGAGCACCACCTCTATCCGCGGTGAAGATTTCAAGAAAGTATTTAACATTTTTTCATATATGCAATTAAAAACATTTTCCATTTTATCATTTTTGAACATATAGAGAATAGGTGAAGATTTCAAGAAAAGCATTTTCCATTTTTTCGGATAAGCAAATGAAGGTTAAAACACATAAGTGTAAATCAGCAACGATTTTCAGGCGAGATTGTCGAGTTTAATTGTTTTACCAAGAGAAATATGAAAATTTTATTATGAGTTTTTAGAAATTTATTATTACAACTACATAAACCATTGAAGAATTATGTAATAATTTCTACCAGTCAAATTTTTTCACAAATCTTGTCAGAAGGCCCTTAAAATAGAAGCCGTCGGCCTGAACATTCCAGAAGCACCCACCACCAGCACAGTCTCGGCTTGCGACCTTGGAGTCGAAGACGTTGATACTGCGAAACTTTTGGCCCCATTGGAAATTACAGGTGTAAATCGTACGCCCCAAGAGGTTCTCGCACAATAGCCATTGGTAAGTTGCATGGAGGTTGACCGTTTTTGGTCCGAGATCTTTGCCTCTCGTCTTGCAATGAACGGTCAACGGAGGAATGGTGGAATTGAGGCTGTTTGAAATTCCAACCACGTATTCGTTTTTCTTGATCAAACAAGAGTCGATTTCTTGGAAAAGAGTAGTTGTCAGGAAAACGTACGCAACGAAAATTTTTAGGCCAGTCGTTGTCGTCGTCATCTCGATTGATTTTGTTTTGTTTTGTCGATAATGAACATTGGTTGCGTGTTATTTATATGCAAGAGCAAAGAAATTGGATTGTGAAAATAATGCTTTTTTGTGTAAAGTTCACTAGATTTATCAAATTTTATGTAGTAAATTTGATTTGCTGATATCGAAAGTGGAAAATAAATATATTTAATGTTATAGGGAGATAAAAAAAATTTTGGTCCCATAAATGTAGATTTTTTTCGATTTAGTCCCACATACATCCGCCTTTTCAATTTAGCCCCAAATATGTCGAATTTGGTTTCAATTTAGTCTTTTTTGTACGGAAATTTTAATTTTCGCCAAAATGTGTCCATATATGCTGATTCAGCGCCACATGTCAGCATCACATTGGTCAACGACTTTTTTCATTTTTTTTTTAAAAAGTCGTTGACCAATGGGATGCTGACACGTAGCGCTGAGTCAGCATTCATGGGCACTTCGTACAAAAAGGACTAAATTGAAACCAAATTCGACATATTTGGGGCTAAAATGAAAAGGCGGATGTATGTGAGACTAAATCGAAAAAAAACTACATTTATGGGACTAAAAAGTTTTTTTATCTCTGTTATAGGTGGAAACATATTAATGAGAATAAAAAAGAAAAAAAAATTGTTCTATAAAGTAGGGCTTTTTTGTTTCACTTTTTCAATTTAATCCTGTATAAATTAAAAAGTGGTCAATTTAGTCATTTTTCGATCAAAAAAGATAAAATTAACCCAAAAACAATTGACCGAAGAACACGTGACATTTAATTTAGATGAAATTGAAAATTCAATGGTGTATTCAATCAAGATTCTATAAGGTTTTTATGAACTTTTAAATTTTATGAGTATTCAATTCGGATTTTTAAAAGTTTATTAAAATCTTGAGGTATTTAATACGGATTTTAAAAAGTATTTAGAAATATGTAGCTATCCAAAAATCAATGAATTTTAAAAATGTATGGATTTTTATTGATTTTATCTCCAAAATACAAAAAAAATTGTTCATTGAAATCTCTTCTAAATTGAGATTTCTATGGATTTATATTTTAATCGTCTAATATATTAAAAAATAATAAAATATATAAAAATAATAATAATAATAATAATATTCAAATTAGTGAATATATTGATAAATTATTATTTAATAAAAAAATTATAATTGATAAAAAAAATCATAACTACACCTTCCTAAAGTGCTGTCAACGTGTCGACATATCATTGGTTTGTGCGATTAATAAATATGTGAACTTGTTGTGATGTCAAAAATGAAAAATCACAACGTGATAAATAAAGTTTTAAGATTTTTCATATTTTGTTTTGTTTTCTTTTATTATTATATAATATTTGTAATCTCATTGATTCGATTATAGTGATAGTTGTTAGTTTTTTACGATGACCTGTTACCAATTATTGTGATATTCACGCCCAAAAACATCAAAGTGCCTATCACTTGTTGTGATATTAAAACTAAATCGTCCACGACTCTCGAAATATATATAAGATGCGAAGAAAAAGATAAACGAAAGAAAGAACACACAATTTATATGGAAACTCAAAACACGAAAAAAAAACATGGGAAGAAAGAGAAATCCACTACTTTATGATTTTCGTCCTAGCACTTCGAGAAACTTCTCGCCTATTCCACGTTCGCACCTCATCACACGTGCATGCAATTGATGAGGAGTCATACATGTCGTACCCAATATTGTCAAAATTACAACACTAATGTTTATGACTTTGTAAAATTTATTATTACAACCAATATTGTCAAAGACTCAAAGTTTGCAAAAGTATGTAATTTATACTAGTTAAATTTTTTCATAAATCCATCGCTCGAAACGCTCCTTAAGTAGAAGCCGTTGGCCTTGACTTCCCAGATGCAATTATCCAAAATATTCTTCGCTCGCGACCTTTGAGTCGAAGACCTTGACACTGCGATGCTTCGAGGCCCATTGTAAATCACAGGTGGCCATTCCCGAAGATTTTCTGGCACAATTTGAATTCGTAATGTGTGGGGGTAGGTGATCGTTTCTATTCCGAGATCTTTGTCTTTCTTCTTGCAATGAGCGGTCAACGGAAAATCGGTTGAAGGGAGGCCGTTGAAAATCACAGTCCGGTATTTCTTGCCAACACAAGAGTTGATTTCTTGGAAAAAAAGTAGTCGCTAGGAAAACGTACACAACAAAGATTTTTAGGTCAATCATCGTCGTCATCGGTTCAATCGATTTGCTTTGTTTTGTTTAGTCGTAAATCAACATTGATTGCAAGGTATTTATATGTAAGAGAGCAAATAAATTGATTTGTGGAAATAACGCAATTTATTTCGGTTAGAATTATATTTTGTCCTCCTCAAATTCTTCATAGTTTCTTATCAATTAAAAATATATTTTTACTACTAAAAATAAATATAAAAATATATTTTGAAGTAAAAAAGAAAAAGTATACATATTAAATTAAATATGTTTTTTTGTTTTATATGCTAATCAAGTGAAATATTTTTTTTAATTTAATTTTTAATACAAAGAATTATTTACTTGAAATGCCAAGTTGATAGATGACGTCAACTTTCCAGCATCGACCAAATATGATTCTAATTAATTCCTATTTATCTATATATATATAATTTCAGGAACCAATAGAAAATTAATAATAATGTTGTGTTTACACTGTAAATTATAAATAAAAAAATTATAATTTTTAAATAGTATTATTATTAAGTATATTTAAATTATTATATATAAATTTTAAATAGTAATTTGAAATTATATATTTTTGGTAATAATAATTAATTATCATCTCAAATATATATAATTTTATTTTTTTTCTCAAAATTCTTTTTTATTCTATTAATATTAATTTAATTTTAATTAATCGTATCTTATAAAAATCGATCTCCTCCTATTCCCTAATCCATTTGAGTTTAAAAAAATCGATCAAAATTTTTAGGTATATTATTTGTTCTTGCTATAATTTGGCTTCGTATATGTCATTTTTTATTTTTCTAAACATTGAATCGATTTACATACATACGTTCTTCTATTCCTTCATTTTTTTTCCTCGATTTTTTTAATTTTATGTATTAATTATGATTTTTTTGCAGATTCCAGAATCAAATTGTCGAGGTATTAATTATGTTTGACTAGATTTTTTTTTAAAATTTTAGTTTATCTCTAATTCAGTTATGTTAAATTTGTTTTGCATGTTAACATACGTATATTAATATAATTGTATTTCTGCCATCTCATCTTCTTCATTTTCATCAAGTAAATTCAATGTTTTTTATATTTCTATTTATTTTCCAGTTTTATAATTTTTATTTTCGATATATTTTGATTTTTCCCCAGCGGTTTTAGGTATTTGTTGAATGCCTTTGACATTCGAGAAATGCAGAGACGAGAAACTCCTCTTCTACCAGATCAGAGACTCCTCGATCGGGTAGGATGTAAATCGAGGGATGTGCCCGAGTAGCAAACACATGTGGGAGAGAGCCCATGGTCTCATCCAAAGACTAACTTCATAATATTTCAATGATAAGTTGTCATGTCCGAGATTCGAACTCCGTGTCGTCGGGGAATTACACCAACATCACCACAGACCTTAACACTCGGCTATGCCCCAAGAAGCTTACATACTATAAATTATATCAAACATGCGTAATCTTTGAAAATAATAAAATTTTCACAATTGAGATAACGGTTAATAATGAGATTAATACGAATTTACAAATTTAAGTGAGAGTTCGATTATTAAATAAAATAATTTGTTTGCCCATTAATAAATTTTTGGTCGAAATACGTTGAAAATTAAATAAAATTTTAGATTATTTCAAACAAATAAATCACGTGTATCGCACGGGGCAGTGATACTAGTTTAATACATTTGTAAAACGAAATATGGTTCTAACTCTTATTTATTTAATAAATTTATTTTACAGATATGGAAAAATAGAGAATATGGTTCTAATTCCTATTTATTTAATAAATTTATTATTAGGTGGAAACATATTATTGATAGAATTATGTAAATAGTTTTGTAAGCAAAATTATATAAAAAATTTAAAATTAATTTTTATAATGGTTACATCTTTCTTCATATATAATTACTTAGATATTTAACCAAGTTGAAATTGAAAATGAATTACTCAATTAGATAGAGGGAGTATATATGACAATTTATATCTTGCTCTCAGATATACATCTTACACTCGATCGACGTTATAAAACTATAGTCAAAATTAATATAAAAAAATTCTTTTTTTTCTCTCTCGCAGCTCGCTCTCTCCCCTTTTTTTTCCCTTTCTCACAGCTCACCCTCTCTCAACTAACTACTCAGCTCTCTCAGCTTCGATCGACTCATCTATTTTCGCCGTTCGCAGCTATTCACATGAAAACGGTGACCAATCGCCTGAAAAATTATGGTATGCGTTCGATTTAAACAAAATGTTTTTTAGATCATGTTCTTCCTCGATTTTTGATCGATTTTTTGATTTGAAAAATTAGGTCTTCGGTACGATGATTTGTACGACTCGATGTACGATACGGATGTGAAGGAAGCCCTTAATCGGCTGCCGAGAGAGGTTGTCGACGCCAAAATTCAGCGCCTCTTGCGCGCCATGAACTTGTCCATGAAGCACGTACCTTCCAGATGATCTCAGGATAATTATTTAAGAGATTTCACTCCGATCTCCGATGTGACTTGTTGATGTTGGTATTCATTGTGTTGGTTGAATTCTGGCTTTTTGTAGAGAATTTTTTTACTAATAATTTTAACCGTAGATATTCTTAGCTGAGTACATTACTGATATTACGAAGAATGAAATACCTACGGTTCTTAATTAGACTTCAAATCCATGAATTTAAGAAATTTGTTAAGGTATCGAAAACTTACAGTGAATATGGATTTCGACGGCGACTTCAAGTCTTCCAATTGTGACTGAGATTGAGCGCTGCCGGAGTGAAGGATAGAGAGACGGCGACTACAGATTTTTTACTCGTTCGTTGTCACTCCGTGAGAACTTGGTTCATTTCCTACTCATCCCCGCTGTCCCTCCGTCTCGATTTTCTGCGTGTCCTGCTCATCCCCGTCGTCGCTCCAGCGGATTTTCAGCGCCAACGTTGATTCAATTTTCTCACGAAATTGGGCAAATCAATTCACGTTGGTAAAAGTAATGATTTTTCAGGCCCCAATCACACCCCGCTGCCGTTCAGTCACCGTCGATTGCTCGCTGCCCCCAATACTTCTGACGAAGGTCGGCACATCTTCTTCCTGGCCACTCCCGTCTCTTTCGATTTTGAAAAATAAGATGAGATTATTATGTTTTAATTAGGGATCTGATTCCGTACGTTTGGACGAATATTCATTTGATGTATGTTTTTTTTTTCTTTTATATATTTTAATAAATAAATATATTAAAATATTCTGAAATTACAAAAATATTCTCAAAAACTTAAATATTGCATAAGACCACGCGCTTAATGGAGTGTGACGTGTGAAAGTGTACTGCATAAACAACAACAAAAATCCAATTAGGTTGCAAATTGCAAAATATAAAAAATTCAAAACTTGGGTTTGTAAATGGTAATTAACTCTTAGGTAAATGTACTCCTATTTTATTTAGGGCTAAATACACTTTGTCACCTCAGGATAAGAGGTTTTTACACTTTGCAACTTAAAAGGAAATTTTTTACCAATCATACCACAAGATAAGGACTTTTACAATTTGCCATCTGCGAGTAGCCACTTCAGGATAAGAGGTTTTTAAACTTTGCAATTAATCGAAAAAGTTTTACCGATCAGTATCACAAAATAAAGACTTTTACAATTTGACACCAGCGAGTAGCATTTCAAAGAATATTCTTGTCATGTGGGGGCAGCAAATTCGCCGTTTAAGTATATTTTACATTTTTTAATACTAAATAAAAATAAAAATAAAAAAATAATTAAAAAAAGAAGAATACCATCTTCTTCCTCAAACCCATTGTCGCATCGCATCCTTGAACTCGTCATAAATCCTCTTTAATTTTATTCATTTATTTATGCCAAAAAAAAACATAAATTCTCTTAAAGCCAAATCCATGTTTTTTTTTCTTAAAATCAATTAGAAGCCTCCAAAGATTTTCACGCGCCGCAAATCCATGTCGTTTCTGGAGGTTTACAATTCGTTACTTTTCTCTCGTCGTCGTTTCGTATCGTTTTGCGGTTGTTTTTTATTCTGAATTTTGAATCGTTCGCGCAGGATCTGGGCTGGAAATTTGGGGGGAAAATTAAGGTTTTCTGTTAGGTTCACCACATCGCTTCTTGTTGAGGCGCATCCGCTGGTTTTTCATGGATTTCTGTATTTTGGGTACTTCATTTTTCTTTGGATCTGGGCTTTAATGTAAGTACAGACGATTTCAGAAGGGCGCTATTTGACAATGGAAGTACATTATGGGCTTTCGTTGCAGAGGGGTTCTTGAAGAACATGGATTTAGAGAAAGCGAAAATCTCGAACCACCATTTTGATTATATCAAATATAAATCATGATCAATTATTGTATTATATTTCAACTTAAAATTATATTATTATAATATTTTTTAATTTATTAATTAAATTATAATGAATTAAAATGATCTAAATTTAAAATTAATATTAATATTACATATATTACAAGTATAATACATATCAATCATATTGTATTTATTACATTGTTTCTCCGTGGCAAAGTGGTACGAGTATGCCTTCTAAACTCCATCAAGTCATAGGTTCAAATCCCTCCTTCATCACTTTTTTAAAGCAGGAAAGGATGATATTTGATTTTTAAAATTTTTAAAGGACGAAATGTGGATTCCAATGATATTTGATTTTTAAAATTAAGTTGACTTAATGAATTTTTCACTTTTTTAAAGAAAAGTTAAGTTAACTGAATGAATTTTTGCAGGAAAAGATGATATTTGATTTTTAAATTTTTTAAAGGACGAAATGTGGATTCCGATGATATTTGATTTTTAAAATTAAGTTGACTGAATGAATTTTTGCAGGAAAGAATGATATTTGATTTTTAAAATTTTTAAAGGACGAAATGTGGATTCCGCTTTAGTTACAGGACGGTTTGTGATATTATCTCTATGAAAATGAAAAGTTGAGGGTAAATTTGTAATTTATCATTAATTAGGTCACATGGATTGCACACGAGAGGAATATTTTTTGGAATATTCCGATCCGGCCACTCGCAGGTGGTCAATTGTAAAAATCCTTATCTTGTGGTACTGATCGGTAAAACTTTTCCGGTTAGGTTGCAAAGTGTAAAAACTTCTTATTCTCTCTTATTATGTGGTGGCAAAGTATAATTAGCCCTATTATTTATGAGTTAATTACATTTTGCAACCTGAAGTACGGTTTTTACACTTTTCAATCTAATCGAAAAATTGTTTCAAATGACTACCTGAAGTTTTACAATTTCACATTAACCAACCTACCTTCTCAACATGTGTCATGCACACGTGACTAAATTAAGAGCAAATTAGTCTTTTTATATATTTTAATTATTTATTCATTAAATAAATAAAAAAAACATTAAAAAATTAAAGACTTAAAAAATAAAAATACAGATAAAAAAGTTATCTTTTTCCCTTTCAAAGTTCAAACAAGCATCGACCCCAGATTTCTACCATAAAAAAAATGAAAATCATCATCTTCATCGAGGTCGTCAGGGGCGGAGGGAAAGGGGGTCAAGGGGTCACTGGACCCCCCTTTCCCAATAATTTTTTTTAATTAAATTTAAAAAAAATCAATTAAAATTTATTTTAACTAAAATAAAATAAAAAAGTAAATTAATAAATATAAAATACAATTATATACTCTATGTAAAAGAATATACTCAATTTACTTAAAAAAATAAAATTAAAGAATACAAATTGGCTGAAAAGTTTTTTTCTTTCACTCATACTCATCGTCCTTATCGTCTCATTCAATGAAACCCTAATTTTTCACTTACCAGGTTTGATTTTTGTTCAATTGAATTATTGTTTAATTTAATGAAACCCTGAAAATTGTTTGATTTTGAATGATTAAATTGATTTAGGGTTGTGATTTGTTTTGATTTAATTATTGTTTTTACTATTGATTTGATCGATAGAGTATTGAGTTTTTATTGAATTTTATGGGTTATGTTTTTTATGCTAGCTATAGTTTTCATGGTATTTGAATTTTTTGACAGATTCATGGATAAATTTTTTATTCGAAATAAAAAGTTACCGGACTCGAGTACATTTATTCCTACCAAATCTTCGAATTTTGAATCTTCTTCTACTGTTGAGAGGATTGTTGAATTTTCGAATTTGGACCCCCCTTTGTAATTTCTATGGTTCCGCCACTGGAGGTCGTCATGCCCAGATGAATCGCCGCCGCTGTCGAGGTCACAAATTTGTACGAGCCCAGATTCCATATATGTACAAGAACCTCTCGATCTCTATGACGACGAAGGCTAGGGCTGGGCATTCCGTCGAGGCGTAAATCCCGTGGCCGTTGCCTACAGGGACGAATTCGTCAACAGACCCTCACCTTCACTCTCTCTCTCTTGGCTTTGGATTTTAGAAGTAGAAGAAGAAGATTTGAGATTTTTTTGTATGATTTTTGAATTTTGGTGTTTGGATGTTCTTAGTCGGATTTATTGAAATATGATTTTTGTGCTTATTGTGGTTATTAGATTCACACCAATATGTTTATATTTACAAATTTTGATTTAATGGAATACATTTGTTTATCTTAATTTTCTCCAAAAATTATAAGGGGGTTCTTTAGTTGTTCCTCTGAACGATTTACATTCAAAATAAAAAAAAAAACTATTTTTATTTTTTTTAGTTTGATAATTTTAGTTATATTACTATTTTTTATTTTTTATTGTATTAAAAGGGTAAAATTGTAAAATACCATTAAATAGGTCATGCATGACACATGAAAAATATATTTTGTTGGAATATTCCATTCTGAGTTCGGGCAGGTTGGTTTATGTAATTATGTAAAACTTCGGGTAGTTAACTGTAACAATTTTCCGACGAGGTTGGAAAGTGTAAAAACCTCTCTACCTCAGTTTGCAAAATGTAATTAATCCTTTATTTATTTAGTAATTTGTTTTGACAAATATCCAAAAGTAGAAAATAACTATGTTTACTGTTTGTTAGGTGGAATCATATTATTGATAGAATTATGCAAATAATTTTGTAAACAAAATTATATAGAGAATTTAAAATTAATTTTTATAAAGGTTACATCTTTCATATATAAATTCAATACTGATATTCAACCAAGTTGAAATTGAAAATTAATTATTCTCTGAGATTGGGAGTACATATGTAGATATTCAACCAAGTTGAAATTGAAAATGAATTACTATATGAGAATATGAGATAGATGGAGTATTCAATAATCATTTCTATATTTCACAAAAAAAATTAACGATTACAAAAAAATTAATACTTCCAAGGTGGGGCGTGCAAAAGGTCTAAGAGATATTTTCGATCGAAGGAAGAACATGAATGTTATTATTGCAAGAAGAAGGACCATATCCTGAAAGATTGTCTGACAGTGAAGAATAAGAATCGCGAGGAAGATTCTAAAAATTTGGGAAATCAAAATAGGAAACCGGAGGTATGTATTGCGGAAGAAGGATACTTGATGGAGATCTTCTTCTAGTGTCTAATTTGGGATCACGAGCGTGCGAAGAGTGGATCTTGGATTTCGAATGCTCATGTCATATGTGTCGCTGTAAGGGTTAGTTTGATACATATGATGTCATGGCCAGTGAGACGGTGGTTTTGTTGAATGGCGCACCGTGTGAGATACTTGGCCTTGTTAGGATCGGGGTCAAGATGTTTGAAGGAGTGATTCGACACTTGACAATGTGAGGCACGTTCCTGACTTGAGGGTGAGTCTTATTTCTCTCAGTACCCTTGATGAGAAGGGTTATCACTACTCCGTTGGAGACGTGCTTGTATGGTGATAAGAGGAGAGAAAAAGTCTGGAGGATTTTATGTCCTACAAGGATATACGATTACTCGGAGCGATGTAGTCGTACCCGCTGGTTCAAGCCGTCTAGGGAAAGCTGAGCACGAGGTGCTCGCTAAGGAGAACTTGATGGCTTTAGTGATGGGTGTTGCGGGCACTCATATTGATACAAACGAGGAGGATCGTTTTCGTGACTCGCGGGAGTTGAATGGTTTTGCTTTGTGTTGCGAGGATGTCGGGAGAGCACGCAAAGGGTATAAGGCATTTGCAGACTAAGTTTCGACGAGGCTCGGACATAGTCAATTTTAGACGTCAAGGTGACATTTGGTTTTGGGGTTGTATGAGATTCGCGCCAAGGTGGAAATTTGTTGAGTGGTGACTCGAATCCAATCGAATTAAAAAAAACAAGGATTAAATCGAATAGACAAAGCGAGACAAGCACGAGACCGGAGACCGAAGAAGTCGTGACATTAAGTCGGAATTAACTTTGTTAATTACCCGTAATAAGTCTCACGTGGATTTATTAATTCGGCGGGGAGTGCTAGATTGCAAATGACTAGGTTGCAAATGGGCTTTTAGCCTATTAAGAGTTCGGCTGGAGATAAAAAACTTTTTAGTCCCATAAATGTAGTTTTTTTTCGATTTAGTCTCACATACATCTGCCTTTTCATTTTAGCCCCAAATATGTCAAATTTGGTTTCAATTTAGTCCTTTTTGTACGAAGTGCCCATGAATGCTGACTCAGCGCTACGTGTCAACATCCCATTGGTCAACGACTTTTTTTTAAAAAAGTCGTTGACCAATGTGATGCTGACATGTGGCGCTGAATCAGCATATATGGACACATTTTGACGAAAATTAAAATTTCCGTACAAAAAAGACTAAATTGAAACCAAATTCGACATATTTGGGGCTAAATTGAAAAAACGGATTTATGTGGGACTAAATCGAAAAAAAGCTACATTTATGGGACCAAAATTTTTTTTATCTCAGTTCGGCTGCGTACAGGAGGTCGGCAGCGCCATTCCTTTGCGCACAACAAGGGAGTCGTGCATCAATTAGTGGATCCATAGTTGTTTGGGAAATAAATAGATGTTTATTTATTTAGAGAATAGAATAAATATAATTATATTGAGAATATAATTTTATTATTTAATAAGAGATTAAAGTTATATTTGGAATATGAATTAAAAAATTTGATTCCTATTGCTATTGTTACTTATTTTATAAGTTTGCTACACTTATAAATAAAGATCTTCATGTTTCATTATTAGTAGGATCTTCATGCTTGATTATGAGTATTGAAGAATATATGCGGTCCACTATAAATGTTTAGTTGCCCAACTTCTCTAACAGTTTGAGTTGTTGGATGAAGCGGTTTTTAACATGGTATTAGAGCCTAGCCTTGTGGCAGGTTTCGGGTTCGACTCCCGCCATGTGCGACTCTACCCGAATTAATTATCCACATGTTGGGCCTTCACCTGAAGTTGAAATCGGCCCACAAGTGAGGGGGAGTATTGGAGAATATATCCGGCCCACTATAAATGTGTAGTTGCCCAACTTTTCTAACAGTTCGAGCTGTTGGATGGGCCTTCCCCTGAGGTTGAAATCGGCCCACAAGTGAGGGGGAGTATTGGAGAATATATCCGGCCCACTATAAATGTCTAGTTGCCCAACTTTTCTAACAGTTCGAGCTGTTGGATGAAGCGGTTTCTAACAATGAGTACTTCTCTAACAGTTCGTGTTCTATCGTTTTTTTCGTCATCTATTTTATATTTCAAGCTATTTAAGCGGTTTCTAACAACGAGTACTTCTCTAACAGTTCGTGTTCTATCTTTTATATCGTTTTTTTCATCATCTATTTTATATTTCAAGCTATTTTGTGTGGAGTAATTTTGAAAGCCGAAATTACAACTCTAGCTATTATGATTTTGTAGAAATTTATTATTACAACTAATATTGTCAAAGACTCAAAGTACATAAATCATTGCAAAAGTATGTAATTTCTACCAGTCAAATCTTTTCACATATCCATTACTCGAAATGCTCTTTAAGTAGAAGCCGTTGGCCCTGACTTCCCAGATGACATCATTGCCAAAATATTGTGTGCTCGGGACCATGGAGTCGAAGACCTTGAATCTGTGATGCTTTGGGCCCCATTGGAATTCACAAGTGGCCAATGTACGCTTGAGGATTTTCTGGCAAATGTTGAATTCGTAATGTATTTGGGGGGTGACCGTTTCTGTTCCGAGATCTTTGCCTTTCTTATTGCAATGAACGGTCAACGGAGGATTGGTTGAAGGGAGGGTGTTGATAATCTCAACCCGGTATTTCTTGCCAACACAAGAGTTGATTTCTTGGAAAAAAGTAGTCGCTAGGAAAACGTACGCAACGAAGATTTTTAGGCCAATCATCGTCGTCATCGGTTCGATTGTTTTGCGTTGTTTTGTGGGAAATCAACATTGGTTGCCATGTATTTATATGCAAGACCAAATAAATTGTTTTGTGGAAATAATGCTACTTAGTTGGGTTAGAATCTTATTTTGTCCTCTTCAGATTCTCAATAGTTTCTTACCAATTAAAAATATATTTTTATTAATAAAAATAAATATAAAAATATATTTTTAAGTAAATTAAAAAAGTATACATATTAAATTAAACATGTTTTTTTGTTTTATATGCTTAATCAACTGAAATAGTTTTTTATTTAATTTTTAATATAAATAATTATTTACTTGAGGTGGCAGGCTGATGGATGACGTCAACTTTCCAGCACCTCATGATAGATAAAAAAAAAAAAATAGTTAAGGAAATTAAGTAAATGAGCATCTCGATAGGACGAAATATGATTATGTTGAAAATGTACACAAAATTCAACTCCAGGTGAAAATTCTACAAAAAACCGGGTATTTTGGTAATTCTGCCAGAATTTGAAATCCCCGCAAACACAAAACGACACCGTTTCAGAATGAAACAATGTCGTTCAGTATCAATCCGAGCCGCGGGTGCACGGGTCTAGGGCGATTGATTTCTCAGCCGATTCTTCACCAAAATGCATGATTCCTTTGTGGTTGTGGTCCTTGCTAGCTCATCTACATGATGCACAAGAAATCGCATCGATTGATCGTACGGTTGAGATGTGCGAGTCTGTTACAGGTCGACGACTTAGATTACGATTTCAATTTTTTTTACATGTAATCACTCGTATTTGTGATCGATATGCAAGTAGTGAGCTAGAGTGAACATTGTTGTCCTCTCATTTAGCTTCGTATAATCCCAAAACCACCATCCTCTCCACCGTGCACGTAGGTCGTCTTCCCGGCGGCCGAAGCACGTAAAATGTTCGTGTTCATTTCGATTTTGCAGCGTGAGTGTGTTCTATATACTTGAATCAAACTTCGTGTGAGGTGAGAGTTGAGTATTTGATTCGCAATCGAGTTTTGAGTTTTTTGTTCGAATATCCTGTTTTGGAGTTTGAGTTTGATACTCGCGGGAGCTCGAGTTTGTTTCCGGCTTGTTTCTCAACATAGACCCTTTTCCGTGTCTCGGTATGTGAAATCCACGTGGTCCTGGATACAACGAAGCATTCATTTCCTTCAGAAAAAAAATGTTGAGAAAAGAGGCCGGAAACAAACGCGAGCTCCGGCGACACTGAATCTCACACAATAACACTAAACCACTGAAACGAACACTAAAATCTCACACACGTCGGAAACATTCAACACACACCTCACCGCGAGTTTGTATTGGATATTTCGAACGCAAACACGAAGAGAAAACAATCACACAACAAACGATTTTATGTGCTTCAATCACTGGAAGATGATCTACGTGCACGGTGGAGGGGAGGGGTGTTCTGGTATTATTCGAAGCTAAAAAACAATTGTACAAAGCTCTCTCTAGCTCAATACTTGCATATACATCACAAACACGAGTGATTATATGCTAAATAAGAAATGCACAAAATCGATGAAAACATCTTGGCCATCGAGCTGTAACAACCTCGTAAATCTCAGTCGTGAGATTTCGCGTTGCAATTCCATGTGCATTTCGTAGATGAGCTGACAAGGATCATGTAGCCACAAGAATCAAGTCGAATGGTGAAAATCCACTGAAAAATCGTTCGCCCTAGACCGCTGCACCCACAGCTAAATCAGACGCAAAATGGCGTCGTTTTGTTCTTGCGCGAAATTTGAATTCTGTCAAAATTACCATTTTGCCCCTGTAGTGCATTTTGTCGATTTTGCCTCCAGAGATGATTTTTCGTGTACATTTCAAAAAATCTCCACCTTACACAACAAATCAACTCCCAGCAACCCCCATAACACAATCAACACTGCAGATCACCTAAAAAAACAAAGAATCAAAATTCAGTTCAAGAACTTACCTGAAACAGATTTAAGAACCAACTTCAAATCCAAATCCTGCACTCCACAGCTGGATTTAGAATCTCCAATCAGTCCCATCATGATTCTTGTATCCTTATATTTAAATCCATACCAAGAACTCACCATATGATCCATCATAGCTCCAGTAATACCCAAATGCGACTAAATGACTCAGAACTGGCTTGGTTGAAAAACACATGTACTCAACTTCTTCAATTGTGAAACAAATGACTTCAAACCACCACCAATAAGTTTGTACACTGAAATGTGACTTCACTGCACATTTCATTCACTACAAACCATCCTCCAACTCAGAATCACCATCACACTAATTCCAAAACCAGAAACTGTTAAGTCAACAAAGCCAGTGACTTTAAGAATCCTTAACAACCATGCAAAAAACACAATCCACACAGTTCATATACATGACTATGAACCTCAGGCCACAGTCAATCTACTCAGAAACACAAGTGAGCAACAAAATCACCAAGTCATACCTCAAAAATTCTCAAAACTGCCAGTTTGAGTATTTTGTTGCATAACTCTACAACCACAACAGATCTCTCACATCTGCTGCAGCCAAAAGTTCCACAACCTCACAGAGATTGTGAAATGTCCACCAACTGGACCAGATTCTGACACAACTTGAACTTATCCACTGGCAACACCTTAGTGAAACTGTCAGAACGATTTCCTTCAATTGCTATCTACTCAACTTTGATAATACCTTTCTCCACTACATCTCTTACAAAATGTAGCCTCACATAAATGTGTTTTGACCTCTCATGAAACACTTGGTGTTTAACCAAATGCAAAGCACTTTGGTTATCATAGTTAACAGCAACAGTGTCTTACTCAACTCCAAGTTCATTGAGGATTCCCTTTAACCATATGGCTTCTTTTATTGCCTCAGTCATAGCCATATACTCACTCTCAGTTTTACTCAAAACAACAACACCCTGATGAGTGGCTTTCCAGACAATATCAAAACCAAACAAGGTGAACACATAACCAGTGATGGATTTCCTGGTATCCACATTACTTCCAAAATCAGAGTTTACAAATCCCACCAAAGCATCTCCACTGAGATCACTTCTCTGGAATAACAACCACCTGACTGCATCCCAATGTATTCTTTCAGGATTTGACATAAACCTAGAAACTGTGCTCATAGCATATGCAAGATCAGGCCTACCACACATCATGACATACATGACACTCCCAACTGCAGAAGCATAGAGAACACTACTCATGGAATTTATCTTAGACTGTGTAGATGGACACTGATCCACTGAGAGTTTAATATGTTGAGCAAGGGGAGTTAATGAGATTTTGGATTCCTCCATATGGAATCTTTTCAAAACATTTTGCAGATAGGGAGTTTGAGATAAACTCAAGGTCCAAGAGGCTCTATTTCTCCTGATATCCATTCCCAGAATCCTTCTAGCTTCAGCTAGATCCTTCATTTCAAATTCAGCTCTTAGCAGCTTCTTAAGAGACTCCACCTCAACTTTTGAGCTACTTGCAATCAACATATCATCAACATAGAGAAGCAAGTTGGTAACCACCTTCTCAGATTTCATTTTCAAGTAGACACTGTTGGAGATCATGCATGTATACGCAGCGAAAAACAAAAATTTTATTTTATTGAAAATCCTATTTTCAATATCATTAATTGATTTAATTCAAATCTATTAAATAAATAATCCACCATTTAATTTAATTATCAAATAATTAAATATTTAATTTATGCATCTCATACTACATAAATTAAATCTAGCACAATTATATTTATCACATTAATAAATTACACTTATACAATTAATTACGTAAACATGCACACATAATGTGTCAAATTGACAATTATTGTAATCACATAATATAATTCCAATCAATTCAATTTTAATTAACAATTAAATTAATCCAAATCAATTTTATTTTGTCAATTATAATCCCAGTACTTAACGCAAACAATTAATGCAAACAATTAAATCTAAATTTAATCGTACACTTAGCGCGAACAATTAAGGCAAACAATTAAATCTAAATTCAATCGTAAGTACCTTAGGGATTCGTCGGACGAAACGAGGTTTGTCGGAAGTCACGCGGATGCGACGAGGGGAGACACGCGGGGCGTGCGGGCTGCACACGGGGAGAGCTGGGGTGGCTCTCGGCTGGTCGCGGGCGGCGGTCGGGCAGGGCTCGGACGTTGCTCGTGCGATCCTCCGGCGTCTCTCGTCAAATCAGGTTTCACCTCGTATAGGTAATCCCACTTGCGTATTGCACTAGAAATACGGAAAGGAGAATACGACGGGAAAAACGGGCCGGAAACAATTTCCGGCGAGGCGAGCGGCGGCGGCTCCGGGCGGCAGTCCTCCGAGGGAGGCGGCGGACGAGAGATGGATAGGGAGAGAGGGGCTAGGGTTAGAGCTCTCTAGGTTTTGATATATTTTTCTTCAAGCCGGAGCTCCTTTTATAGGCGAGGAAAAAAGTTTGTTGGGCTCAAACCCTAATGGATCGGATCCATTAACCCTAGTCGGCCCAATTCATTAGCCTTCATTACGTTTTTCCAAAATTGACAATCAATTTCAACTCCGAAAAATATAAAAATTATATTTTCTTTCTCGTTTTAATTTTCTCATCAATATGAGATAGTAATAAAAATTTCCAATTTCACTAAATCGAAAAGCCGATTTCAGGGGTACTGCTAAATCGGGAAACTTCCCAAAATAGAAAGTGTACACCACTGTGTCCGTTTTCTTCAGCTCAGTAATATTTCCAACTCATAATCACAATTATGAATCTCAGATTCAATCATATTGACCTCCGACTATATATACTTAATTAACAGTTAATTAATACACTATCGTATTCAAGGATCGGTTTACACGAGAATGTGACCCTCAATGGTTCAGGTGTATAACTAGCCGTGGGCTCACAACAAATTGTGATTCGAACAACACATTGTTCTTATTTCAACTACTCCTGGGAGTTTTATATTAATAATCATATTATTTAATCTCCGAACAAGTCGGTGCCCAACGAATCAGTGACGAGTGTCTAGTGATGTTGGTGATTTTGTGTCGATTTTCCGTATCCATTTGTGTATGAGTTGCGTCTTTTGAGTGAATTTCTTGAGTATTCTTCGTGGCTTTGGTATGGTTAATGCGTTTGTTGAGTGTGCAGGTACTCGAGCTTGCATGTGTCGAGAAGGACGAAAGGAGGAGCTCAAACGAGTCGAGTCGAGGCAAAGTAGGAGCTGCCAAGACCAGGCGCTCGCCCAAGGAGCCAAGCGCTCGCGTGCCCAAAAACTGAGGCTCTGAAAACTCACCAAGCGACCGCCCTCCAAGCAAGCGGTCGCTTGCCCACTGACGCGGGCGATCGCCCCCTGCCCCAGGCGGTCGCCTGCCCCTCTTTTTCAGCTTTGACTCGCGTTTTGACTCCGAGTTTTCGAGGCTATTTAATAGGTTTTTGAACCTAGGTTTCAACACTTCTTGAGGCAGACTTTTATTTTCGTTTTTTGGAGAGAACTTGGAACTCGTATCATCTAGGTTCGATTATTGCTTTTGGATCTTGGGATTTGTACTTTCGAATTCGGTAAAAGTCGGAGATTCCGCCGACGGGTACTTTTGTTTGATTTCGAACTTTAATCTAGTAAGTCTTCTTTGTTTTCAATTTTCGTGTTCCTCAATTCCGTGTTAGATTACTGCTTCATTATTCTTTTTACTTCTAAAATTGTTTTCATGAATCTTTATTTTCAAAAACTTAATTTCTTTTCAATTAAAATCATGAGCAGCTAAATCTTTTTACTAGGGTTAGGGGTAGAGCGATTATTGAATTAGGGGTCGAGTTTGAATTCCTTTAATCAACGCCAACCGGGAACGGACGTGTTGAACTAATTTGTGAATTCAGATTTTAACTTGAAAGCGATAATCGTGATCCCCGAAACCCTAGTTCATTTATTACGTGATTTCAAAAACAACTCTACTTGCTTTTAAATTCGATTTCTCGTCTTTTCATTATTTAGCTAATTTTCAGAATTAAACAAAACCAAAAATCAACTCTTGCATTATGCTATTTCACTTTCTTAATCCCGTTGCAAACAATTAAACGCTTTTATGCCGATAGTAGTGTTCCTCGAGAGATCGACTCGGGCGAGTTGCTTTAGCAACTAGTTCGATAATTTTATTTGATTTGTGACGATACGAAAACGACTTAATCATCTAGCAACCACGCTTCACTAATTCCCTAGATACAAATGAAGTGCCTGCAAGAACCTTGTAATATAGTTAGCGTACAGTACGATCCCTCCGATACATATGTCTTGATCAAACTAGAGATATTTGTTAATCGAGATCTCTTGTTGAGTTTGATAACTTTGCGTACGTTCTAGGTTTCGTAAAATTCAGTCGTGATTGATCCAGAGAAACACATTTCTCTAATCACCTCACTGTTCAACTCTGGCCAGAGATTCCGAGACTACGAAACACATATGACATCCATGATCTATATCAAGCGATCTGATCCACTACTACCATGCACAAACTTCACATCAGATTTCGAACTGCACGAACATTGTCTCCTTTTTCGACTTACTCCCTTTCCAGGGAATCAGAGACAAGTCACGATACAGCTAGTCCTCTGATGAAGTCACGATGATGTCTGGGTCTTAAGGATTAATGGTGCACAACTATATTAGGGAATTCTCTACTCGATCAGTGATAACCACTTAGAGATTCCAGGGAGAGGGAGTTCAGTGAACTCATTAACAGTGAGCACCCACTCAAGTATGTCGATGTCCAAACATCGAGGCTCGAGATTAGCCCACATACACTAAGTGCTAGTCTCAAGGGGGAAAGGCCGGGTATCCTTGTTATTGGCGTAACCTATCGACTAGGAACTGAGTTTGACCAGTTACGTTGCGTTAACAGAATTATCTCTCGGTTTCCACAAAACCGAATTCATACAACATGTTGTAACTGTACAAGACTATATCTATGATTCAACATTGAGAGTAGATATAGCATATGCCTTAATTAATCATAATTAGTGATCTTTCATAATTTCGAAATAAATTGATAATATTTATTAATTAAATAATAAATTAGGTTCGACCACAGCCACAGGTTGGCTTGTTGGTCGCCTACTCTATCAATCTCCCACTTGACCTAAAGCCAACTGCTCTCGTATCTAAGTCCCATCGACTCTCGATGTTTCTCGTGGACAGATCTAAACAAAGGCTTGGTAAAGGGATTAGCTATATTATCTCCCGAAGTAACTCTTTCGACCAAGACGTCTCCTCTCTCAACGATCTCGCGGATTAGATGATATTTCCTCAGTACATGTTTGGATTTCTGATGAGATCTCGGTTCCTTAGCTTGTGCTACGGCCCCCGTGTTATCACAGTACAACGTTACTGGATCATTTGCGCTCGGAACGACTCCCAACTCTTGGATGAAGTTCTGTATCCAAACAACCTCTTTTGCAGCTTCACTTGATGCAACATATTCAGCTTCAGTGGTGGAATCAGCCGTGGTTTTCTGCTTGGAACTCTTCCAACAGACGGCACCTCCGTTAAGCTTGAATATGAATCCCGATATCGACTTGGAGTCGTCCACGTCAGATTGAAAAATAGAGTCCGTAAATGCCTCTATTTTCAAATCATGACCACCATAGACTAAGAACATCTCTTTAGTATTTTGCAAATACCTAAGAATGTCCTTCACGGCTTTCCAATGAGCCGATCCAGGATTAGATTGATATTTGCTCGTGACGCTCACAACATATGCAATATCAGGTCTAGTACATAGCATGCCATACATCACGCTTCCAATACCCGATGCGTATATATGGTGTGCGGTTCATCTGCTCGATTTGCAGTTCCGTTGCTGGACACATGGATTTTGAGAGATGAACTCCTTGACACATTGGCAAAAACCCTCTCTTGGAGTTTTCCATGTAAAACCGTTTTAAAATGGTTTCTATGTACAAGGATTGTGATAGGCCGATCATCTTTCTAGATCCATCTCTATAGATTTGTATTCCCAATACGTAAGATGCCTCGCCTAAATCCTTCATCGAGAAATGTGTGTACAACCATGCTTTCGTTGCCTGCAGCATACCTACGTCATTCCCAATGACTAGTATGTCATCAACGTATAGCACTAGAAACGTCACGGCGATCCCACTAACCTTCTTATATACACAAGGTTCCTCCGGGTTCTTGACAAAATCAAACTCTTTGATTGTGTTGTCAAAACGTTTGTTCCAACTTCGGGATGCTTGTTTCAATCCATAAATAGATCGCTGGAGTCTGCAAACTTTTTGCTCTTCTCCAGGAGATATGAATCCTTCCGGCTGCGCCATATAAATTTCTTCCTCAGTGTCCCCATTGAGAAACGCGGTCTTCACATCCATTTACCATATCTCGTAGTCGTACTATACCACACAGAGATGGCCAGCAAAATCCTAATGGATTTAAGCATAGCGACTGGTGAAAAGGTTTCCTCATAGTCAACACCTTGCTTTTGAGTATATCCTTTTGCCACCAACCTAGCTTTAAAGGTCGCAACCTTTCCATCATCTCCAACTTTCCTTTTATAGATCCACTTGCAGCCTATGGGAACGATTCCCTTAGGTGGGTCTACCAACGTCCATACGTTGTTGGAATACATGGAGTCCATTTCGGATTTCATGGCAATAAGCCAATGTCCATAGTCCGTATCTAATACAGCTTCATTGAAGGTTCTAGGATCGGATCCAACATCAATGAGTTTGTGATCACTATCAACGAGGAACAACCGATCAGGTAACTTCCGAACTCTTTCGGATCTACGGATTATCGGTTGTGGAGGTGTATCAGTAGTTTGTTGATTTGGCTCGGGTTTAGGGACTGGTGCATGAACTTCAGTTTGTGGGTCATCATCTCGAACCTCTTTGAGATCTACTATGTTGCATTTTCCATCCGCTAGGAATTCCTTCTCAAGGAACACATCATTTCTCGAGACAAACACTTTTGCCTCAGAAACATAGTAGAATTCATATCCCATGGAATCCACGGGATATCCCACAAAATAGCATAAGTCGGATTTACTATCCAACTTATCTCTCACTAGCCGCTTCACATAAGCGGGACAACCCCATATCTTTATATGTTTGAACGTGGGCTGTCGGGAATGCCAAAGTTCATAAGGTGTGGATTTAACTGCTTTAGTGTTAAGTTTGTTCAGCAAATAGGCGGCTGTCAAGAGTGCATAACCTCACAAGTACGCCGGCAACTCAGTGACTCCCATCATAGATCGAACCATGTCCAACAGGGTTCGGTTACGACGCTCGGGCACTCCGTTCAATTGAGGTGTTCCAGGATGAGTCCACTGAGAGAGAATCCCATTCTCTTTTAGATAGTCTATAAACTCAGCGCTTAAGTATTCGCCACCACGATCGGATCGCAGATGCTTAATACGAAGCCCAAGTTGATTCTCCACTTCATGTCGGAAGTCTTTGAACTTTTCAAAAGTCTCCGATTTGTGCTTCATTAAGTACACGTAATCATACCTTGAGTAAGCATCGGTAAAAGTTACGAAATAGTTGAATCCACCCCTCGCACTAACACTTAGTGGACCACACACGTCTGTATGGATCAGATCCAATAAACATTCAGCACGTGCCATTGTCCCTTTGTAGAGAGACTTGGTCATTTTCCCTTTGAGGCAAGCTTCGCAAGCTTGGAGTGATTTCACATTATCAAGTGTGAATAGTCCTTCCTTTATGAATTCATTCAATCGTCTCAGGGAAACATGTCCTAGTCGGGCATGCAAAAGTTGTGCGGGGTTAAGACTAATTTCTTTTCGTTTTGCTGTTAGCACATTAACATGGATTTCGTTTAAGTTAAGTTCATATAAATTGATCGATAGACGCCCCTCACATATCACTTCATCGTCCTTTTGTATAAGGCAAATCGAATTTCCAAAAACAAAAGAATAACCTTCATTATCCAAAACAGGAATAGAAATAAGGTTCCGAATAAGTGATGGAACGTAAAGACAATTGTTCAAAACTAATTTAAAACGAGAATCAGAAACATCTAAGTAAATAGCCCCGATGGCTTCAGCAGCAACTCTTGCTCTGTTCCCCATCCTCAAGAAGGTCTCACCTTTCTTGAGCTTCTTACTTCTTGTCATGAGCTGCAAATCATTACAGAGATGTGAGCCACAACCGGTATCCAATACCCACGAAGAAGAATTGAAGGACAAATTTACTTCTATGTAAACGTACCATTCCCAGAACGGTTCTGGTCTATAGGTACTCCTTGCAGTTACGGCGCCAATGGCCTTTCTTTCCACAATGGTGACAAGCGTCATCAACAGATTTGACGACCTTGCCCTTAGATCCACCTTTCTTCCTTTTATAGACCATATTGCTCGAGGAAGAAACACTTTATTTCCTCTTCTTCGGATAGGAACTCTTCCTCTCAAAAGTTGAAGCAATGAGAACAGACTTCTCTTTCTTGATGGTCGTTTCAAAACTGACCAACATGTTAAGCAGCTCCTCGAGAGGTGGTGTGAGTTTACTTTACGTACGTGTGTGTGTTCGTTTCGAGTGATTTATTTTTATTAATTCCGCTGCATTTCATATACATATATCACTTATATATTTATCACATTAACAATCTGATCAATCTAATTAAAATATTTAAATTTAGTAAATCACGAAAAACGAACGTTTTTTGTACAAGGCATAGTGTTGCGGCATACGCTGTTCTGCCGCAGAACACTGTCTTGTCTAGGCAGCGAATTTCACAGCGTTTTATTTACTGCCTACGACTTTCACTGTAATTGAGAGATCTCATCACTAAGGTATACAAAAAAAAATCTCACTCGAAAATCTACTAACCGGGGATTCGATTAAATACTAACACTAACAACACACACAGAGAAGTTCATGTACTGTGAAAACAAGAAACCACTAATCTTCAACTTCAAACCCTGGTACAGTATGATGTATGTTGACAAACAAACAAATAAATCATAGCATGACGAAAAGACAAATAAGCGCCCTGTCCACAACCCCAAAATAAAATAAAATAAAAAGAATATTTTTTCCTCAAATAGAAAAACTTCTCTGTTGAGTATATGTGGGGCTATCTCCTCTCCACTCCGCTATCGCCAGATCGAAAAGGTTAATTTTTTTAAACAATGGAAAAAACGGAGATGTTTTTTTTATTTATTTCTCTAAATCTCATAACCCGTTTGCTGAACCTAAAAAACCGAGGGTTATTTTTTATTTTTGAAGGTGGTGGTTGTGCATGTGAGAGAGTCAATGGAAAATCAAGAACAAATGTAATTATTTATTGGTATTTGTCATTAAATATAGTTAATTCTTTATTTTGCCATTACTAGTTTTGTGATTTTTTATTTTTTTTGAAATTTTATTCCAAATTAAATACATGGTGTTTATATAGTAAATTAGTAAAACTTGCTCTTAGTTTTTTGGGAAGGAAGCGTATAATTGTGTAATGTTAGTATTTATATTTGTGTTATGTAATAAAAATATACTTAAATCAGTTACTGTAGACACTGACTGTGGATTGATATCATTATACTGCTGCATATATGATTTCTTTTATCTCGCTCTCACCTTCTTAGTTGTCGTCGTCACTTATTAGCGCGCAACTGAAGCACTTTCAGCAAGGCCTCATTCTCTTGCATTCATTTATTTATCGATCCCACCTTATCCTCCTCCGACTCATTTGATACTCAAGATGATCATAACCACTCGATCTATTTATAGCCGAACATCGAAGAACAAACTAAGCGCTGTCGTAGAACATGAATCCAACAGCGCAATAAATAATTCAGTCCAACGCTGAAAATTAAGATTAAAATTAAAATTAGCAGCGCAAACATTAGTTCGATCAACAAGCATTCAATTATATATACCTGATATATATATATCTTTTTCTCCCGCCACTCGTCATGCGCACAACATGAAGAGCTGTCGTCCTTCTTCCGTCATTTTCAACCCGAGTCAATTAACATATTCTGAAAATTATATTAAAAGAGGTGTAACAATCGGGAAAGGAAACGAACCTGCAAGCTTAGAAATCTTCATTTCCGTAGGCTCTTCTGATAACAAAAGGACAGTCTCCCTTTCATCTGGTGAGAGTGTTTTCACACCTAAAAACATGCCATTTCAAAATAGACATAAGCTATATATTTATTTAAAACAAGTAACCGATCCAAATTGACTAACAAATTCGTCGTCTAACCTTTGATTCGAATGAGCTGATAAGCCTTCGTTGGAGGCCTGAGTTGAACAAAGCATCCGACCGCCTTCTCCTCAAACGACTCGGGCTTCTTCAGCATTTCCTTCAACACACTTTTCCTCAAGTAGAGCAGTTTCATATTCTCGACCACGATGGAAGCCAAACGGACTGCTTTTAGCCTATTAAGAGTTCGGCTGCGTACAGGAGGTCGGCAGCGCCCATTCCTTTGCGCACAACAAGAGGGTCGTGCATCAATTAGTGGATATATTCTTTGGGAAATAAATTGATGTTTATTTATTTAGATAATAGAATAAATATAATTATACTGAGAATATAATTTTATTATTTAATAGAAGATTAGAGTTTTATTTGGAATATGAATTAAAAGATTTGATTTCCTATTTTTATTGTTACTTATTTTATGAGTTTGCTACCCCTATAAATAAAGATCATGTTCATGCTTGATTACGAGTATTTCATCGATATTATTGAGAACATCGAGAGAGACGCTATTATTGAGAATATCGTTTTGAAAGAGCGTTGATTCGATTAAAGTGGTATTTTCTTATTCGTCCATGGTTTTTCTATATTTTGGATTTCCACGTAAAATTCGTGTTCTATCTTTTATATTTTTTTTTTTTTCATCTAAATTATATTTGAAGCTATTTTGTGTGAAGTAATTTTGAAAGCCGAAATTACAATACTAGAGTTATAAATTTGTAGAAATTTATTATTGCAACCAATATTTTCAAAGACTCAGAGTAAATAAATCATTGCAAAAGTATGTAATGTCTACCAGTCAATTTTTTTCACATTTTCATTCCTCAAAACGCTCATTAAGTAGAAGCCATCGGTTCTGACTTCCCAGATGAGATGATCGCCAAAATATTCTGTGCTCGGGACCTTGGAGTCGAAGACCTTGAAACTGTGATGCTTTGAGCCCCATTGGAAATCACAAGTGGCCACTGTACGCCCGAAGATTTTCGTGCACAATATGAATTCGTAATGTGTGTGGCGGGTGACCGTTTCTGTTCCGAGATCTTTGCCATTATTATTGCAATGAGTGGTCAACCGAGGATTGGTTGAAGGGAGGTCGTTGATAATCGCAACCCGGTATTTCTTGCCAACACAAGAGTTGATTTCTTGGAAAAACGTAGTCGCTAGGAAAATGTACGCAACGAAAATTTTTAGGCCAATCATCGTCGTCATTCGTTCGATCGTTTTGCTTTGTTTTGTGGGAAATCAACATTGGTTGCCAGTTATTTATATGCAAGACCAATGGTAATGGTTGCCAGGTATTTATATACCAGAACTAATAAATTGGTTTGTGAAAATAATGCTATTTAGTCGGGTTAAAATCATATTTTGTTCTATCTAGATTCTCAATAGTTTCTTACCAAATTAAAAACATATTTGTATACATGTTTTTAGTTGGGTTACACATATTTTTATACATATTCTTACCAATAAATATAAGAATATATTTTATGTAAAAATATACATATTAAATTAAACATGTTTTTTTTAGTTTCAAGTGAAATAATTTTTTATTAATTTTTTTAATATAAAAAATTATTTACTTGAGGTGGCAGACTATGAATGATGTCAACTTTCCAGCACGTCATGATAGATAAAAAAATAGTTAAGGAAATTAAGACTGATGAATGACGTCAACTTTCCAGCACCTCATGATAGAAAAAAATAGTTAAGTAAATTAAGTAACTGAGCATATGAAATATGATTCTAACCCCAATTTATTTAATAAATTTGTCTTACAAATATTGAAAAGTTAAAAATAACTTTGTTTAATATTAAGTGGAAACATATGTTTTCTCCGTTGAAAGTTATTGCTGAAGGCATTGCGGTTGGGTCTGATATTGGGGAGGTATGATCAGTCAGTTAACGATATTTAGAGAATTTAAAATTAATTTTTATAAAGGTTACATCTTTCATATAAAATTTCGATACTAAAAATTCAACCAAGTTGAAATTGAATACTATTAATTACTCTATGGGACATATATATGTACCGATGGTTTCAATAATCATTTTAATACTTCACAAAAAAATTAAAGACTTAAAAAAATTAATACTCCATCAATCTGTTCCACATAAATTAAAAGATATGAATTGTATTCTATAATAATTTATGTATCTTCATATAATTCTAGTCATGACTAAAATGATAGAAAGAACAAATTTATTTTTATTAATAAGTGTAATTCAAAATTTTATTACAACTATTGATTAATGTACGCAAAACTTGTAGCCAGTCAAATTTATTGGCAAATATCCATTTTTCTCCTTGAAATATAAACCATCACTCAACACAACCCTAAAGCACACGTCCTTAGCACACAATTGGAATGCGTTGATGGAGTCGTAGATGTTAAGAGCTCTGATGCCTCGTCCGCCACGCGACGTCGCACAAGTACAACGTGCGCCCGAATTTGTTCGGGCAAATATCGAATACGTAAACCTGGTCCGCCAAAGGACGCTGGATTCCTAAATCCTTTTTCTACGTCCTCGACGTGCAATGAACGAGCTCGGCATTAGGATCGTTGAAAGGGATTTTGTTGATAATCGAGTCTTGAAATTTACCGGTCGTGCAGAAAGCCTCGGTTTCATGGAAATTATCGAGGCTTGTTGTTAGCACAACGCTAGCAGCAACCAAGATTTTTACGCTCATCGTTGTTGTCGTGTATGTGTCGTCTTTTCGTTGGATTTGTCAAAAATTATTGAGGTTTAGAGGGGTCTTATAGTAGCATGCAACCTTTGTGAAAATTAATTAACATTTTTGGCCATTATGGTTTCAAAATTGAAAATAGCAAAATGTGTATTTCTATAGTAAGAAGTAAATATTTCATATTTTTAATTATGTTAATTTAGTTTTTTTTTTCATCGGAAATTTCAATTTTTATCGGTCAACTACTTACGTGGAAATTTAATACCTAGTATTTAAATAATTCTACTAATCTTATGATTATAAATATGTAAAATTATTGCAAACTAGAAATTAAATACTCCCTTCGTCCCTAAAACAAAACGATAACACAATCGCACGTTTTATATCAGAAATGCGTTTTTCAAAAAATTATTATCTTATTACATTATGAAATCGATAAATTTTTGAGTATATGTATCATCATCACCATCATCACCTGTGCCACTCCATCACCTTGAAATATAAACCGTCGGGCCGTGTCGTTCAATAGCATACATGTGTGCCACACCCATCTCGGTTCTTGGAGTCGAAAACGTTATAACTCAGATGCAACGGCCCCCTTAATTTGGAAAAAACAGTTGTATATTGTCCGACTGAACACGTATAGGCAGATGCTGATCTGCTAAATCGAGCTCTTGCCAATTGTATGAACCCCAAGATATTTATGACCCGACGTAGTACAATGAAAAAACAAAGTAATTTGATTTTGTGAATAAAGCTTTTTGGTTCAATTAACTTCACTACATTAATTTAAAAATTACTGTAATTAAGTAAAGGATGAATATGAAAATGAAAATGAAAATGTATTATGGTTAAGGTAATAATAAAGCTGACCAACTTATATCTGAGTTCAAAGTTCATTATTCAATCGATTTGAGATATTTAACAATTATAATTTTGTAGAAATTTATTATTACAATCATCGTCAAAGTCTCAAAGTACATAAATCATCGCAGAAGTATGTTATTTCTACCAGTTCAATTTTTTCACAAATCTTGTCAAAAAGGCCCTTAAAGTAGAAGCAGTCGGCCTCGACTGACCAGAAGCACCCACCGCCAGCACAGTCTCGGCTCGCGAGTAACGACCTTGGAGTCATAAACCTGGACACTTCGACGCTTTGCATCCCATTGGAAATCAAAGGTGTACGCCGTACGCCCGAAAAGTTTCTCCCACAATAGCCATAATTGGTATGTTGCGTGGAGGTTGACCGTTTTCGGTCCGAGATCTTTGCCTTTCGTCTTGCAATGAACGGTTAACTGATGATTGTTGGAAGTGAGGTTGCTGGAAATCCCAACCGCGTATTATTTTTTCTTGATCAATCAAAAGTCGATTTCTCGAAAAAGAGTAGTCGTTCGGAAAACGCACGCAACAACGAAAATTTTTAGGCCAGTCGTCGTAGTCATCGGCTTGATCGATTTGCTTTGTTTTGTGGGAAATCAACATTGGTTGCGAGGTATATATATTAATGCTATTTATTTAGATTAGAATCATATGTTGTCCTCCCAAAATGCTATATTTACTAAACAGTCCACTAACTATTAAAAATACATTTTACTAGTAAAATTAAAATGTAAAAATATATTTTTAAGTAAATAAAAATAAATTAAGGTATATATATTAAGTTGAGAAATTAAAAAAAAATAACAGTGTGCATAATTATTTAACATAGTAAATTAAATTTAACCTTTTTTTTGTTTTATATACTAATTAAGTGAAATTTATTTATTTTAATTTTTAATATAAAGAATTATTTTTATTTAATATGATGATTTTTAATTAATTATGTAATTCATAATTTATACTATACCACGTATAAGATATATATTCAATAATATTATAAATTCATCCAACAAGTTAATGTAGCTTAGCGGTGAGGTGAGGACTATATATCCTCTTTCCTATGAAAGACTAGGGGTGTCACGCTGACGTCAACTTTCCGACACCTCAAAAAATGTCATGTGTTATTTTAATTTGAAACATTTTTGCCGGAAAAACGTTCAAAGGACGATTGCTGATAAAAAAAATAGTTAGAAAACTATTAAATAAATATTTCATCTCGGAATGACGAAATATGATTATAACCCCTATTTATTCAGTGCCGATAAAAACAATAGTTACGAGTAGATCCGAGAATACCAGACAATTTGAGGTCTAAACAATTCGTGCCTTTTTGGTTTAGCCCGATGGACAAATGAACCAAGATCCAATGGACTGGGTCGGTCCGAATATTTTTTAATTTTTATTTTAAAATATTTAAATATTTATAATTTTTAAAATATTTTTTTATTAATATATTAATTTAATATTGATTAAAGTATTAATTTTAATTAATATTATAGTTATTTTTATTAATTTTTTATAAATTCAATTATATTTATCAATATAAAATTTTATTATAAAATTATTTTATATTTTTAGTAAGTTTAATTAATATATGTTAAAAATATAAATAATATTATTTTTAATAATTACTATTATTTATATTTAGGAGGGATGTAGTATCATTTTTGAAGTAACTTCCTACGTGCATATAGAGAAGAATATTACACTTTAATTGTTTTACCAAGAAAAATATGAAAATATATTATTATTAAGGTAATAAAGTTGTTTAACTTATATCTGAGTTCAAGATTCATTATTCAATAGATTATTTAGAAATTTATCGGGCATAAGATATCGTAATTTCTACCATTTAAATATTATCTTAAAATTTGTGTGATGGACTGAATAGTAGAAGCCGTCCTCCCGGACTGCCCAGTAGCACTTATAGCCGATACAGTTTTTTATCGCGTCCTTGGAGTCGAAGACCTTGAAACTGAGATGCTTTTCACCCCATTGGAAATCACAAGTGTACCTTGTACGCCCGAGGAGTTTCTCGCGCACTTTCCATTCATAAGATGTGTGGAAGTCGAGTGTTCGTGCTCCGAGATCTTTGCCTTTTTTATTCTTGCAATGAACGGTCAACGGAGTATCGAGGGAAGGGAGGTTGTTAAAAATCACAATCTCGTATTCATGTCTTTTGATCAAATCAGATTTGATTTCTTTGAAAAGAGTAGTAGTTAGGAAAATATACGCAACAAAGATTTTTAGGCAAGTCGTCGTCATATCGATCGATTTGCTTTGCTTTGTTTTGTTTTGTGGAAAATAAAATTTGGTTGTGAGGTATTTATATGCAAGAGCAAATAAATTAAATTGTGAAAATAATGCTATTTACTTGGGTTAGAATCATATTTCATCATTCAAAGATACTCCATTTACTTAATAGCTACTTACTTATTAAAAATATATTTTTATTAAAATTATATTTTTAAGTAAATAAAAAATAATTTAAGAGTATAAATATTACATTAAACCTATTTTTTTAAGGGAGAAATATTTGCTTGGTCTTATGAAAATAGGTGATTTTCGATTTAGTCGTAAGTAATTACACTTTTTCGATTTAGTCCTACATAGTTCAAAAATTGAGTCAATTTAGATCTTTTCGCCGGAAAATTCAATTTTGACCGGTCAAATGCTTACGTGTACACCTATATGTTTGTAAGACTATGTACAATGGTTTCAACATTCAACACCCTATTTTATTATTCCACATCATCTTCTCTCTCTTCCACCTAATTATTCAACACTCATTCAACTTATATACCCTACAATGGTTTTATTTAATAAAATTCAACACTCAACCCCCACCAATTTTATTTATTCCTTTTATTTTTTATATTTTTAATTTTATTAAAATTTAATAATCAAATATTATAGAGAAAAAAATGCAATATTTTTGTATGTCCAAATTAATTGAAACATGACTCTATTTATAGAGCATGAAAAATGAAATATTTTGGTGTAAAAATAAAAATATAAAAAATTCATTTACTATAAAATAATTGAGCTCAAAAGAAAAAAAAAATGTTATGAAAATCTTAAAATCTAAACTACCAATCACGAGGGGACAAGTGTCTACATCTTACCCTTTCTTTTGATATTCAACATGTTGAATTCTTTCAACACCAAAAAATCCACTTCATTTTCAACACATGTTTCAACACCCTCATTGCACTTGTTCAACAGTTTAATAATTTTTTCAACACCTCCATTGTAAATAGTCTAAGGGGAATCGAACCCTAGTCAAAACTTTAGAATCAACACAACTACTACAAAAAGGACCTTTAACAACAACCAATTTACATCTGTTATTGTGGAACCGATGTAATTAACAGTAGTGACATCGGGTATTATTTAAACCGTTGTTAGTATCTATAGAGACAACGGTTATATGAAGGACCGATGTACGTTTATATGTTATTGACATCGGTATTATTTAAACCGTTGTTAGTATCTATAGAGACAACGGTTATATGGAGGACCGATGTACATTTATATGTTATAGACGTCGCTTATTTTTTTTTTTGATAAGGAGGAGAGACGAGAAACTCCACCCCCACCTGATCGGAGGTCCCTCGATCGAGTAGGATGTAAATCGAGGAATGTGCCCGAGTAGCAGACACCTGTGCGAGAGAGCCAACAGGTCGAACCCCAGGACAAACCTTCATAATATTTCAATGAAAATTTGTCCCACCCGAGATTCGAACCCTGCGTCGCCGGGGAATTACACCCACATCATCACAGGCCTTACCACTTGGCTGTGCTCCTGGGGACAGACGTCGCTTATTTAATGACCGATGTTATTAATGAATTATACATATAACTAACGTAAGGGGAATAATTGGAGACATCGGCTCACATATTAACCCGCTGTGTCACTATTAATTATTTAATTTAAAGGACACGTTTTCTCTCACGACTTCTCTCCCCATTATTTAAAATATTAAATATTTATTTGTTTAAAATACCACGTTTAATTCAGTTCATCCATAAACAAAAAACCCTACTCCACCTTCTGCCGCTCGAGTTCGTCTCCGTGAGTCCGTGACCCAAACCCTTCGCCAAGTTATCCACTTTCCTCCGTCATAAGCAAAATTCTCGAAGCTTAACCACTTGAATACACTCCGTTGGGCGGTGCTATCGCCAATCCCCTCTCCCCACAGCTCTCGCCACCAATCCCCGCCCCCCACAGCTCTCGCCAACCTTCGGCAGCCACAACGCGTTCCGAAAACCCTCCGCCGTGTTCCAGTTGCTTTGAACTCTATAAGATATGGAATCACGTTTCATACACTCAAGGTGAATTTTTTTTTTTCGATTTCTGGTTCAATTTCCTTATCTAAGAGTGCTTAAATTCAGATTTCTGACATAAGAAACTGAGCTCATTAATCAATTGCAAACGAATCCATCGAATGAGGTTCAAGGAGGGATTAGTGAAGATGTTTGTCGGGTTCCCATCTTCCTCTTTTTATATTTTGTTAATTTTGTTCATTCTAGTAATTTGGACTGCAGAAAATCTAAGGAGACTGTAAATGTCATTGTGGTTATTCTGGTTTTCAAATTCTTTTTTGACATTTTTGTGCAGTTTTCTTGGTGTTTTATAAATGTTTTTGCAACAAGTTGGTTTATCCTTTTGTTATGTCTTGAGATTTGCACGTGTATGGAGTGTGTTTTGTTTTTGCAGAGTTAAAATTCGAAAGAACTGAGACAAAGTGTAAAATACTTGTGTGCGGTCTGTGCAACAAAAGTAACAACCTCTTGTGTGTAAAAGTCTATTTAGTTTCATTTTATGTTTGATCATCAAGTCCAACTAATTATGTGAGGATTCCATATGAAGTTTTAAAAGAGTGAACTTTAACCTGCTCTATAAGTTGATGTTGGCCAAAGAAGCTAAAGAAAATAATCGTGTCAGTGAACGTGGGCATTATTGTTGCCAAATTTCCATCCATTTGCTCGATATGAAACGGCTCTTGTGAGTATGGATGATAATGTCGAATTCGACTACATGCTGGTAATAGTTTTAGGGCACTGTCCTTTTTTTCGTGTGTGTTTGTGATTTACTTGCGTAATGCTTTTTCTGATTGCTTTTCCGATTTCTTATGTGAAACCTCTACGGTTCCAACAATCTAATTCAGAATGTCTATGTTCTCTTATTTTTGTTGTATATTTTGGACTGTTGGTATGCCAAATGTCTTTTGATGTGTTGTGGTGGCGATATTCATGTTTTCATAGTTCTTGGTCATTTGAAATTTGATGTAGACGGGAGCTTGATGGATAATTCGTCAAAGGCGGACCTGAAAGACATTCTCTTACACAACATGAAGGTAAAGCATGTTGTTTTTTCTATTTGGGCATTACATATTTTTCCACAGAGCTTAGATTAGTTATGCTTATTAAAAAATTTGACAAAATTTTGATCTCTTTCTTATGGAATATGATGAGTGATACATAAAAATTAATTTATAGTTGTTTGAATTCATAGTTTTTATTATACATGGAATGCAAACTATATTTTTTTGTTCTTTAGGTTCCATTAGCTTCGTTTTGTAAACCATTTTATGGCGGACCAAATTCTGTGTATGTGAGACCTTGCTTTAATTCTACCATTTTGCCGTATGCACAATTGAGTCTTTTTGAGGAATCACATGGTGTGTTTCCTTTCTAATTTGTATGTCTAGTAATAATATTTATTGCTGATGAATTTACTCATGATGTTCAGGATTATTATAGTGGTGTGTGCTATGATCTTTCTCGAGTGTGAAGATGTTAAGAGTATTCGTAATTCACTCAAGGTTGGATACTTTATCCTTTTGGAAAAAAACTTATTACTCGTGTGCTTATATATGCAACTCGTGTGTCTTGTGATCTTATATATGCAAAGGTGTATGGTGAATATTTGTGTTCTTATACAGTTTTATTTTTTATGTACTTAATGTGATTTGATAGCTAACTTAACTTTTAATTATAATCGTACTCGTACTCGTATGTTATTTTTTTATACAGAAAAATTGAAATCTGGAGCAAGATAGGAAGGCTAATACAGTAATGAATGGCGGGATAATGGGGAGTCCCCTTTAGCTATTAAGCATCAGATTTCAAGCATTTTATTCTTTTATCGGTCATCAAATTTGTAAATAAATTTTGTTACTAATAATTTTTTATAGTGAAATTTTTAATATTTATGAAAAAGGCCAGCATTTTTTTTTTTTTTATATTATTTTTACATCGGTTCAAAATAAACACCGATGTTAATTATTCAACTTTTACATCGGTTTGAATTGACTGCCCACGGGCAGCATGTTCAATGAGGCTTTCCGCATCGGTTAATAAATGACCGATGTATATTAATATTCATTCTTTTGAAAATTCGATACATATATAAATTCGATACTAGATATTCAATATCAACTTAAAATTGAAAATTAATTACTCTACGAGACAGGGAATATATATGTAGATATTCAACCAAGTTGAAATTGAAAATGAATCACTCTTTGAGATAGAGGAAGGAAGTATATAAGTACCATAGATGATATTGATCGGTAGTAATCATTTTAATATTTCACAAAAAATTAACTATTTAAAAAATACTATTTCGATCTGTTCCACACATAAATTAAAATGATTCTTTTGAATATGAGAGTTAAAGAAAACTTTTATATTATGATATGAATTGTATTCTATAATAATTATGTGTTCATATAATTTTAGTGACTAAAATGATAGAAAGAACAAAATTTATTTTTATTAATAAGTGTAATTCAAAATTTTATTACAGTTATCGATTAATGTACGCATAACTTGTAGCCAGTCAAATTTCTTGGCAAATATTCCATTTTTCCCTGAAATATAAACCATCACTCAACACAACCCAGAAGCACACTTCCTTAGCACACAACATGGATTGCGTTGATGGAGTCGTAGATGTTAAAAGCTCTGATGCCTCGTCCCCCACGTGACGTCGCATGAGTACAACGTGCGCCCGAACAAATTCGAGCAAATATCAAATACGTAAACCTGGTCCGCCAAAGGACGCTGGATTCCTAAATCCTTTTTCTGCGTTCTCGAATCATTGAAATGGATTTTGTTGATAATTAATCGCGGCTTGAAATTTACCGGTCGTGCAGAAAGCCTTGGTTTCTTGGAATTAAACTAGGCTTATTGTTAGCTCAACGCAAGCAACAACCAAGATTTTTAAGCTCGTAACGCACGGGATTCATTATTTATAAAATGGCACATCTAAATAATTGTTTATAATTAAATATATTAATTTTTTTTATTATAATAAAAGGTAGAATTCTGAAATTACTCTTTTTTATTAAAACACATGAGTGGGATAGTAATACAAGGTAATACATATGAGTAACATATCAGTAAGTTAGTAATACACATGAGTGGGTTTGCAATTCAATGTATAATATTATCTTTAATTTCAAAGTGTATTCTATTGGGTAATTAATAAACCAAAATAATTTTTTTTTTAAAACACTTCATAAGATTATATATCCCAAACCCTCTTCATTTTCTAGAAATTAATCTATCAAAACTTTTTTCCTCTATTAATTTGATTAATTAAGATAATGTGATTTTAAATTGCAATTAACTTCACTAAATTTATAAAATAATTATACATTAATCTTATGATTATAAATATGTCAAATTATGGCAAACTAGAAATTAAATACTCCCTCCATCTCTGAAACAAAACGATAACAAGCACACGTTTTATATAAGAAATGCGTTTTTCCAAAATATTATTATCTTATGAAATCGATAATTTTTTGAATATATATGTATATATATATATATATCATGCCTTTTGCCACTCCATCACCTTCGCTAAACTTCCCGAATTCATCTTGAAATATAAACCGTCGGAGCGTAACATCCAAAAGCATACACGTCCGCCGCATTTATCTTGGTTCTTGGAGTCAAAAACGTTGTAACTTAAAAGCAACGGCCCCCTTTGGAAGAAGCAGTTGTATAATGTCCGACTGAACACGTGTCTGCAGATGCTCATCTGGTAAATCGAGTTCTTGTTAAGAAAATGAACCCCGAGATCTTTATGATCCGAGTTCGTACAATGAAAAAGCAAAGGAGGATTGTTGTGTGGGAAGTTGTTCTGAATCATAACATGGTTCCTTCTCGTGAGACAAAAAGAGTCGATTTGTTGGAGAACGAGGGTCGTCAACGCAACATATGTTATCAATATTTTTAAGCTAATCATCGTGATCTTTTGTGGATTTTTTCTTCGTTTGTTGTGTCTCTGAATTGTCATACTGTTGTGAGGATTATATAGTGTTCATGAGCTTTGATTAATAATTACAAAGTAATTTGATTGTGTGAATAAAGTGCATTTAACTTAATTCACTAAATTAATTTTAAAAATTACGGTAATTGCAAAAAATTAAAGTAATTAAGTAAAGGATGAATATTGAAATTATTACTCGCACGAGTGAAAAAACTTTTATTATTGTATTCTTAAATTATTCTAACAAGCCATATATATGAAATAATAGTATTATTTTGATTTTTTATAAGTTTGCACTTTTTTTTTTGTTTGATTTTATTTTAAAAATTGGCAGACTTATAAATAAAAAGTTTTCCGTTATTATTTTAATAATTATTTATTTATCTTTGCCCTTGTCTTTCTTAGTCAAACAAGAGTTGAATTTTTTCTTGGAAAAAAGTAGTCGTTAGGAAAATATATAAGGAAAATATATAACGATGATTTTTAGGTCAATCGTCGTCGTCATTGGTTCGATCGATTTGCTTTGTTTTGTGGTAAATCAACATTGGTTGCCAAGTATTTATATGCAAGACCAAATAAATTGGTTTATGGAAATAATGTTTTTTAGTTGAGTTAGAATCATATTTTGTATTCTTCTTACCAATTAAAAATATATTTTCACTACTAAAAATAAATATAAAAAAATATTTTTAAGTAAAAAAAAAAAGTATACATATTAAATTAAATATGATTTTTTTTTTGTTTTATATGCTTAATCAATGAAATAATTTTTTGTTTAATTTTTAATGTAAAAAAATATTTACTTGAGGTGACAGGCTGATGGATGACATCAACTTTCTAAGCATCTCATGATAAATAAAAAAAATAGTTAAAGGAAATTAAGTAAATGAGAATCTCGATAGGAGGTAATATAATTCTAACCTCAGTTTATTTAATAAAAGGAGAAAATAACTATGTTTAGTATTAGGTGGAAACATATTATTGATAGAAGAATTATGCAAATAATTTTGTAAACAAAATTATATAGAGAATTAAAAATTAATTTTTATAAAAGTTACATCTTTCATATATAATTTGGATACTAAATACTTTAACCAAGTTGAAATTGAAAATGAATTACTCTCTCATAGAGGGAGTACATATAGAGGGAGATATATGTATTATTTATTTATTTATATTTATATATATATATCATCACTTTTGCCACTCCATCACCTTCGCTAAACTTCCCGAATTCATCTTGAAATATAAACCGTCGGTACGTAACGTCCAAAAGCATAGATATGCGCTGCATTTATCTTGGTGTTTTTCGTCGAAAACGTTGTAACTTAGAAGCAACGGCCCCCTTTGGAAGAAGCAGTTGTATATTGTCCGAATGAACACATATCTGCAGATGCTGATCTGGTAAATTGAGTCTTTGTTAAGAGTATGAATCCCGAGATCTTTATGACCAGACGTCGTACAATGAAAAAGCAAAGGAGGATTGCTGTGTGGGAAGTCGTTCTGAATCATAACATGGACTCGTTTCGTGAGACAATAAGAGTCGATTTGTTGGAGAACGAGGGTTGTCATCGCAACATATGTTACCAATATTTTTAAGCTAATCGTCGTCATCTTTGTCGATTTTTTCTTCGTTTGTTGTGTGTCTCTAAATTGTACATACAGTTGTGAGGATTATATAGTGTCCATGAACTTTTGATTAATAATTACAAAGTAACTTGATTGTGTGAATAAAGCTTTTTGGTGCAATGAACTTCACTAAATTAATTTAAAAAATTACGGTAATATCAAAAAGAAAAAACCAAAGTAATTAAGTTAAGGATGACTATTGAAATTATTACTCGCACGAGTGAAAAAACTTTTATTATTGTATTCTTAAATTATTCTAACAAGCCATATGTACCAACTACCAAATATTAGTATTATTTTGAGTTTTATTATAAGTTTGCACATTTTTCTTATTTGATTTTATATTTAAAAATTGGCAGATTCATAAATAGAAATTTTTGCACAATTTTATTATTTTAATAATTACTTATTTACATTAATATCATTATTCCATAGAATATTCTGTTCCAGCGAAAAGTAGGTTGGGAGTTGTAATTACATTGAATTTGAAGTACTAAACCGTAACAAAAATCCAAGAAAGTTGAAAATTATAGAAAAAACATTAAATATTGAGTTGAAAACTGTAATTAACCCTATTAATTATTAAGCTCGGACAGCGGACGGGCCAAGCCAACTAATTAAGTTATGACTCTCAGATTTGAAGTAGTTACATTTTGATTTTAAATTGATACATTTTCAATATAAAATTTCTCAAGTAACCGGCCTTTTTATTTTTCCCATAATCAAATTTGATTTCACAAATTTTCTCACCAAAATATTATGATAATTTTTTTTTCAATCGAATGCTATTCCTTCTGCCAGTCCATCACCTTCCCTAAAGTTCCGGAAGGTTCCCTGAAATATAAGCCGTTGGTCTTTAACACCCAAAAGCAGACATGGCCAGAACAATCCTCTTGGTGCTTGTCGTCGAAAACGTTGTAACTTAGATGCAACGGCCCCCTTAGGAAGAAGCAGTTGTATACTGTCCGGAAGAATATGTTCTTGCAAGCTTTAATCTGGAAGATTATGTCCTTGTTAAGGGTGCGAATCCCGAGATCTCTACCGCCCCTCACGCAATGAATAATCACCGGAGGGTTGTTGTTGGGGAAGTCGTTGAGGATCAGAATCTTGTACCGCTCCCCCGTGAAGCAAGCGGCGTTGATTTCTGGGAGAACGAGCGTTGTTAGGACAATGTACGATACAAAGATTTTTAAGCTAATCTTTGTCGTCATCTTTGTCGATGATTTTGATCTCGATCTTTTTTTTTTTTGTTTGTTTGTTTGTTTGTTTTTGTATGATTTTTATTTTTGTCTAAGTGTGGTTTTATAGTGCAATGCACTTTGATTGTGGAGTAATTTGATTGTGGAGATAAAGGCTATTGTTGTAATTTGCTTCACTAAATTAATTATTACAAAATTACAGAAATAGGAAAAAAGAGGGAAATGAATTCAAATAAATTGGGTCAAAATTCAGGTGATCTTAGAATTACACATAATAAATAATAATGCATTTTATTTTATTTTTGTTTAATTTGTATTTTTAATATAAAAAAAAAGTATTGGGCCTGGGTTGATATTTATTGGGCTGCTGGGATTGGTTAGGATTGTTGGTGGGTTTGTGCTGATCAGTAAAATGGACCATAATATATATATATGTAGGCTGAGAGTGTAAGGACTTGGGCCTAATGGTAGGAGATTTGCGGGCCGGGCTGATCGAGTCAACATTTTGACTTGTGAGAGAAATCGAACCCGACCCAACGAGTTCTGGGTTATACTACAACTTGTCTCAATTAATTATGATAAATTGTAAAGAGAAGTCCATAATTAGTTGAACAGAAATACTAACTTATATGGGTACACAGAGAATATTTTTAAAATTATTACAATTATAAATAAATCATACAAAAATAATATCCTATAAAATAACTAGAGGTGACTATTCGGGTTCGAGTATTCGGGTTTGTACCGAAATACCCGTACCCGATTGAGTATTCGGATACTCGTACTCAATAAATTTAGGAAAAGAGTCTAGTTACGGAATTCATTTTTAAAAATATTGGATATTAGGGTACTCGATTACCCGTTCGGGTATACCCAAAATACCCGATTAATTATTTAAATTAAAACAATAAATATATTAGTTAAAAATCTAGATCATTATATATAATAAATAAAACTATAGTCTATATATAATATAATAGTAAAAAATACAATACAACAAACTAGCAATAGAAGTTAACTTGAATAAGATGATTAGTTAGACATGGAATTAGAGGATGTGCAAATAAAAGAATATGGGGAAATCGAACAAACTATAATAATTAGTGCAATAAAATGAAAAGCTCACGTCGAAATAGGAGGAACATGATTTCTTTTAGAAGTATTTGACGAAAAAGGTAATTTATCTTAATAAAATAAACTTTCTAATTAAGAGTAGTTTTTTTAACCTTTTTTATTAATAGGGGCATTATTAATTTTATAATTATAAAAAAAATACAATTAATTACTAAAATACTCTTACTATAACTACCACAATGTGTTTAATAAAGATATATTTAGGCAAAGGGAACTTTGATTTACGTAATTATAATGCATACCTCATAAATTTCACTTTGTATTTTAGTGTTCAATTTTATTACTTATTTAATTATTTAAGATAATTGAAGTATTGTATTTATAATAAAGGTAACATTTTAAAATTCAAATGTCTGTTTTACTCCTATACACATAATATATTTTAATATAAATATTGAATTAACTGTTAATGAATGTTGAGGATTGCGTATAATTTTGTTTTTTAATTTAAGAATTTAATATTCAATTTTATTTTTTAAATAGTTTTTTTTTTGTTTTTTAATTATTTAATTTAAAATAAAAAGTGTAATTTTGTTTTTTAATTTGAGAATTTAATATTTAGTTTGTTTATTATTAATATTGATGATTGAGTGTAATTTTGTTTTTAAAATTTTTAATTTTGTTTTTTAATTTGAAAATTTAATACAGTTTTTTAAATAAAAAAGAGTTGGCGTAATTTTTATTTTTTATTTTGATAATTTAAAAGAAAAAGGTTATTTTGGTATGCATCCCCTAAATTATAATTAAGATAAACTAGGTTATTAAGTTATAAACAAACAATGATAATTACCCCTAATCCAAATTGTCCCTATAATAAAAAGGATAATTTTGGAATATTACTCAAATTTATAATTAAAAAAAAGTAATATCCTAAATTATATACTAACTTTGAAAATTACTCTTTTATGAAAATGACTATTTTCTAATTTCTTTATTTTGTTTTTCTTATTTTTTTAAAATTAAATTGATAATTTTTACTTGTTAGTTAATTGAAAATAAAGAATTGGATTTGAATATTATTAATGATTTGTTAATTCAATTTTTAGGGTAATTTTGAGTATCCGATTACCCGATCCGAGTATTGAGTACCGATTTACAAAAGAGGGTCGAGTTATGGGATTAACTTTTTTAATTATTAAGGTACGAATATTTGAAAATTTCGGGTGCAGGTACCCGTCCGCACCGAATAGTCAGCCAAAGGATAATTAAGCAATCAACCAAAAGAACTTATTAAAAAAAATGTCATTTATTATCTCTAAAAATACTAATAAAATATAATTAATTAATTGATCTAGCTTGGTGAATGATTAGTTCCAGTCATATTTCTTCACCATGCTTTCAGTATTTTCCTTGAAATACAAACCGTCCTCTCGGGCCGACCAGGAGCACAATTTGTTGGTGCAATAATAATACGAATTCTTGGAGTCGTAAATGTTGAAACCTTGATGCTTCGACCCCCAATTGAAATCGCAGTAGTATATTGTGCGTTTGAACAAGTTTTCGCAGACGCTCAACGAGTAAAATGTGCTCATCCCGACCGTCGTTGTTCCTTGATCTTCACCTTTACCACTACAATGGACGGTCAATGGAGGATTGTTGGAAGGGAGATCGTTTTGAAGCTGCACGTTGTATAGCTCTGTGTCGCACGCGTTGCTTTCTTGGAGAACGAGGCTCGTTAGGACAACACACGCAACAAATATTTTCATGCCCATCGTAGTTTTTGTCATTGTCAATTCTCTTGTTTTGTTCGATTTGTTCATCTTTGTCGGTTGCGAGGATTTTATAGTAGAGCATGCAAAGCAAATGTAGTCATTGTTTTCATTGTGGAAATAAAAGTTAAATAAGGAATTTTGCTTAAATTTAATTTTATATTTTACTATTCAAGAAAATACTTTATCAACTAAATTTATGAAAATTTCTTTAGATGTTGGTTAAATTTAATTAGGAAATTATGAATTTCATTAGGAAATAAAAGTTAATGAAGAAATTTGCTTAAATTTAATTTTATATTTTACTACTCAAGAAAATATACTTTATAATCAACTAAATTTATGAAAGTTTCTTTAGATGTTGGTTAAATTTAATTAGGAAATTACGAATTTCATTAGGAAATAAAGGTTAATGAAGAAATTTGCATAAATTTAATTTTATATTTTACTACTCACAAAAATATACTTTATAATTAACTAAATTTATGAAAGTTTCCTTAGATGTTGGATAAATTTAATTAGAAAATTATGAATTTCATTAGGAAATAAAAGTTAATGAAGAAATTTGCTTAAATTTAATTTTATATTTTACTACTCACAAAAATATACTTTATAATTAACTAAATTTATGAAAGTTTCTTTATATGTTGGATAAATTTAATTAGGAAATTATGAATTTCATTAGGAAATAAAAGTTAATGAAGAAATTTGCTTAAATTTAATTTTATATTTTACTACTCACGAAAATATACTTTATAATCAACTAAATTTATGAAAGTTGATTTAGATGTTGATTAAATTTAATTAGTAAATTATTAATTTAATTTAATATTTTACTATATATTTACGAAAATATACTTTATAATGAACTAAATTTATGAAAATTGATTTAGATGTTGATTAAATTTAATTAAGAAATTATTTCATTTTATATTTCACTATATATACACAAAAATATACTTTATAATGAACTAAATTTATGAAACTTGCTTTACATGTTGATAAATTTAATTAGGAAATTATTTCATTTTATATTTCACTATATATTCACGAAAATATACTTTATAATGAACTAAATTTATGAAAGTTGATTTAGATGTTGATTAAATTTAATTAGGAAATTATTTCATTTTATTTTTCACTATATATTCACAATAATATATTTTAAATGAACTAAATTTATGAAACTTGCTTTACATGTTGATTAAATTTAATTAGGAAATTATTTCATTTTATATTTCACTATATATCAACAAAAATATACTACTTTATAATGAACTAAATTTATGAAATTTACTTTAGATGTTAATTAAATTTATGAAACTTTAATTTTTTATTTTATTTTTTATTTAAAGAAATCATATTTCTACAATGAAATAAATTTAAGGATTAATTATATCTTGCAATCTCAAATATGGAGTTTTTACACTTTATAAGCTAATTGGATTTTTGTTACCGTTTGGTATCTTATCTATGACTGTTTTATACATTGCAACCTTCCTGTAGTCGGAATCGAATATTCCTATGAATATTTGAATTATTTGTAGGTCAAAAATACTAATTTGAAGCAAACCACCTTTCCCAGCTCTACATTTCCGATGTCGCCGTGAGGATGACCATCTGAAGAGACGTAGTTGCAACCTCGACGGAGATCCGAAGGCCATGCCTCAGTCGAGATCTGCCCCCTCTCTCTTGAACACCGACAAAATTGTCCTTAAAAATACTAAATGATAAAATTGTCCTTATTTGATAAATTATTAAATAATTTAAAAAGACAAAATTGTCCTTAAAAATGTCTGTGTGCGTGGCACATGTAAAGAATATTTGCCGGAATATTGAATTCCGACTACCCGCAAGTTGCAATGGGTAAAACTGTCATACATAAGGTACTAAACAATAACAAAATTCCGATTAATTAAGTTACAAAGTGTAAAAAAAACCCATACTTAAAGTTGGAAAATATAATTAACCCTAAATTTAATTATGAAATTTGTTTTATATATTGATTAAACTAGGTGTACTCTTCTTGTGTTGTCATGATTTAATATAATTTAAAAAATTGCTTTAAGATAAGTAAAATACATAAAATGTGTTTCAAACCATTTAAATTTTGTCGAGTATTGTTAGCTCAGTTGGTTGTGTTACACCATAAAAATTCGACACCGACACGTGTTAAGACGAACGGAGCCACGTCATCAAAGGAGTGGTCAACAAGAGACAAGAGTCAATTTCGAAGCCAAGTGTGAAGAAGGAACTAGGCAAGCTCAGCAGTAGCCCCGGGCAGATAGCCTCGTGCAAGAATAAAGGATCAGTCAGAAAAGACCACAGGCAAGAAACGGTGCTTCCCTGGTAACATGCTGCAAGTGGGACTGTGGGAAGACAAAGTTAATAGGTTTTTAATGTAAAGGTTTAAGCTGATTTTCTTCCAATTAGAATGTAATAAGTGGCTAATAGGTGGCATTAGAAAAGCTTGCATGCTCATGCAAAAAGTAGTATAAAAGAGAGCAAAGATAGAAGGAGAAAGGACTTCACCATTGTTGTAATTTGCTTCACTAAATTAATTATTACAAAATTACAGAAATAGGAAAAAGAGGGAAATAAATTCAAATAAATTGGGTCAAAATCCAGGTGATCTTAGAATTACACATAATAAATAATACAGTAATGCATTTTATTTTATTTTTGTTTAATTTGTATTTTTAATATAAAAAAAAATGTATTGGGCTGCTGGGATTGGTTAGGATTGCTGGTGGGTTTGTGCTGATCAGTAAAATGGACCATAATATGTAGGTTGAGAGTGTAAGGACATGGGCCTAATGGTAGGAGATTTGCGGGCCGGGCAGAGCGAGTCAACCCAACGAGTTCTGGGTTATACTACACTTGTCTCAATTAATTATGATAAATTGTAAAGAGAAGTCCATAATTACTTGAACAGACTAACTTATATGGGTACGTAAGAGTGAATATTTTTAAAATTATTACAATTATAAATAAATCATACAAAAATAATATCCTATACGATAACTAAGCAATCAACCAAAAGAACTTATTAAAAAAAAAGAATAATTGTAAGTTAGTAGCTGAACTATAGATTTTTTTTGTACTTTGGTTACTAAACTTGCATTTTGTACACCGACTAGCTAAACTTTAACGAAATTGCACTTCCATTTAAATATAGACGAAATTGCATTTTCGACATCACGTGGCATACACGTGATTTCTATATTATTTTATTAATATTTCCTATATTTTATTAATTGAAATTACCCTTATAACCCTTGCCTTCTTCCTTCTATTCATCTTCATCTTTTAATTTTTAAAAATCCATAAAAAAAAATAATACACACTATTCATCTTCATCTTTTAATTTTTAAAAATCCATAAAAAAAATAATACACACCGTTCCGAAATAATTTTACGTTTTCATCACAAAAAACCTAAAACATATAATTAAACAAAATTGAAAATTATGTGTTGAGAAGCGCCTCCCTCCATCACCGTCGGTACCCACGGTTTTTTATTTCTCATTTACCTATTTTTCCCTTTTCTAACCACATCTACTCCATTCATAAATTAGGTTGCTGAGACGGAGAAATCAGCTCCGCTATCGCCGACGACCTCGACGGAGTCCGATAATTCCGCTCCAACCCTTCCTCTCCGGGTGTTCGATTCAAAAGGATCCCTCCATCCCAAACAGATCCGACCCGACGAAGCCCCCACCCAGAGCGTCATCGCCAGGCTCATGGGGCTCGGCCCGTTCTTACCCGAATCCGAATCCAAGCCGGAGCTCAGGAGATCCGCATCCGAATCCAGAGTTTCATCCGAGGATCTCTTCAACCCGCCGCCTCAATCGCTCCAGATCTGAGAAAATTACCACTCAAAAATCCCTCAAAGGGCGAAGCGAAAAGCTTCTTCAATTCCGGAATCGTATGTAAAAATTGAATATTTATGTATATCTAATTGATTTTTTTATTTTTATTTTTTTGCAGTCATAAATTTTATAATGTTAGTAGTAGATTTTTGGTGTTCTTTTAGATTTTGTTTTCGATAAGTGTATTAGATTATTAATATTATTATGAATGTGTATTTTTATTTTTATTTGCAAATTCATGTTCAAGTTCTTGAAAATTAAAAAGATGGAGATGGGAAGATGACAAGGGTAAAAGTGTAATTTTATATTTTTAAAATATATGCAAAATTTTGAAAATACAATTTTAAGCACGTGATTCTCAGTCGGAACCACCTATTTTTAAATCAAAGTGCAAATTTATCACCTATTTTTAAATCAAAGTGCAAATTTATCAAAGTTCAGCTACTCGACGGTACAAAATGCAAGTTAGGTAACCAAAGTACAAAATTGCTTATAGTTCAACTACTAACCTACCATTATCCCTAAAAAAATATCATTTATTATCTCTAAAAATACTAATAAAATATAATTAATTAATTGATCTAGCTTGGTTAATGATTAGTTCCAATCATATTTCTTCACCATGCTTCCAGTATTTTCCTTGAAATACAAGCCGTCCTCCCGGGCCGACCAGGAGCACAATTTGTTGGTGCAATAATAATACGAATTCTTAGAGTCGTAAATGTTGAAACCTTGATGTTTCGACCCCCAATTAAAATCGCAGTAGTATATTGTGCGTTTGAACAAATTTTCGCAGACGCTCAACGAGTAAAATGTGCTCATCCCGACCGTCGTTGTTCCTTGATCTTTACCCTTACCACTACAATGGACGGTCAATGGAGGATCGTTGGAAGGGAGATCGTTTTGAAGCTGCACGTTGTATAGCTCTGTGTCGCACGCGTTGCTTTCTTGGAGAACGAGGCTCGTTAGGACAACACATGCAGCAAATATTTTCATGCCCATCGTAGTTTTTGTCATTGTCAATTCTCTTGTTTTGTTCGATTTGTTCATCGTTGTCCGGTTGAGAGGATTTTATAGTAATGCAATGTTTCTTTATGAGATAAAAATAGTGTTGCCCTAGCTTAGCTCCCATCCAACAAAACATTTTTGGTGTAAGTAATTAATTTACTAAAAAAATAGTAATTAATTTCAAGTAATTATTATTTTGTTATACTCATAACTGAAATTAAACTGAATTGAATTGATTTGAATTGAACTGTATGAACTGATAGAATTAAATTGATTTTTTTTAATAATTTTTATAAATGGTTAACTATTTTTAAAAAATATAATAATAATAGTAAATTGAACATATGTATTTATTGATTCAAAATATTTTTTATTTATTTTAATTTAGTTTATTTTGAAAAAAATATAATCGATCTGAACAAAACGAGTTTAAAGTGGATTGAAATTAACTGAAATTAATGCGTCAAAATGTGTATGCTGCATCAATTGCAATATTATTGTAAGAAAACAAAAAATCAATCAAGTTTCACCTGAAACCGATTAAATAATTACTGCCACACAAATTTCCTGACCAAATTTCCAGAACGTTCCCGGAAATATAAACCGTCGGAGCGCGCCTGCCAAAAGCATGTTTTGTTGGCACACTCTATGTTTGAATTAGCCGAGTCCAAAAGGTTTAAGCTCTGATGCCTCAACCCCCACTGGATGTAGCAGCTGTATATCGTGCGCCCGACCAGCTTCTCGCAAATTTCAATTTGGAACGTTGTGTTCAAGTTCACGGGATAAGTTCCGACATCTTTTCCATCTGTGGTGCAATGCACCAGGAGCGGAGGATAGTTGGAAGGGAGGCCGTTGTTGACCTGAGCTTCGTATATTTCACCCGAAGCGCAAGAGGCGCCGTTGATTTGCTGGAAGACGAGGCTCGTTAGGACAACGTACGAGACCAAGAATTTTACGCTCATCGTCGTCATTGTTGTCGATTTGTTGTTTTGTTTGATAAAAGTGAATGTAGTTGCGAGGGTTTTATAGTAGAGCATGCAAAGCAAATGTAGTAATTGTTTTAATTGTGAAAATAAAAGTTAAATGAAGAAATTTGCTTAAATTTAATTTTATATTTTACTACTCACAAAAATATACATTATAATCAACTAAATTTATGAAAGTTTCTTTAGATGTTGGTTAAATTTAATTAGGAAATTATTAATTTCATTAGGTAATAAAAGTTAATGAAGAAATTCGCTTAAATTTAATTTTATATTTTACTACTCACGAAAATATACTTTATAATGAACTAAATTTATGAAAATTTCTTTAGATGTTGATTAAATTTAATTAGGAAATTATTTTCATTTTATTTTTCACTATATATTCACAAAAATATATTTTAATGAACTAAATTTATGAAACTTGAATTTAATTAGGAAATTATTTGATTTTATATTTCACTATATATTCACAAAAATATACTACTTTATAATAAATTAAATTTAGGGATAATTGTACTTTAATACCTGAACTTATGACACTTTTGTACTAACATAACCGAACTTTTATTTTTTACATTTTGGTGGCTGAAGTATGAATTTTTTGCACTTAACTAACAATTTGACTTGGCAACCTGCTGCACCGGTATTTCAAGTGTTTTTAAATTTAGGTGTCCTCTCTTTCATTGTTGTCTCATCTTTGTCCCAGCGTCTTTTGGCCTGCGAAAAGAACAAACAAAGAGGTCGCCTGCCATCTTAGAAATCAAGACTGAGACCCCTTGGCACGAGTCGAGAGCTCATCAACATTTCTAACCTAGCGCGAAAATTACGATTCCTCCGCTGCTTGTCCTCCTCGTCAATGAACAACATAATGCAGTTAAAGCTCCATTGATCGATTTTCCCGATAAGTCGAGCAAGGAAGACTAACCATCCGCAGGAAACTACAACAACGTAAGATAACTAACACGTCACCAATCAAAAAAAGAAACACACGAACCCAACAACAACAGAGATATCACAAATCTCGGTTACCCCCAATTTCATATAATCAAGAATGATTTTTTTTTTTTTTTTTACATTCAACCGTAATAACCCTAACACGAATCACTCTTCTAATTTATTTAATTTCTCCCATCAATTTCAAATTCCATTGCACAAAACCCAGATGAAAAAAACCACTAAAAATTAAGAAAATAATTGCCTGAATTTTGTTTCTCCCGCCAAGAGAGACACTTGGATTTAAACATACATGAAATACAGGTCTAGCCGGTTTTCCGGTCAAATTGTTACTTAAGTGCAAAAAATGCATACTTCAGCCACTAAAATGTAAAAAATAAAAGTTCGATTATGAAAGTACAAAAGTGACCTAAGTTCATGTACTAAAGTACAATTATCCCTTAAATTTATGAAATTTACTTTAGATGTTAATTAAATTTATGAAAATTTAATTTTTTATTTTATTATATATTTAAAGAAGTCATACTTCTAAAATGAAATAAATTTAAGGGTTAATTTTATCTTACAACCCCAAATATGGGATTTTTTAAACTTTATAGCCTAAATGGATTTTTGTTACCGTTTGGTATCTCATCTATGACTATTTTACACATTTAACCTAACGATAGTCTGAATGGAATATTCCTATGAATATTCGAATTATTTGAGTGGCAAGTGATCATTTGTAGGTCAAAAATACTAATTTGCCTTCAATTTTGTATGTTTTATGTGACTATGAAATAAAATTAAAATATATATATATATATTAAATAAAATAAAATTTGTGGTAGAAAAAAATTAAATTCAAACAAATTAGATTAAACATTTAAAATTAAAAAAAAAATCAAAATAAATATACTACATCAAACTCTAAATAAGAATACAACATCTGAAAAAAAAAGGGAAGCAAACCACCTTTTCCAGCTCTACATTTCCGATGTCACCGTGAGGATGACCATCTGAAGAGACGTAGTTGCAACCTCGCCGGAGAACCGAAGGCCATGCCTCAGTCGAGATCTGCCCCTCTCTCTTGAACACCGACAAAATTGTCCTTAAAATACAAAATTATGAAATTGTCCTTAATTGATAAATAATTAAATAATTTATAAAGATAAAATTGTCTTAAAAATGTCATGTGCATAGCCCGTGTAAAGAATATTTGTCGGAATATTTCATTCCGACTACCCGCAAGTTGCAATGTGTAAAATTGTCATACATCAAGTACTAAATGGTAACAAAATTCCGATTAATTGACAAAGTGTAAAAAACTCCATACTTTAAGTTGGAAAATGTAATTAACTCTAAATTTAATTATGAAATTTGTTTTATATATTGATTAAACTAGGTGTACTCTTCGTGTGTTATCATGATTTAATATAATTTAAAAAATTGCTTTAAGATATGTAAAATACATAAAATGTGTTTCAAACAATTTAAAATTTAAAAATATTAATAAGACACTATAAAATGTTTTATGTGTTTCAAAGTATTTGTTAACATTTTTGGTATACTTAATTAACTTCTTAAAAATATATTTCTATTTTTAGTAATTTGAAGAAATTATTAATTTGTGATACTCATGAGACCAGTAATTTACACATTATGTTTTTTTTTAATGATTATGTTATTATCTAATGAAATATTGCATAACTTATAATTACTGCCCGTCTATTTTCTTCACTAACTTTCCAGAAGGTTCCTTGAAATGTAAAGCTGACCAAAAGCATACATTCCCCACACAAGTTTTTGGTCGTGTTCTTCGCGCCAGTCCAAAGTATTTGAAAATTCTTATATAAAACTTTAAAATACTTCAAATTTATTTCAAATAACTTTAAAATTATTTTATTACACATTAATTTTTTTAAAAAAAATATATTAAATCATTTGAAAATTATTTTAATTTTTTTTGAAATGTTTAAAATATATTTCAAATCATTTTATAGTTATTATAAGACAACTTACAAAATTTAAAAAATCTTTCTTAATGATATGAAAATGATTTAAAACTAGTACATTATCCAACAATGCAATGTTTCTTTATGCGATTAAAATGGGGTTGCCCTAGCTTAGCTCCCATCCAACAAAACATTTTTGGTGTAAGTAACTAATTTACAAAAAAAAATCATTTTTTCTAGTAATTTCAAGAAATTATTATTTTGTGATACTCATGAAACCACATAGTATGATGTGAGGTTTGATTTGAAAATTGAATTGAATTTGTGATTTTGAATTGAAACCATCTTAATTGAACTGAATATAATGGATTTAAATTAAACTAAACTTAAAGAATTTGCTGAAATAAGTAAATTGATTTGATTTTTTTATAACAATAATACTGTACTACTAATTAAAAAAATATTAATAATAGGATTAAATAAATTGAACATTTGTATTTATTGATTTAAAATATTTTTTTACTTATTTTAATTTAATTTATTTTGAAACGAACTTAATGAATTGAATGACTTTAAATTGAATTGAAATGAACTGGAATTAAGTTCGTCTTTAGTGACACGTTCGTCAAAATGTGTATACTGCATCAATTGCAATATTATTGAAAAAAATTCAATTAAGTTTCATCTGAACCGATCGATTAAATAATTACTGCCACACAAATTTCTTGACCAAATTTCCAGAACGTTCCCGGAAATATAAACCGTCAGCCCGCGCCTGCCAAAAGCATGTTTTGTTGGCACAATATATGTTTGAATTAGCCGAGTCCAAAAGGTTTAAGCTCTGATGCCTCAACCCCCACTGGAAGTAGCAGCTGTATATCGTGCGCCCGACCAGCTTCTCGCAAATTTCAATTTGGAACGTTGTGTTCAAGTTCACGGGATAAGTTCCGACATCTTTTCCTTCTTCTGTGGTGCAATGCACAAGGAGCGGAGGGTAGTTGGAAGGGAGGCCGTTGTTGACCTGAGCTTCGTATATTTCACCCGAAGCGCAAACGGCGTCGATTTGCTGGAAGACGAGGCTCGTTAGGACAACGTACGAGACCAAGAATTTTACGCTCATCGTAGTCATTGTTGTCGATTTGTTGTTTTGTTTGATAAAAGTGAATGTGGTTGCGAGGGTTTTATAGTAGAGCATGCAAAGCAAATGTAGTAATTGTTTTAATTGTGAAAATAAAAGTTAATGAAGAAATTTACTTAAATTTAATTTTATATTTTTTTTTTTAGGTAAAGGTCAATCACATAGAAAATAAAAGATATGATACAGTACTGCGCATAGGGAATGAAACCCCCACCGCATCACAGAGCTAACAGGCTAGCTCTTCAACCATCCAAACCAAATCACAAAGCACTAAAACTACAAACTGTATCACCAAGCTATATGCCATACTCTCTTCAATGCCCGTGCCTGAAGAGAGTCAGGGAGCCGTAACGAGTGTATCCTCTCCCGTATGATAGAGATCGCCTGAGAAGCCACCACACCAGAAGATACCGACCGATTCTCATATATCCTCGTGTTCCTCTCGAGCCAAATATAATAGATCAGCGCAGCGAGAAGTCCACGATACGCACAAGATATCAAGTGCCTCCCACGCCATCGACTAGCAGCCCGTAGTACAGCACTATGCCAACCTCCACGTGGCCATAGAAAACCCACCTCCACCTGTAATCTCTGCAGACAGTCCTGTGAGAAGGGACACTCAAAGAAAAGGTGGGGGTGTGTCTCAACGAACTCACCACCACATAGTACACATGAGTCGTCCCCCCGACCAATCCAGCGCTTATCCCGAGTCGGCAGCCGACCTCAGATAGCCATCCAAAGAATGAAGCAATGACGTGGTATACGTCCTGGTCCAGTCAAAAGGGCAGCCCACGACACTCTGGGAATAAAAGTATTTTACTACTCACGAAAATATACTTTACAATCAACTAAATTTATGAAAGTTTCTTTAGATGTTGGTTAAATTTAATTAGGAAATTATTAATTTCATTAGGAAATAAAAGTTAATGAAGAAATTTGCTTAAATTTAATTTTATATTTTACTACTCACGAAAATATACTTTATAATGAACTAAATTTATGAAAGTTGCTTTAGATGTTGATTAAATTTAATTAGGAAATTATTTCATTTTATATTTCACTATATATTCACAAAAAATATATTTAATGAACTAAATTTATGAAACTTGGTTTACATGTTGATTAAATTTAATTAGAAAATTATTATATTTTATATTTCACTATATATTCACCAAAATAATATAATGAACTAAATTTATGAAACTTGCTTTAGATGTTGACTAAATTTATAGAAATTTAATTTTATATTTTATTATATATATTCAAGAAATTATACTTCTACAATGAAATAAATTTAATTAATTATGAAATTTGCTGTATATATTGATTAAACTAGGTGTACGTATACTCTTGATAACACTAACACGATTTAATATATTTTAAAATGATAACACTAACACGATTTAATATAATTTAAAATTTTACTTTAAGAAATGTAAAATACATCAAATGTATTTCAGAGTATTTGTTAACATTTTTGGTGTACTTAATTAAGAACATGTTCTTTTGTACTGAAACCGACTGAACTGAACTGTACTTAAACGATCTGAACTGAACTAAATTGATTTTTTTATAATAATTATAATTATTATTATAAATTTTTATAATTATAATAATTATTATAATTTTTTTAACAATATTAATAATATTGTGACGTTAACTAGATTGTATACTTATTCAAATTATTTTTCTATTTATTTTATTTTAAGTTATTTTAAAATGAACTTAATCGAAGCTCAACTGAACCGAATTGAAATTTACTGAAATTAAGTCTAAAAGAACATGTACTAACTTGCTAAAAAATGTTTTTTTTAGTAATTTGAAGAAATTATTAATTTGTAATACTCATTTTTTTTTAGTAATTTGAAGAAATTATTAATTTGTGATACTCTTGAGACCAATAATTTATGTTTTTTGTTTTTATTTTGAAAAATGATTATTGTTATTATCTAATTAAATTGTTTTTTCATAAGATTGCATAACTTATAATTACTGCCAGTCTATTTTCTTCACTGACATTCCCTTGAAATGTAAACCGTTTGGGCCAGGCCGACCAAAAGCATACCTAGGGATGTCAATCAGGTCAGCCCACTCGGTTTCGGTCCAGCCCACTCGGGGGTTACTTCGGTTCGAGCTGATCGGGCTGAAATTTTTTCGAGCTGTAAATTTATAGCCCTAACCCTAAAATCTTCGGTCTCGAGCTAGCCCGTCGGGCTAGAAAAACTAATATTATATAATAAAAATAATAATTTTTAATACCAAATTAAATTTAATATTAATAAAATATTAATATTTAATAATTATTATTATAAATCTAATATTTAAATTTCTCAAATTATCAAATATTCATTCAATAATATTTAAAATTGTAATTTTAGTTGAAAATTTTCTTTTATTTGAATATATTATTTTATTTATTTAAAATATTTATATAAATAAATAAAATAAATTTTAATATATTTAAATAAATCGGGTTGTCGGGCTAGCCCACAGTTTATCGGGCTAGCCCACTTGGTGTTGGAGTTGTGTACTTAATGTCTAGATTTAAGTGACGGAAACTCACGATCCATTGCCACTAATCTATTTAACTAAATAAACAATTATTTGCGTTTAATTATTTATAATTAAATATATGCAAATTATAGTCCTGGATTTTATACGTTGTAGTTAGTATGGTGTTGCATGGGCACACAGAAGATCATACTATCGGTTACTCGTATTTAATCGAACAGTTGCTCACGACCTAGATGGACACGGACCAATCCATCGGTATAGTCGTTGTGTGAGAGAGAAAATAATCTATCTTGATTATTTTATCACACTTGTACACTTGGTGTATTGAGCGGATCGTTTGAGATTTATCGATTAGGATTGCCGGCGATAATCGATTTAAGTCTCAGTGTATTTTATTCTTAATCCCCGAAACTATTGCGGGTGTGTATATTTAATATAAGTGACTTTGATTTACCAAAGGAATTGACCGGTTTAATTATTGGGTCAATTACCGGTTAAGTTGGATCACTATATTTTATATATGACATGCCGTGAATACTTGACGGGAAAGTGTATCCCGTAAGGGTTGATAATATCCCCGAGATGAGTTCATAAGGAATTATTATGTAAACCCTGCAGGTGGATTCGTTCCGCATAATAATTAAGGTTGAATGGTACTAGTCTCGGATATAAGAGATGAATAAATTAATTAGCAATAAATTAATTTTATTCATGGATATTTATATCTTAAATACACGGAATAAATAATACTACCGGAGAAATATTATTTGATATAATATGGTTTAATATTGGGAGTGCAATTAATTTTATATAGTGGAAAATAGAATTAATTAATATTAATGGATTAATAGATTTGGGCTTGGGCTCAATTTAATCATTAATATTGGAAGCCCAATATTCCACCTCCTTAAGATCCCCTACGTAGCCTATAAAAGCACTACATGGTCTTCTCTATTCTCATAACTTGAAGATCACAATTCTAGAGAGAGAAAGTAGAGAGGAGGATCCATGGAGTTCGGTAGATCGTCGCCCACACGACGTCCGGGCTAGTGCAAGGAATACGTGGGAAGATCTCAAGGTCATCATAAGATCTCGTTTCTCCGCACAACGAATCGAAAGGTGAATTAAATATTTCCGCTATTTAATTCTTATTGAAATCAATTATCGAAAAACAAGATCCAAGGGTCGAACCCGGAGTAGACGGACGATCGCGTGGTGGTGGCGAAGCCACCGGACCACGCCAATCGCCCGCTAGGGTTTCGGCGGGGGGCGAGAGGGTCGAACCCTCGGCTGGAGCCGAGGGGATGCGATCGATCGCTTGGATCGATCGCGGAGGGCGCGGGCTGGTGCCGCCCATCCCCACCGTGAAGGTGGCTGACCTCCAGGCGGCGGCGAGTCGCCGGACTCGCCGCGGGGGCTGCACGGGCAGCCCCACCCGATCGATCACATGAGCCCCGCGGACGGGGGCTCGGGCTGGGCGTGCGCGCGGCTTCGGCCGTGTCGTGCGTTCGGCTCGTGCTCCGGCTCGTACGCGGCGTTCGTGTTATCTCCGGCGAAGGGTTCGTTCGGGTTATTGGTTTCCGCAAATTTAAATAACCCGGGATATCGAATTCCAACAATTGGTATCAGAGCGTACGGTTACGTTTTTCGTTAATTGTTTCGATAATCGATTATCGTTGTTTATAGCCATAGATTAATTTAATTTGTTAAATTATTGTGCTATATTGTTCTACGTACTTGTTTTTCTCTCTCGTATGAATTGTGTTGGACGGAAAAAAAATTAATTATTAAAAATCGAGGTTTTTCGGAAATCGAACCGGTTCAACCGTGGGCTCGGTGCGGGCTGCCGGAAGGTGGCTCGGAGCGGGTTGCTGGTACGCCTTGACCTGGCTGTTTCGGCTGCTCTCGGAGCAGCGGGGAGGAGGCTGGTCGCACGTCATGTTGGCGGAGATCGACGGCTTGTCGCCGGATGTCGATCGTTGACATGAAGCTCGTGCGGGCTGTCCATGGTTCATGCTGTCCATGGTTCATGCGGGCTGCTGCTGGAATCGACGGCGTGAGTTACCAGTGGAGGTAACGTGCCGGAAGTCGATGGATCCGGCAAAAGCTCGCTGGATATGAAAGTGCACAGCGGCTGGACGTGCGGGCGTGCTATGCGGGCTCTTGTGCACGCTGCTGAAATTTATTGATTTTGGTAATTATGCATGTGTGTTAATTGCATGGTCTCAAAGTCTTGCATGCGATGGTGATCATGGCATGACGTGGATTATGGTGCTGTGCATGGAGAAACACACGGGTATGCATGTTCATGGGTTCGATTGGGATGACCGGAATTTGTTTCGGTTCGTCCCGGTAAATCCGATCTTTCCGGAAATAATTTAATCTTTCTAATTTTATTTAATTTAATTTTGGAATTAATTCAAATTCTATTTGGATTAGATTTCTTAATTATGGAATTAAATAATGTAATTAGATGGAGAGTTAAATTAGGAAAGAAAATCCTAGTTTCTCTAGATATCCTATACCTACTTGGATTAGAAGTCTTAAGAAGAATCAAAATTCGATTTTGATTAGGACTCTTGAGATCTAATCTAAATAGGATTGAGAAATTATTAAAATATTGATTTTATTTAATTTAAGTATTTTATTTAAAATCATTAGATTAATTCAAAATTTATTTTGGATTGGATAATCTTGGATTTTATTTAGAATAGAATTAAATATGGAAATCAATGGATTTTAATAATATTGATTTTATTTAATTTAAGTATTTTATTTAAAATCATTAGATTAATTCAAAATTTATTTTGGATTGGATAATCTTGGATTTTATTTAGAATAGAATTAAATATGGAAATCAATGGATTTTAATAATATTGATTTTATTTAATTTAAGTATTTTATTTAAAATCAATAGATTAATTCAAAATTTATTTTGGATTGGAAAATCTTGGATTTTATTTAAAATAGAATTAAATATGGAAATCAATGGAATTGATTTTATTTAATTGGAGTAAAATTAAATATGAGAATCAAAGAATTTTTCCGTCGCTCGGCAAAGTATTCAAGACGTAGAATGAAGACTCAAGACAAGCATGCAGGAATTCATCAAGGTACGAATAGTCGAGAAATAATTTTACTTGAGTAATTATTTGATTATTTGTGAACGTACTTGCATGAAATGTATGTTTGTTATTATGCTTATGTGTATTTAATTATGCATTAGATAGCGTATCCCTTTGTTATAAAAAGCTAAGTGGGAGAGGGTATGGAAACATATCCATGGTCTCCATTGCTGTTCTCTTGGTGACTTTTATGAACTTTCGAAGTTCATATAGATAAGCCATTGGAGGAGAATTCTTGTAATTCCTCTTACGAGAAACATTGATTAAGTTTATCAAACAATGCCTAATTTGTCTTTCCAAAACTGATTTCAAGTCGACTCATTCTCACCCCGGGGAGTGGAATGGAGCCAAAGCCACTTGGTCATGTCGAGGACACAAATTAGAGACTTTCGTGTCATTTGATGACTAGATCGATTGTCTGCTCGGCTCCCTCATTTTATGAGAGATAGGGTCGTTCGCATGATGAATCACTGGTAAGAAACTTCGAGTTTCACTTATGATTCTCCGCGTCTTGATTTACAAGATTGAATGGATCAAGTAATTGGGAGTCAATTATAAAAGTCTCTTGGTGTAGTAAACGTCCACACCACGTGGCTTGCTATGCTGACGGATTTTGGATTAATTGATGTAGACAGTTGTAAGAAATTGTGAAGAGTTGTGAAGTTGTCGTAAACGTCCACACCACGTGGCTTGCGGTGATGTAGCAATTCCAAACGATTTACTTTGGTACTGAGTAATGGTTTACACTTAGATACGCATTATAGTATTCCTCCCCACGAGGTTCCGCTATAAGTGATGTATGACCGAAGCAAATCTAATTGCTAAATCATTTGGATTGGTAAACGTCCACACCACGTGGCTTGCCATATCTGATGGGATTTTAGATGTGATTAGTGGTTTAATGATATTATTTAAGGGAGATAATATCGGAGATTAAATCGATTGTTTGTTGTTATATGTGCTCATAGATTAGGAAATGGCTTTGAACCCACTTTATGTGATACTTAAGGATTTTAAACTCACTGGTCCCTAAATGTAATGATTGGAATAGAGATCTAGACATTACCCAAACTGTTAAAGAGTGCAAGGTTGTACTCAGTGAGCTTTGTCCTCCCGAGCCTATTGACATAGGCGGCTAGACAAGAAGCGATGAGGATACTCATAAAGGCCAGTCATTCGAGGAAACGCTTAAACACGTTTTTGAGATGATTGACTTTTTGGACGAGTTGAGACGGAAATCGCAAGCTCTTGTAGCCAATTCCAAAGGTTTTGAACCTAAGGGCAAAATCGGGGGAAAGGAAAAGCAAGCAAAGAAACCCAGTGGTCCTAGGTTTCTTGGACCACGAGATGGGACGAGAAAGCCATGAGGCAAGAGTTCTCGATGCAAACAGTCTGGGTACTGGAAGTCTGATTATCCTCTCAAAGAAAGTACGAAATTCTTCTTTAGTCGTAAAACATAGTCAGTGGTATTATCTACCGGAACCTGGTGTGTAGATATGGAACCACTGACGGTATGTGCATTTTAAATGCAAAGGTTCCAGGAAACCTAACGACTTGGAAAAGAAGAAATCGTAGTCTACATGGGCAATGCTGTAGAGGAGGCAGCAGTTGCAGTGGAGGACATTTTATAGGATTTCATTTTGAGTTATTGCTTTTATGTACCTTTCATATTAGAAAGAACTTTGTTCTGGATTTCTAATGAATGGATATTTTATTTCTTTTAATCATTTGATGGTTATAAGAAGAAATAATGATATTATCTATTTTGGTACATTAGCTAGCAATATATAAATGATGAATCCTGAGTCTACCACAATGCGACGAACCGTTTTATAAAACTCGTTTTACTAATAAGAGATTTCTTTATTAAATCAGTTATACTTGTGGATTCTTATGCTAAGTCATATTTATTCAAATAAGAAATTCAAAGGTCGAAAATTGATTGTAAGATCAATTAAGTTGAAGGAGTGGACCTTCCGACCTAAGAATCTAATTTGGAAGATAATACGACTAAGCAATCCTTTATGGATATAAGATATAAGATCCGGACAAGTATTAGAATTGATTGACTCTGATTAATGATCAGAGCTTGGGATTGGATCCCAAGTGACTACACCATACAGTCCTCTGTAAGATTGGTGTGTCGGAAATAAGAAATGGAACTCTTATAGAAATAGTAAAAGCATGAGTTAAACGGAACTACCTATGTTCTATGGATATGTCTTGGTAACAACGGCACATTCGAATGTGGTTGTAGAATATCCTAGAAGAACAGAAGATATGTGTTCGATAGTACTATGAACCAGAAGGACGTTATAAGTTCTAACGCCCGGTTCTTAGAGGAAGACTATTAGATGAACCACAAGCCCAAAATGACATGATACTTCTGAAAAGAGAGAAAACGATTAAGACTTAGAACCAGCCGAACCGAGTAGCGGTACACCACTAACTGCACCTACTGTTATTACTGTTTATACACCGGAACGCCATTGTAGTGGGAGGTTGTATAACAACCGGAGATATTCATAAAACTGGGTGAGTCTTCGGACTCTGGACCTAGTATACGTGAAATCGATCCCTAGATCTACATAGAGGCGGTACTAGATCTAAATGTGCCTTCTTGGAAAGCAATAAGGATTATTGTTAAGAGGCGAGATCATTTAGAGTACAAGTTTAGTTGATCCATTTATGGATTGTAACAAAGCTAGAATTCGTGGAACTTGCGCATTGATGAGATAGTCCATTTGATGGATTCATCAAAAGGCATTGACGAATCGTGTGTATGGGAAACGTGATGGAAACAAGGTGGTGTTTCTCGGAGGTTTTATGTAGATAAACATTTTATCATTGGCAACAATGTAAAGATGTTGTCAGACATAAAATGATGGTTGTCTAGAAAAATCTATATATAAGATAAAGAAGAAGTTAGAGCATGTTCTTAAGATCTAGGATCTCAAGAAAAGAACATTGTACTTCTCCTGGACATCTTACATATATATGATTATGGTTCGTTTTAACATGCAAGATTCCGAGAAAGGTTCGTTACCTTTCAAAGACGGAATGCATCTATCTAAGGTATGTGTTTTTGAACACATAAAGGTGATAGAAGCAGTGAAAGCAGTTTCCTACACTTTGAGTGTGGAAAGCTTAATAAATGCAATGTTGAAAAACGAGAACCTGATATCGGCTATGCATTGAGCATAGTGGGAGGATATCAAGGTAATCCTGGAAAGGAATATTCGACTGCCGTAAAAGTACTTTCGAAGTACTGTTCTAGACTACGAAGCAGACGAGTTTTTCCTTTGGATTACATTCTCTTAGATTTCTAATCGAATAAGGACCAGTGTAAGTCGATATCAGGCTATGTGTTTCACTATTAAAGGAGAAGGAGTTTTAACATGGAAGAGTGATAAGCACGATGCTTTTCGGACTCTGCCATGGGTAACCAAATAGCGGCCTCAGAGGCAGCGGAAGTTTTGGTATAACTCCGGGATAATCTCTGGGACTTAGATGTGATTCTTAATTTGCCAAAGGCTATGTAAATAGCGGTGCAATGGCAAATGGGAAGAAATCACTAGTCCATAAAGTGTAAGATAACACATAGTGCAAGTACCACCTGATACGAGTCATCGTCGAGGGAGACGACGCTGTAGTCACCAAGATAACTTCAGAGCGGCAACCTAGAATGCTCATTCACATAATACTTCTTGGAAGTACAACTTAAGCACGTGATGAGTATGGGAGTCGGGAGTTTGGAGGAAATGACTAGACCTTAGTACAAGTGGGAGATTGTTGGAGTTGTGTACTTAATGTCTAGATTTAAGTGACGGAAACTCACGATCCATTGCCACTAATCTATTTAACTAAATAAACAATTATTTGCGTTTAATTATTTATAATTAAATATATGCAAATTATAGTCCTGGATTTTATACGTTGTAGTTAGTATGGTGTTGCATGGGCACACAGAAGATCATACTATCGGTTACTCGTATTTAATCGAACAGTTGCTCACGACCTAGATGGACACGGACCAATCCATCGGTATAGTCGTTGTGTGAGAGAGAAAATAATCTATCTTGATTATTTTATCACACTTGTACACTTGGTGTATTGAGCGGATCGTTTGAGATTTATCGATTAGGATTGCCGGCGATAATCGATTTAAGTCTCAGTGTATTTTATTCTTAATCCCCGAAACTATTGCGGGTGTGTATATTTAATATAAGTGACTTTGATTTACCAAAGGAATTGACCGGTTTAATTATTGGGTCAATTACCGGTTAAGTTGGGTCACTATATTTTATATATGACATGCCGTGAATACTTGACGGGAAAGTGTATCCCGTAAGGGTTGATAATATCCCCGAGATGAGTTCATAAGGAATTATTATGTAAACCCTGCAGGTGGATTCGTTCCGCATAATAATTAAGGTTGAATGGTACTAGTCTCGGATATAAGAGATGAATAAATTAATTAGCAATAAATTAATTTTATTCATGGATATTTATATCTTAAATACACGGAATAAATAATACTACCGGAGAAATATTATTTGATATAATATGGTTTAATATTGGGAGTGCAATTAATTTTATATAGTGGAAAATAGAATTAATTAATATTAATGGATTAATAGATTTGGGCTTGGGCTCAATTTAATCATTAATATTGGAAGCCCAATATTCCACCTCCTTAAGATCCCCTACGTAGCCTATAAAAGCACTACATGGTCTTCTCTATTCTCATAACTTGAAGATCACAATTCTAGAGAGAGAAAGTAGAGAGGAGGATCCATGGAGTTCGGTAGATCGTCGCCCACACGACGTCCGGGCTAGTGCAAGGAATACGTGGGAAGATCTCAAGGTCATCATAAGATCTCGTTTCTCCGCACAACGAATCGAAAGGTGAATTAAATATTTCCGCTATTTAATTCTTATTGAAATCAATTATCGAAAAACAAGATCCAAGGGTCGAACCCGGAGTAGACGGACGATCGCGTGGTGGTGGCGAAGCCACCGGACCACGCCAATCGCCCGCTAGGGTTTCGGCGGGGGGCGAGAGGGTCGAACCCTCGGCTGGAGCCGAGGGGATGCGATCGATCGCTTGGATCGATCGCGGAGGGCGCGGGCTGGTGCCGCCCATCCCCACCGTGAAGGTGGCTGACCTCCAGGCGGCGGCGAGTCGCCGGACTCGCCGCGGGGGCTGCACGGGCAGCCCCACCCGATCGATCACATGAGCCCCGCGGACGGGGGCTCGGGCTGGGCGTGCGCGCGGCTTCGGCCGTGTCGTGCGTTCGGCTCGTGCTCCGGCTCGTACGCGGCGTTCGTGTTATCTCCGGCGAAGGGTTCGTTCGGGTTATTGGTTTCCGCAAATTTAAATAACCCGGGATATCGAATTCCAACACTTGGGCTATTGGGTTACTTCGGTTCGGGCTAACCGGGCTGAAATTTTTTCGGGTCGAAAATATTCGGCCCTAACCCTACATTTTTTCGGGCGGGCTTCGGGCTAACCCACCGTTTCGGGTTGGATTGACATCCCTAATCATACCTTCCCGACACTAGTTTTGGCCGTTTTCATCGCACGAGTCCAAAGCGTTGTAGCTTATAAGATTGATATCTTGTTTTTATCAAATGATTTATCAAAAGGAACTGTGGTTATGAGGATTTTATAATGGCAAAGTAATTTGATTGAGGAAATAAAGCTTTTGGGTGTAATTAAACACAATAATTTTATCAAACAAAAATTACAGAAATATCAAGAAAATAGAAAAATATCAAAATTAATTAGGTCAAAATTATGATAATTAGTTTAAAATGAAATTGTGTAAATTTTGCACTTGGTTCTACCTACTACTGGAATAAGTAAGGTAGAGTAAAATACTTAACACAATTTAGAGATTTTAAAACTTTTCTTGTATATTCTTGTAAAGGGTGGAACCACTTATAAACACATCTACAAAATTCTAGCGAATCTTGTAGAAAGGTCAACACGACCAAAAACTAAGTCTATGTAGAACTAATCTAGCGACTCGTACTACCAAGACTAAACTGAGAATAGAACCGGAGCTTTCTAGCGAAGTCTCTCGGTCTACAAATTTTCTCTCTCTAGAAAATGTCAAATCAATTCATGAGTAATGAATTCCAACTACCCGCTATTTATAGGTCTCGTAAAATAGGGTTTCCGAAATTCACGCTTAATGGGCCGAGCCCAAAGCATCTTCATGGAATATTCGAGATTCCATTTCGGTTGTACTTGACGAACCCAGCTCTACGCACTGCCACACTAGCGTGCCTTCGTGCATCGAGCTCGTGGCGGGCATAGCTGGTTTACTTAGCGTTTTTCATTGGACCATAGTTCTTCTAGCGAAGTCTTCTAGTCGCACCCACAGCTGGCTTCATTCCTTAGCAGTCATTCGTCCAGCCGTATGTATAGCTATGCTTGCACCGCGTCCGTCAAGATGTTTCCACGGTAAGACCTTGTGGTGCGTTGATGAACTCGCAATTCTCTCTGATCCACGTTGACCCATGTTGATAGAAAAGCTCGTTCCATGTTGACGCACTTATGCAACTCCATGTTGTTTGTAGATGTTAAATCTGCTTGTTCCATGCTGATGAACCGTGGTCGCACGTTGAGCCACTTGTTAATTCCACAGTTCACACAGTTCGTTCTATGAAGACCTAGCAGACGTCATGTTGTTTGTAGAGTCCAACACCAGATAACTCACATCTAGATTGTTTTTCCGATGAAGGTTCGGACACTCATTCATCACATGCCCCATCCCATTACACTCAAAGCAAGTGATCTTCGACATATCTTTGCTAGGGGTGCCAGAGACAAACTTCCGGTTGGGGTTGTACCCTTTAAAGCTAGCAGAGGGTGGAGTAGAGTAGGAGCTCCCAGGAGTCCTTTGATTTCGAAATTGCTTGAACCATTTCTTTCTCTTGATATCTTGGCGGACCAAGTACCTCACGGAATCTTGTAGTGCGGTGAACTTGTCCGGATTAGGAGAATTGATAAGAGAAAGAGCCTCACTCTCATCCTCGTATTCATCAGCAAGAAAGGCGTTGTAGTCGGTAGAGTTAGAGTTGTGGGTAGACTCAACCTTGTTGGTGGTGGAGCTAGATGCATTATGTGTAATAGCAAGAGCCTTCATGGAATTTTCAAATGGAGTCATAGAGTAGGATTTTTCCTTCAACTTCAAGTTTAGCTCATAGTTCTTCAAGTGACTCATAATCTCGTTGTAGTCGCCCGAGAGGCCTAGCTTCGTATCCTCCATCGTAGTCACTTTAACATCAAACTTAGGCGTTACACCTCGTAGTACCTTGGTGCAAATGAGAGGAGGGGGTATGGGATCTCCCAATTCTTGGCATTCGCTCACAATGGCCATAATTTTGTTGAAGTAAGAGTCGAGATCCTCATCTTCCCTCATTTCGAGTTTGTGGAAGGTAGTAGTAAGACCTCTGATCTTCGACTTCTTAATGCTCTCGCTTCCCTCACACATTCTTTCAAGAGTGTCCCATATGTGCTTGGCCGAAGTGAGGTGTTTCACGATTTGAAACATATGGATGTCTATGAGGTCGGTGATAATGTGAATGGCCTTGGAATTGAAGGTGGCCGCTTCATGTTCGGCATTGGTCCATGTGGATTCTTCCTTGACAATCCTATCATTATCTTGGTCAAGGTAGGACGGGGGTTCCCAACCGTTTAACACAGCTCCCCATACACGTGAGTCCACGTTCTTCAGCTTCAATCTTGTCTTGCTCTTCCAATAAGAGTAATTCGTCGAGTTGAGAATGACGGGCTTGACAACGGTAAAAGACTCCATTGTAGAATCTCTTCCTAGGATCACACCAAAGGTGGTGAACTCGCTCTGATACCAATTGAAATTGTGTAAATTTTGCACTTGGTTCTACCTACTACTGGAATAAGTAAGGTAGAGTAAAATACTTAACACAATTTAGAGATTCTAAAACTTTTCTTGTATATTCTTGTAAAGGGTGGAACCACTTATAAACACATCTACAAAATTCTAGCGAATCTTGTAGAAAGGTCAACACGACCAAAAACTAAGTCTATGTAGAACTAATTTAGCGACTCGTACTACCAAGACTAAACTGAGAATAGAACCGGAGCTTTCTAGCGAAGTCTCTCGGTCTACAAATTTTCTCTCTCTAGAAAATGTCAAATCAATTCATGAGTAATGAATTCCAACTACCCGCTATTTATAGGTCTCGTAAAATAGGGTTTCCGAAATTCACGCTTAATGGGCCGAGCCCAAAGCATCTTCATGGAATATTCGAGATTCCATTTCGGTTGTACTTGACGAACCCAGCTCTACGCACTGCCACACTAGCGTGCCTTCGTGCATCGAGCTCGTGGCGGGCATAGCTGGTTTACTTAGCGTTTTTCATTGGACTATAGTTCTTCTAGCGAAGTCTTCTAGTCGCACCCACAGCTGGCTTCATTCCTTAGCAGTCATTCGTCCAGCCGTATGTATAGCTATGCTTGCACCGCGTCCGTCAAGATGTTTCCACGGTAAGACCTTGTGGTGCGTTGATGAACTCGCAATTCTCTCTGATCCACGTTGACCCATGTTGATAGAAAAGCTCGTTCCATGTTGACGCACTTATGCAACTCCATGTTGTTTGTAGATGTTAAATCTGCTTGTTCCATGCTGATGAACCGTGGTCGCACGTTGAGCCACTTGTTAATTCCACAGTTCACACAGTTCGTTCTATGAAGACCTAGCAGACGTCATGTTGTTTGTAGAGTCCAAGTCTGCTTGCTCAACGCTGAGGGAACTCTTCATGATGTAGTCCCATGTTGGACCACTTGTATTTTCCCGGTCCACTCAGCTAGCTCTACCAATACCTAGCACACTTCATGTTGTTTGTAGAGTCCAAGTCTGCTTGCTCAACGCTGAGGAAACTCTTCATGATGTGGTCCCACGTTGGACCACTTGTATTTTCCCGGTCCACTCAGCTAGCTCTACCAATACCTACATTCAACATGAAGATACTACAAAACAAAGTGTATAGTTCAACTTAGTTCAAACAAGAACAACGTGGTTCTATGTTGAACTAGGAAGAACTACACACTAGCAATGTGACGTTGACTTGATGTGCCATCCAAGTCAACCCGGTTGCACGTTGGCGCAAGAGCATTATAACTTAGCTCCACGTTGGCGCGAGTGCTTGTCCAACGTTGGCGCAACCGACCAACTCTATGTTGACGCAGAGACCAACTCCGCTAACTCCACGTTGAGCCAACCCTTCATAACTTGGTCCCACGTTGGAGCAAGTGTCATCTCCACGTTGACGCACATGTATTCTCACATGCGCTTAGCTAAATCTTCGAAGTCATTCCAGCTCTACGTTGGCCAAGGTGCATTTTTCACGCCATGCGTAGCTAACTCTACCTCCAGCAAAACCTCTCTCTACCTTCAGCAGGAGCTCACTCTACCTCCAACAGGGATATACTTCCAGCTCACTCTACCTCCAGCAAGAGCTAACTCTACCTTCAGCAAGAGCTATACTCCCAGCTCACTCTACCTCCAGCAAGAGCTAACTCTACCTTCAGCAAGAGCTATACTCCCAACTCACTCTACCTCCAGCAAGAGCTAACTCTACCACCAGCAGAGATATACTCCAAGCTCACTCTACCTACAACAAGAGCTAACTCTTCCATACTATGAAGTGAGTAAAAAAAAACAAGGTGTATACTTATCGACAAACTCGATCGAACTATACACCAACAATCTCCCCCTTTTTGATTCAACTTCATAAGTAGTGTTTCATCTTGGTCTTTCCTTCCATTATGAAGTTATTCAAAACAAAGTGTATAGTTGGGTTCACCAAAGAGTTAGCACTCTACGTTGAACCGACCAAACTATACACTAACATTCTCCCCCTTTTTGATTCAACTTCATAAGTGGGGGTTCGTAGAGAATCTCCCCCTCAAATTAGTATCATACTCAAAAAGTGCAACACTCCTTCTACCTCCTTCAACAATGCAACACTCCAAGTCTACCGTCGTCGAACTCTTCAATCTTTATCCCCCTCGACGAGACGGCTAAGGGCATTAGGCGTGTCGGAGCCACGAGGTAGAGTTCGTCGATTTTTTTTTTTTTTTTTTATTTTTTTTAAGTAGCCTTTAGACTCGACAGGGAAGACCAGAGTCAATAGTGCTTCTTCTTTTCCATACACGTTGCGTTGAGGTAGGGCAAGAGACCTTAGTTGAAAACTCAGCCATAGTAGATACAATATCACACCGTGGTTCTTCCCTTCTTTTCCATATGCGTTTCTCAATATGTTTAGCTTTCTCTGTAGTGGGTGGAGTAACCTTAACTCTCCAGACTTGCTTGACTTTCTCCTGCGTGGACTTGGACTTGGGTATCCAGAATTGTCTCAAGAAGGCACCTTGTGAGTTAAGATCTTCTATTTGTTTATAGCAGAAAGGCTTGATATGGCCTTTCTTCCCACAATAATGGCACACGTAAATTCTCTTGTAAGGAGTGGCAGTTTTGGAAGACTTTTCATTTTTGTGTGTGGCTGTACCCATAGCAGGAGTAGCAAGCGGAGTAGGGTTGCGAGTATGAACTTTCAGAGTAGACACATTTGTGGATTTAGATGTCTTGGATCGATCCGAGACATTTTGTGTGAAGTTTTTCTTATCATGGGTAGAGCTGGATCCGGTTATGGGCATAGCAGGGCTTGAGTTGGAGATCTTATGATTTAGCATATGTGTCACCGTGGACATTGAAGCATTTAGAGGGGTAGAGGAGTGAGGGATGCGTTTGAGAATTTTAATATTCGATGTAGAGGCCAAGTTTCTTTTGGATGTCTGCGCATCCTCCGGCTTAACCTCGACAGATTCAATAATACCTTTATCTTTGGCACGCACACACTTAGTAGAGGCATAGAGAGAATTAGAGTAGACAGAATCAAAAGTTTCCTTGAAACCAAGACCAAAGTGCTTGGTGTTAACACAGTTCAACATAGAATCAAGTTTAGAGGTGCCAGTATTGAGTTTCTTAAAGAGACAATTAGCAACATCTAGCTTGTCCTTCGCCTGGTAGAGCTCCTTGGTGCGCATAGCGTAACCTTCCTCCATTTTAGCAAGTGAGTCTCTGAGGAAATCCTTTTCGGAGTCTTCCTTGTTGACAATGGCCTCCAACTCACTCACTTTCTTCAACGACCTCTCAAGCTCCAGCTTCACCACATCAAACTCCCTCTTGCTTACCATCTCAGAGTTGATGGTAGACTTATTCAGCTTAGTAGTCATACCCGCAACCAAAGAGTTGAGGGTAGACTTGTATGGCTTCATGGCCATGCCCGCAACCACGGAAGAATAACAAAAGATATTGTCATATGTGGCCAAGTCTTCTTGGGCTACCGCATACTCCTCCTCACTATCACTATCAATTGCATTTAGAAATGCATTGACCTCGGTAGACTCCACCATCTTTCCCTTCTCCTCCTCGGATGAGTACAACGAGTCATCGTCGTCCAACACCAGATAACTCACATCTAGATTGTTTTTCCGATGAAGGTTCGGACACTCATTCATCACATGCCCCATCCCATTACACTCAAAGCAAGTGATCTTCGACATATCTTTGCTAGGGGTGCCAGAGACAAACTTCCGGTTGGGGTTGTACCCTTTAAAGCTAGCAGAGGGTGGAGTAGAGTAGGAGCTCCCAGGAGTCCTTTGATTTCGAAATTGCTTGAACCATTTCTTTCTCTTGATATCTTGGCGGACCAAGTACCTCACGGAATCTTGTAGTGCGGTGAACTTGTCCGGATTAGGAGAATTGATAAGAGAAAGAGCCTCACTCTCATCCTCGTATTCATCAGCAAGAAAGGCGTTGTAGTCGGTAGAGTTAGAGTTGTGGGTAGACTCAACCTTGTTGGTGGTGGAGCTAGATGCATTATGTGTAATAGCAAGAGCCTTCATGGAATTTTCAAATGGAGTCATAGAGTAGGATTTTTCCTTCAACTTCAAGTTTAGCTCATAGTTCTTCAAGTGACTCATAATCTCGTTGTAGTCGCCCGAGAGGCCTAGCTTCGTATCCTCCATCGTAGTCACTTTAACATCAAACTTAGGCGTTACACCTCGTAGTACCTTGGTGCAAATGAGAGGAGGGGGTATGGGATCTCCCAATTCTTGGCATTCGCTCACAATGGCCATAATTTTGTTGAAGTAAGAGTCGAGATCCTCATCTTCCCTCATTTCGAGTTTGTGGAAGGTAGTAGTAAGACCTCTGATCTTCGACTTCTTAATGCTCTCGCTTCCCTCACACATTCTTTCAAGAGTGTCCCATATGTGCTTGGCCGAAGTGAGGTGTTTCACGATTTGAAACATATGGATGTCTATGAGGTCGGTGATAATGTGAATGGCCTTGGAATTGAAGGTGGCCGCTTCATGTTCGGCATTGGTCCATGTGGATTCTTCCTTGACAATCCTATCATTATCTTGGTCAAGGTAGGACGGGGGTTCCCAACCGTTTAACACAGCTCCCCATACACGTGAGTCCACGTTCTTCAGCTTCAATCTTGTCTTGCTCTTCCAATAAGAGTAATTCGTCGAGTTGAGAATGACGGGCTTGACAACGGTAAAAGACTCCATTGTAGAATCTCTTCCTAGGATCACACCAAAGGTGGTGAACTCGCTCTGATACCAATTGAAATTGTGTAAATTTTGCACTTGGTTCTACCTACTACTGGAATAAGTAAGGTAGAGTAAAATACTTAACACAATTTAGAGATTCTAAAACTTTTCTTGTATATTCTTGTAAAGGGTGGAACCACTTATAAACACATCTACAAAATTCTAGCGAATCTTGTAGAAAGGTCAACACGACCAAAAACTAAGTCTATGTAGAACTAATTTAGCGACTCGTACTACCAAGACTAAACTGAGAATAGAACCGGAGCTTTCTAGCGAAGTCTCTCGGTCTACAAATTTTCTCTCTCTAGAAAATGTCAAATCAATTCATGAGTAATGAATTCCAACTACCCGCTATTTATAGGTCTCGTAAAATAGGGTTTCCGAAATTCACGCTTAATGGGCCGAGCCCAAAGCATCTTCATGGAATATTCGAGATTCCATTTCGGTTGTACTTGACGAACCCAGCTCTACGCACTGCCACACTAGCGTGCCTTCGTGCATCGAGCTCATGGCGGGCATAGCTGGTTTACTTAGCGTTTTTCATTGGACTATAGTTCTTCTAGCGAAGTCTTCTAGTCGCACCCACAGCTGGCTTCATTCCTTAGCAGTCATTCGTCCAGCCGTATGTATAGCTATGCTTGCACCGCGTCCGTCAAGATGTTTCCACGGTAAGACCTTGTGGTGCGTTGATGAACTCGCAATTCTCTCTGATCCACGTTGACCCATGTTGATAGAAAAGCTCGTTCCATGTTGACGCACTTATGCAACTCCATGTTGTTTGTAGATGTTAAATCTGTTTGTTCCATGCTGATGAACCGTGGTCGCACGTTGAGCCACTTGTTAATTCCACAGTTCACACAGTTCGTTCTATGAAGACCTAGCAGACGTCATGTTGTTTGTAGAGTCCAAGTCTGCTTGCTCAACGCTGAGGGAACTCTTCATGATGTAGTCCCATGTTGGACCACTTGTATTTTCCCGGTCCACTCAGCTAGCTCTACCAATACCTAGCACACTTCATGTTGTTTGTAGAGTCCAAGTCTGCTTGCTCAACGCTGAGGAAACTCTTCATGATGTGGTCCCACGTTGGACCACTTGTATTTTCCCGGTCCACTCAGCTAGCTCTACCAATACCTACATTCAACATGAAGATACTACAAAACAAAGTGTATAGTTCAACTTAGTTCAAACAAGAACAACGTGGTTCTATGTTGAACTAGGAAGAACTACACACTAGCAATGTGACGTTGACTTGATGTGCCATCCAAGTCAACCCGGTTGCACGTTGGCGCAAGAGCATTATAACTTAGCTCCACGTTGGCGCGAGTGCTTGTCCAACGTTGGCGCAACCGACCAACTCTATGTTGACGCAGAGACCAACTCCGCTAACTCCACGTTGAGCCAACCCTTCATAACTTGGTCCCACGTTGGAGCAAGTGTCATCTCCACGTTGACGCACATGTATTCTCACATGCGCTTAGCTAAATCTTCGAAGTCATTCCAGCTCTACGTTGGCCAAGGTGCATTTTTCACGCCATGCGTAGCTAACTCTACCTCCAGCAAAACCTCTCTCTACCTTCAGCAGGAGCTCACTCTACCTCCAACAGGGATATACTTCCAGCTCACTCTACCTCCAGCAAGAGCTAACTCTACCTTCAGCAAGAGCTATACTCCCAGCTCACTCTACCTCCAGCAAGAGCTAACTCTACCTTCAGCAAGAGCTATACTCCCAACTCACTCTACCTCCAGCAAGAGCTAACTCTACCACCAGCAGAGATATACTCCAAGCTCACTCTACCTACAACAAGAGCTAACTCTTCCATACTATGAAGTGAGTAAAAAAAAACAAGGTGTATACTTATCGACAAACTCGATCGAACTATACACCAACAATCTCCCCCTTTTTGATTCAACTTCATAAGTAGTGTTTCATCTTGGTCTTTCCTTCCATTATGAAGTTATTCAAAACAAAGTGTATAGTTGGGTTCACCAAAGAGTTAGCACTCTACGTTGAACCGACCAAACTATACACTAACATAAAAAAATTGTGTAACTGAATTTTTCATTATTGTATAACTAAATATTCATTATGCAACAGAACGAATTGAACATTTCGTCTCGACACATCAAAATGTGTATACATTTAACAAAGAGCATTTGTATACATCAATTGAAATATTATTGTAAAAAAAGTTACATCAAATAATTATTATCACACAAATTTCTTGACCAAATTTCTTGAACGTTCCCGGAAATATAAGCCGAACAGCTTCTCGCAAATTTTCAATTCGTAAACACGATATACGAATTGAAAATTTGCGAGAAGCTGTTCGGGCGCACAAATGCGATATGATTTCCGGTGGGGGTCGAAGCGTCAAAGCTTCAACCTTTTGGACTAGGCGAATTCAAATATATTTCACCCGATCGAAGCGCAAAAGGCGTTGATTTGCTGGAGGACGAGGCTCGTTAGGACAACGTAAGAGACCAAGAATTTTACGCCCATCATCGTCTTCGTCATGGTTGTTGATTTGTTGTTTTATTTGATCTATATATGTTGAAAGTGAATGTGGCTTCGAGGGTTTTATTGTAGTAGAGCATACAAGCAAAAGTAATAATATATTTTATTTTTTTACCAAAAAGAAATGTTTGAATATGTGAAATTTAATTTTATATTGTGCTAAATTCACGAAAATATACTTTATAATGAACTAAATTTATGAAATTTTGCTTTATATGTTGATTAAATTTATTAAATTATTTAATTTTATATTTCACTATATATTCACAAAATATACTTTGTAACGAACTAAATTTAGGAAATTTGCTTTAAATATTGATTAAACAAGCTAGGTGTGCGTAATTTATAATTTTATTAATTACAAAATATTAAAAATATGATATAATTCTACGAAAAGCAAAAACTTGTAATAAAATTAAAATAACTTACTTCTTATATTAAGTATATGATTAGAACGAATTATCCAAAACTCATTTTAAAATTATTTTAAGAAATTTTAAAATGTTAAAAATGTATTTGGTGAAATTATTTAAATATTAATTTAAAATACTTTAAAAATTTTAAAATATATTTAAAATATTTTGAAATTTTATTTTAAGAGCTTTAAAATGTAATAAATGATTTTAAAGCATTTAGAAATAATATTAGCTTAAAATATTATAAAGTTATATCTAATAACTTAAAAACTATTTTAGGATATTTTCAAATGTTTAAATAATATTTTATCATTTGAAAAAAAATATTGTAACATATATTAATTGTTTAAAAAGTATTTTAAATAATTTTATAATTATAATAAAAACTATATATATATATATATATATATATATATATATATATATATATAGTAGGAATACTTTTTCAAATGAGAGAATATTTTTAAAATTATTACAATTGTAAACAAATCATACTTAAAATAATATTGTATACAATAACAAATCATCTACTAAAAACTATGAAAAAAATTCACTTATCATATCTACAAATACCTAAGAAGTATATATGTATAAATAAAAAACAATTAATTATTAATTGATCGATGTAGAACTGGTTAATGATTAGTTCCAGCCATATTTCTTGACCATGCTTCCAGTATTTTCCTTGAAATACAAACCGTCCTCTCGGGCCGACCAGGAGCACAATTTGTTGGTGCAATAATAATACGAATTCTTGGAGTCGTAAATGTTGAAACCTTGATGCTTCGACCCCCAATTGAAATCGCAGTAGTATATTGTGCGTTTGAACAAGTTTTCGCAGACGCTCAACGAGTAAACTGTGCTCATCCCGACTGTCGTTGTTCCTTGATCTTTACCTTTACCACTACAATGGACGGTCAATGGAGGATCATTGGAAGGGAGATCGTTTTGAAGCTGCACGCTATATAGCTCTGTGTCGCACGCATTGCTTTCTTGGAGAACGAGGCTCGTTAGGACAACACACGCAACCAATATTTTCATGCCCATAGTAGTCTTCGTCATGGTCAATTCTCTTGTTTTGTTCGATTTGTTCGAAGAAAAATGATTGCGGTTGAGAGGATTTTATAGTAATGCAATGTTTTCTTATGAGATAAAAATGGGGTTGCCTAGCTTACCTCCCATCCAACAAATCATTTTTGGTGTAAGTACTTACTAAAAAAATATTGATTTTCGTTTTTTAGTAATTTGAAGAAATTATTATTTTTTATTAATTTTAAATATATTTCAATTATTTATTAATTATTTTTACAAACTAAAAAATATTTATAATTATTTTGAAAATTATTTTAACAGACTTTAAAATGTTTAAATGAAAAATTAAAATAATTTGAAATTTAATTTTAGTAAATTTGAAATATTTTATAATTATTTTAAAACACTTGAAATTATTTTAAAAAGTATTTTGAATCATTTAAAAATTATGTTTAGAAAGATTTAAATGTTAATTAAGTATTTAAAAATATTAAAAATTATTTAAATAAATATTAATATATTAAATCATTTTAATTTATTTTGAAATGTTTAAAACATATTTCAAATCATTTTATAATTATTATAAGACAATTTACAAAAATTTAAAAATCCTTCTTAATCATATGAAAATTATTTAAAACTACTAGTACATTATCCAACAATATTTACACATCATTATTCTAAGAGAATCCCTAATCATTATTCACTCATAACAAACTCAAGTTAATACCTAATTTAATACGCGATTTATTTATTAAATTAATTAAACTAATAAACTGCGGGAAAAGGCAATTAATGAAAACCGGACGAAGTTTCCGGAAACGACGTCGTAACGCAACCCTTACCCATCACACCCCAAAACCCCTGCGGCGACATACCCTCCGCCGCCGTTCCCGGCGGCGCCAGCGTGAGCGCCGTGATCGGATCGTACACGTCAAAATCCCCGCCTCGCTCCGCCTCCGCCGCGGAATTTTCTCCCCCTCCGTTTCTCGAATCCCCGCACGTGCTCTGTTCACCCTGTTTCGCCGCCGCCGCCGGAAAGTACCTCCTCTTCAGAGTGGAGTTCCAGTGGTTCTTGACGGCGTTGTCCGTCCTTCCGGGCAGCATCCGGGCGATGGTTGCCCACCGATTGCCGTGCTTCTCGTGGGCCGCCAGGATCGTCTCGTCCTCCGCCGCCGAAAAGGGGCGGCGCTCCACGGTTGGGCTGAGCTGGTTGCACCACCGCAGCCGGCACGATTTTCCCGATCGGCCCTTAATATACTTGCTGATGACGGACCAGCTCCGGGCCCCGTGCCTCTCCACCAACCGGGTCAGGATCCGATCCTCCTCCGCGCTCCACGGGCCCTTAATCTTCTCGTCGGAAATTTCTCCATTCCTCTGTTTTTTCTCCGACGAGGACGAGTCCGAGGTGGATGAACCCGCCGGCGACTGCGAGCAACGGTTAAAAAAGTCCATATCAAGAATCGTGTTTTGTTCTGTTTTTTTTTTTTTTTTTTCTCCTCGAGTAATTAGAGTAGTTTTTAAGAGAGAGTTGTGTTTTTGAATTGGGAGTGCGATTTTATATATAGTAATATTGGTTGGTTCTTGGAAACTTCTTTGTGGAAAGGTTGGTTAGGGGATGGAATGTAATTTATATATAGTAGTAGGTTATCGGTGCACGTGTTAGTTCAGCTCAATTCAGTGATCGTTTTTTGTTTTGTTTTATGTAGTGACGATCATTTGGGATATCGTTACGTCGCGCGTATAAATATGAAAAGACGGTCAAAATTTCATATTGTTTTACGGAATGTTTATACTTGGTTAATTTTAATTTGATGAAAATCAGAATGATGCAAAACGATTAACGCTGTAACTGAGTTTGGATAATTGTTTTGAACAATGTTGAGTAAAATCGGAAAAAGTCTTCATCCCTCAAACAAATTTTGTGATGCATGAATCAACGAATTTAAACGATTAGTCGTCATGCACGATGCATGCATCAGACGTTTATGGTGGTCGATTGTTTTAAAAGGTACACCGAGCAATCGACATTCGACACATGTAATGTTTGACTGTATTGGTGTAAAAACATGATATGTAATGTGACTACAACACGAGTGAGGAAAAACGCTATAAATGGAAAGATGAGATTGAAGGTATTTGTTTTGTTTGCAATATTGAAAAAAAAGAAGCCTATGGGCTAGGGGTTGGCCAAGCATAAAGCCGAATAAAAAAAAAAAAAAAAAAGGTCTTAATTTTGATTTGAATAGGGGGTGGAACCGTACTTTACTACTTTATGTTTGCAATTTGGTTTTTGTACGGATATCCATTTTGGCAAATTTTATCGAGACAAGCAACTAACCTTTTTTCCTTTTAATGTAATACACGATTTATTTTATCTTAATATATAGTTTTATCTATTTTACACTAAATATTACATATCAATAATTATCATACATTTTAAAATTGATGTATATAACTGAATCAAACAATTATATACACCCAACGTGTATACAATATCGTATATAAATTTACTATTAATAGTATATCATTTGGTGCAGTCTTGCAAAAGTAACATTTAAAGAAGATTGATTCATTGAATTGGAAATGAGTTAAATGAATAAATTGTGATTAGTGAGTGTCTAGATTCAAAGATTATTGAGATCATGATTCTCTGAATGCACGAGGGTAAACTTGACTTTATTCCGACAAACAACATTACTATTTGTTTATCCATTCCATATTACTAATCTTCATTAAGGAAAACATTTTAGAAGGTAACCCAAAACAGCAATAACTTACTCACGAGTGATGGGTGGGTTTATGTGGATAATTATTATCTGATTCATTGTATAGAGTACACAAACATTTTTAACTACTAGTAATATATAGGTTATATGAAGATGTTTTACATCCACTAAAATTTAACAAAAATGTTATACTTATACTACTATTGATTTTAAAAGTTGAAAAGTGAAATTACTATCAGTATACATGTTATCTGAATATATATCTTCACGTTTTGTTCTGACACAGAAAAATTAAATAAAAATAAATGTAACAACTATAGTATGTCAAGTCTATATAATCTACATCGTCATTCTATGTTCTAAAATTTAACCTACATGGATTATAATCAAGCACAAGACTCTTAATCAAGAAACCAATAGAAATTTTATTGCAATTAGAGAAAGGTCCACAAATGTTCCACCAAGGCATCCATCGATCGATCGAGCTAATAATCGTATACACCCAATAAGCAAATGTGTAAGCAATGCCAATTTGTTCTCGGACCGGGCTTTCAGCTTACTTGTTGTTGATGTGTTCCGTACATGGGATAAGGCCCGTACGCATACATGCTTGGGTCATGAGGATGAGGCGGCACAGCAGCATATCCATACCCGTCAAAGAAAGGTGGCCCGTAGTATGGCCCGGTCCATTGATTTCCAAAATCCGCCCTCGGCTGCAAAAATAGGCGAATAACCCAATTAATACAAGGGTAATTAAGTCTTTAAAACACGTAAAAAATAAAAAATGTTGCCTGTTGTTTGTTAGCTGGATTACGTCCCCAAGAAAGACGGACAGTTTGCTTTCCGATTGTTGTCCCGCTCAAGTGCTGCAAGGCCTCCTCAGCGTCTTTTCTGTCGAGATATACAGTATTTTATAACAAAAACAAATCTTGAAATACGAGAGAGTCGTTTTGAACAGCGAGATACCTGTTAGCGAACTGAACAAAACCGCACCCTTTCCCAACAGGTATTTTGACAGATACTATTTCGCCGTATTGCGAGAATGGCTGCTTGAGATCTTCATCAGATACGTTAGGGTCAAGCCCTCCGACAAAAATCTAAAAACAAATAAAATGATAATCATGTTTCTTAAAATGCAGAACAAGAAAAAAAGAACAAAAAAAACGGGCTGAATAACCAACTGTTGCGTTCACATAATCTCCATCAGACTGAGAACCATGGGCCGAGAAACCATTCGAGTATCCACCTATTAAAACAATTTTATAGAAAATTAAGATAGACAAATTCTTCACAATCCTACATCAAGCTCAATCTATGTTTTATCGCATGAAAGCAGGGGAAGAGTAATGTTGCTGATTACCAGACGACTTCCTAGGTGTAGCTGCACCAATGCGCATGGGTCTACTCGAACAATAAACACCATTCATTTTGGTCATAGCTTGTGACCTTTCGTTGTCATCTCCAAACCTCACGAAACCGTAGCCTTTCGAGCGGCCGGTATTCGCGTCAATGACAACTTTAGCTGCCTTCACAGATGGATATTTAGTAGAGAAAGTCTCGTGCAGCAAAGTATCTGTAACATCGCCAGATAAGTCTCCAACAAAGATGGAAAGGTCTGAGACATTATTATTATTATTATTATTATTATTATTATTATTATTATTATTATTATTGGAGCGCTTGTCACCCATGCTAAATGTGGCCCAGTTCAGACGAAATAACTGTTCGGCATTAGGCATGGCAATGCCGGAATATGATTGGAGGACTTTCTCGGCAACGGAATGTGTGAAGAATTCCACAAATCCATATCCCTCCGGCATTCCCGTGTTCTTATTACGAATAACCTTTATAGAGGAAACCTACACAATATCAACTCATTATTACACCTCTTAAAACAAGAAAATGAGATACACATTCCGGGTTCTTATTAGAATAATCGTTAAGAGGAAAACTACACAATATATATCAGTTATTAACTCTTTTTAAAAAAGAAAAGTAAAGTATATGGTACTGAATGTGAAATTTTAGAATAAATATGAAGATTCTAAATTTTAGGACATAATTATTGTAATGTGTAGACATTGTCTAGGTCCGCATTTGTCCCGTACACGTTTCCAAAACGGGAACGAGACCCTCCCAGCCGTCCCCGTGCTTCCTAGTACATCATGAACTATTTGATCAAATTTTGTCTTCCACACTAATCAAATATGTCCTTATTGACAAGTTCTTTGATTTATATATTCTATTCGTCCCTTTTCATAATAATATTTTTCATTGTTTTCAATTTTAAAATAGAAAAATATAATTATTGTTTTCCTTACTTTTTTTTCAACTTTTCCCGACTATTTGTTACTATAAAATTGAATTGCAGTTTTACTCAAATATTTCATTCACTAAAAAGCAAAAAATTGTTTTTATTAAAATAAATGTAATTTTTTTTAAATGAAATAAATATTCTTTTTACTACTCCGTAGTAGTATTTTCTAATTTTTCATGTCCAAAGAAGTACTGTATTTTCTAATTTTTCATGTCATATTGCTTCAAAACCAATGAATATGTTATTAGTGTACTCAACAACATTAAGTAATAAGTAATAACATCAATTGCAGACTTACAGTACTGTATCACCCACACATATACTGAAATCCTTCCTAATTAGTTTCATACTTCTAAATTAATTACTTAAGATTAAGATACATAATCACAATTATAAACTATCATAATTAATTAACAATTTTCTCAACCAACCAAAAAACAACTCTGTTTATGAAACAAAAAAAACAAAACAGAAATAAATTAAAATTTAGTAATTTACCTCTCCGGTGGAAGCAAAGCAGTTACGGAGGTAATCCTCGTCCATCCAACTGTGGAGGTCGCCCACCCAGAGCGTGCGGTTCTCCCCATTGTTTCCTCCGCCCTGCTTCTGCGGCGACGGCGGCGGGTGGTGGTGGTGGTGGTGGTGGAGGTAGGGCACGTAGTGAGGCGGCGTTGCCATCATACCGTGCGGCATTACCATCGCCGCAGCCGGGTACTGCACCGGCACCCACGGCTGCCCCGGAACCGTCGGCGGCGGCGTCGAGGTTACCTTGACGGCGGCGGTCTCAATGGTGGTTTGCATCTTGATTGATTCGGATTTTGGGATTTAATTAATTAATTTGAGAGAGAAATTGATAAATATATAGTAAAGTAAAAAAAAAAAGGAAAAAGAAAAATAAGACGAGTCTAATTAGGGGAGAGGCAGTTGAATGTGTGTATAACAGGACTCGAGGTTTTCATGGAATTCCCACAGATGACGCGCAACTTCTCACGGCCGTTGGATCTGGGCTGAGGAGCTGCTTCGCCATCTGGACCGTCGATATAAATCATGTGCTGGAGCATAAAATAAAAGCACGAGATTGTAATATACACGAATAATAAAAAGGGCCGGGTTAGGTCGAAAAAAAAACCGTTAAACCCGGCTTCTAATTGGACTGTCCTAACCGGATTTTGTTACCCCTTTTTTCATATAAAGAATCATAAAAAAAAAAAAAAAGATTGAATTTTGCTCATTTATGCAAATAAAATCATGATGACTCGTGAGTTATTTAGTTGTGTGATACTTATTTACTTGACTCGATCTCTATTTCAACTCGATAAGTATACTTGAGATAAGAATGTCATAATGAGAAAAGGACCGACCACTCGTGATGAGGGTCTTAAAACAAAATCGTGAAAGTTTAACATGTCATACAAATGTGACGCAAAAGTCGAGGACAAGTTCAAAAGTCGAAATAATTTTGTTATGTCCGTACAGAGTATAATTTTGGATGTTATATCGAAATCTTGTGATTGTAATTAATTTTATTCAAAGAATTTTCGAGGGATGTAATATGAATGGAAGCAAATTCAAGCAAAATTTATGTTACTATATATTTTTCTAGTTGGAAAATTGAAATTAAATCAACGTTTGTTGTTTAGCCAATTGAAGCAAAATTAAGGTATATGGTCGAATTTTGTTCTTTGACTATAAGAAAGAAAAAACATGGTAAGGTTTTCAGTGCTTAGGTGTGATGGAAGTACATGGGATTCCGTGCACCTTATTTTACATACATCATCAAATCAATCACAAGTTCATGTTATTTTTGTTTTATCTTCTGTAATAACACACAGTGAGGTGCAGTGACAGTACAAAAATCAGAACTTGTATTTTTTTTTATTTAGTACTTCATTAGTATATAGAAATAATTACAGTATTAATTTACATACATTGAAGAGGAATTACAATATATACAATTCATTTTAAAAAACGTAGGATTAATTATTAATATTATCAACACCTTAATCACCATATAATTAAGCTTGATATATATATATAGCCGGCCATTAGGTCAATGCCCCATCCCGGGACTGTTTCCGGGTGTCGTCTCTAAGCTCTCTTTATAATGACCAGCTAATCCATTCTTATTATTATAATCACCTGCAATTTCATCGGATAATTTATCGTGGCCCAAGATCCGATCATAATCGCTTCTCATCACCATCGTTTGGCTCTCCGCGGTTTTCATTAGAGGCCTTCCCTCGGTGGAGACAATTTCGTTTGAAAATATAAGCAAAATGAGAAAAGCACAAGTGAAGATGACTTTATCCTCAGCCATATATCTATATATATACCAATTAATAATTGTTGAATATAGGAAGAACTATGAATCAAAATGTTTATAATTTGTGATATATATATTGGCTTGTTTTTCTTGGTATTTATAGAATGAAAATAGATTGTGGTGAAATTAATGAAATGATATAACTTGTGTGGGAAGAACTAATGTACAAACTGATTCTTTGAACGTGCCAATTTGTTTAGGTGTCTATCGCATTTCACTAGCTACGTGCCTATACATAAGTTTCAAAATTCCACGAAATTTGCGATATTTTTTTCTCTCCATACTGTGCAACGTGCATGCATTTGATCGAAATTGATCGATCCCTAGAAATCGAACTTCAAAGGACCAAATAACAATTAATTGTTGACAAATCGCTCATCAGTAAATAATAAACAAACCGTCCTTAAAACGATCCATTGTTAACATGTTAACCCGATGGATCATATATAAAAATTAAATGCTAAAAATCATTTTTACTTGTGGCTAATCCAAAATCAATTATTGCAAATAAAATTCAATGAATTGTGATTAATTAAATGCTGTGGAAGTTTTACTGTAGAAGATGACCAAGTGGAGCAGCTTTTGCTATATATAGTTGCGCGTGTATGTACATACGAGTTTGGTACATCAAATTAATCAATTCCATTATTAAGATCGAGCACTAATTAAGTATAAATTATTAATTAGTAATATTATTATGTCTTATAAACATAGTTTTAGTGCCAACTTAAATAAAATTTAGAAGATATTTTTGTTTACAAGTGTTTATCGATTTATGAAAAAGTATTTGTATATGTCTTCTAGTTAAAATCTAATTTTAATTTCATTTTTCAATTTTAAGTGGTGTTTGATTTATTTTAAAATAATTGTATAATAAATTTTGAAAAAGAGCTAATTTTTTTGTCAAAGTCAATATTATATAAAAGAAAAAATGTAGTGTACAAAACAACACATAAAATTAAATATAATTTTATTTTATTTTTGCATAATTGAGATTTAGGTATTATATGAGTTTAAATAAGTTTTAGGGAGAGTTTATGTAATGTGTAAAGACAATTTTACTTTTTGTCTTATTTTATATTTATGGTTTTAGTAATCGCTTTGTAATTAATTATTTTTAAGAACGCTCTTGAAGATGATACGTACGTATCAACGGAAAAAAGAACTTAGAGAATACATTTATTATTTGTTTTACCTACGATTAGGCCTATTGGTGTTTGCTATATCTATCTTGCTAATATTAGGATATGCACTTGGATTTTATGACGTATATTTGGCGGTCAGAATATAGCGAACTAACACATAAACTACTGACATTTGGTTAATTGTTATGTTTTATATGATGTAGATCATCATATTTGACAAGTCGTTTTATAGCGGCGAAATCAATTAAAAATAACCGAACTAGTTGTCGAAGCAACTCGCCCGAGTCGGTCTCGAGGAACACTACTATCGGCGCGTACACGTGTTTAATTGTTTGCAACGAAGGAACGAAAGTGAAATAGCATAATGCATTGGTTGATTTGGGTTTTGTTTTAAATCTAAATTTTATCTACGAATTGAAAAGACAAGAAAAACGACAACAATCTATCTATGATGAACTAGGGTTTCGAAATTAATAATTCTAATCGATGAACAATTGAATTTTAGAAACAAGGAATTCATGAAAAACAATTTGAAAACTAAAAATCAAGCAAGAGATCGAAAACGAAATGAAAAGCAAACCAATCGAAAGAGAAATAAACTTACTAGATTAATATTTGAATTCCAAACTAAGGTACCCGTCGGCGAAATCTCCGACTTTTACCGAGTCGATTACAATCCAAGATCAAGAAAAACGAAATCGAAAACTTGAACGATGAGTTCCTAAGAGCTCTCTCCAATCCCAGAAATACAATTCAAAAGTGCGTACCGAAACCTAGGTTCAAAAACCTATTCATAAGTCGTCAAAAACGAAGTCAACACGCGGTCAAGGCTGTAAACAGGAGCAAGCGGTCGCTTGGGGCCCAGGCGGTCGCCTGGAGATGGTCGCGAGCGACCGCTCGAGAGGGAGGCGATCGCCTGCACGAAAAGTGCAAAATCTGGAATTGGGCGCAAGCGATCGCCTGGTCTTCAGCCGGTCGCCTGGTGGTGGTCGCGAGCGAGCGCTTTGATGGCTGGGCCATGTAGAGAACTCCAAGAGCTTTCCGTAGAGATATAGATCATTGGTATAGGTGGTCTGAGTTGGGAGACCCAAGCTCCCCAAGTTCGCTGCGCATACATTCCGAGGCAGCTGCGTACTGGGATGGAAACTCAAGGATTGCGACTATATGACGGAGATATATGATAATGAAAGGGCAGGGCCTCGTACAACTCTTCGAGAGCTTTCCGACAAGGTATGGACCATGCATGTATGTAGTCGGAGCTGAGAGAACCAAGCTCTCTAAGTTTTCTGCACATACACCCCGGGGCAGCTGCCTACTGGGCTGGAAACCCGTGAATTCCGGTTCTATTACGGGGAACCATGAGAATAAACTGGTAGGACCATGTAGAGGATTTCAATATCTTTCCGACAATGTATGGATCGTGTTTTTAGATGGTCGGAGTTGGGAGAACCAATGTGGCCAAGTTTGCAGCGCAATCACGATAGGTGGTTGGTCAAATCACTTTACCGTTTTTCAACTCGTTTTTGCTCGTTTTCGCATTGAACATGATCATACACCTACACACTCCACAAAACGTCAAACCTACCGAGAATCATGAGAATGATGCACAAGAATGACACAAAATGACATGAGACGACACAAAACATCATAGGAAAATAAGCACAAAAACATGTAAATCAACTCCCCCACACTTAGCTTCTTGCTTGTCCTCAAGCAAGCAATCATGAAGGCAAATAAGTCACACAAGCATGCCAATCACTCACTCAATTCCTCAAAACTACAAATAGACTCTCGGTGCGTACGGAAAAAGTAACATGAACAAATATCGACCCACAATGAATTAGAAACAACAAAGGTCACACAAGAATCATCACACGTCACCACTCCAAGTTCCCTCACTAGGATTCACTCTATCTTCTTTATCTCTCGAAAAGGGGTTCCACTCAAAGCGTGCACAAGTGAAAGATAAATCAAAGATAAACTCGTGCACCCAAGAAAGAAAAGCATATAATAAACAAGGACGAGCTTCAAATAACATCAAATGCACCTAAGAAGAAACTAAACACATACTCAAGTTGTACTCTCCACTTAATCAAAGTCTACCATTTTAAGAATCATGGGCGATCGATAAATCGGGTGTATCGGGGCTCGGCTAAAGGTATTCGGGATTATTTGGGAAAAAGTGGACTAAACTCGAACACGCACTTCTATACCAAACATCCGTCTAACTCCATAAAACCCCTACCACTCCAAACACTTCATACCAAAGTCATCAAACCACATAAATCAACCGAGCAATCAACTACTAACATTATACGACTCCTTTTATTTATTTTTATTTTTTTTATTTTTTTGGAGACTAATAACACGTCTCGACACTTTTTTCTATTTTTTTTTTTTTTTTTTTTTTTTTTTTTTTTTTTTTTGAGACTAAGCTCGTCTCATTTTTGTTTTTCTCTTTTTTTTTTTGTTTTTTTTTTGGAGACTTATAACACGTCTCGAATTATTACAAAAGGCAATATCGTATCAACACCTTGTATCCCCAAACACAATACTTCACTACTCTCCTCCACGAAATATAGGACAAGAAGAAAAAGGCTAAATGTAGGCTCAAAGGGGCTACTACGGTGTCCCACGACGGGCTCGGGGTCAAAAGTAAGCGGCTAAAATGGCTATCCTAATCGATCATATCCCAATCATTTTCAAAATCAAGTAATTTATGACATAAAAGCCTCAAGTAACAACATAAGCATGATTTAACTATCTCTAGTCCATACGGGCACAATTGATGTAGAATAATGAAAATAAGAAGCTCGAGAAGCAACGACGAGACATATCACATAAAGAAGAACGCTAAAACGGCTCAAATTCTCACAAGGGTTTTTGGAAAGTGAAATGGTGACATGCAAATATCTCAAGATCACTTTACGGCATCTAAACACGAAGTCAAAAGTTATTCACATATACCGACCTCTAGCACCAAAAATCTATCGCACCTCAAGAAACGAAATAAAGCAACTAGCATGCATGGGGAAACCACATCAACTACACGCTCTCATGATAATCATATCTCAAATGGGGAGGGGTGATCAACACGACAAAACATACCAAAAGACACAACATAAGCGACATTTGAAGACTACTATAACCCCAACAAACCTCGCGAAACAACGGGTTACCCTAAGAACATGCAAAGCTACCCTCCACACTTGAAATACACATTGTCCTCAATGTAAAACACATAAGCAAGCAAATCTCAGGCAAGGAAGTACAAAACATGTCCAAACGAAAAAGAAAAAAAACTAAACATAATATACAAAACAAGCTTAAAAAGAGGAAGGGTAAGAAGGTGCAAACAGTGATGTCGGCTCCTTAAGTCTTCTCGATCCAGCCGGTATGAAATCGTGGGAAGGCCCCCGCGTGGCGCTCATTTTGGGAACCGAAAGAGCAGCACGGTCCGTGGATTAGCCTCCACGCGACGCTTGTTTAACGTCCAAAGCTTGACTCATCTTTCATCAATGAGGAGCCTCAATGAGGCTCATCATCTCATGTGTCATCTCTTCTATGTATACGTATTTCCATTGTTTTGATAAACCCTTACGCTCTAATTGTTTTGAGAGTGGCTTATTTTTGTTTTGAAACTCCAAGAGCGCCACCGCACCTATACCAATGTCATCACGAAAGTCTTGTTTCTCCATCTCATCAACATGTAAAAATATAGAACTATGTTTCTGCAAGAAAATCATCTCAGCCAAGAGATCAATAGCATAAAGGTAAAAATAATTTATAGCATATGAAGCAAAATCAGTAATCCCTACCTCAAATACCATTTCATTCGCTCTTCTTACATTCACACCCAAGATACAATTAAATTTGAAAATACCTGGATCATGCGGTTGGGGTGGGTGATAAGCACGTTTCACATTTGGCTCCTGAACAACCATAAGATAGTTCATGTCGAGTGAGTCAGGAGGGTGTCCGAAATTCTTATCCACCAAATCACTCGGAGAGGAAGAAGGTGATTCGGTCATACATGCATGCACAGGAAAAATATCCTCAACCTCCTTGCCCTCGTCTCTCGTGTCATCAGTACTTGATATTTGAGACTCAAGAGAGATATTTAGCATCGATGACTCCTCTTCTTGTAAATGCACTACCTCTTGATTGTCGACTATTATATGGATACTCAATGTCTCTTGCTCTAGTTCTCTAGGGAGTGGAATGGACAACTTGTATGAGTTTTCGTCTTGATGTGACACTTTTGGTGTAACCTCCTCCAACACCATACTCTCAATCGTCTCTTTTTCATCATCTTCCTCCAAATATAGTTCATTGTCGTACATATGCTCCACTTTGGCCTCGACCTCATTTGTTTCAACTTCATCATAGTCGTCGCCACTTTGAAGATTCTCTTCCTCGTGTACCCACTCACTTTGATTGCACATCTTATCGATCATATCTCCTATGACCTTAGACCTGGCTTCCGCTTCGACACTTTCTACCAATATAACTTCATTCGCCTTCATTGATGCTTCGTTTGCTTTCATGACTCGTTCGGCCATCTGCATGAAATCCTGGTAAGTATCCTCCAAAGATGGCTTATATGACGGCTCTGGTTGCATCGAATACGGTGGAGGGTATGCCAAATTTGCTTCAGCATTTCTGGTCATCTCCATTTCATTCGCTTTGATCGACGCTTCATTTGATTTCATTATCTGGTTGGCCGTTTGCATGAAATCTTGAAAAACGTCATCCAATGATGGCTTGTATGGAGGCTCTGGTTGCATTGAATATTGTGGAGGGTACACCATATTCTGAGAAGTCCATTGTTGTGGAGCCCATTGGTTCGGAAGCTGGTCACAATAATAATTTGACTGAGGTTGCCACTCTGGAATGTATGATTGAGAGAAATGGCCAAATTGTGTTGTCTCCTCATATTGTGAAGGCTCGTAGTATGTGCTTGTCTGAGGCCTTGTGTTCTCCCACGTATAGCTATTATATGTATTCATCATTGCTAACAAAAACACTTGACAAAAACATTAAACGCACAAGTGGGAGAATTAATAATCATATATATAAAATGTTGGGTTATGTCCTTCGATCCTACGTGTGCAATCGATAAAGTCATAAGGTCGTCTATGGATGTTAAATGATTATTTGATAATATTAATTGTTGGGAACAATATAATATTGATCAATTAAATCATACCTACAGGGTCACACACGGACTCAAAGATGATGTACGTTGCTTGATAAATATATTGATTTAGAATCAATATTTACGTGGAATTAATTAACATGCATGGGATGCATGGCTTGCATGGATGCATGTCACATAGTGTGACATGGCATGCCACACAAGCAAGTGGGACCACATACAATGCATAGTGGCATGTGTATGTGGCATGACCTTTCACCTCCTTTGTAACCCCTTTGCATGATTATGGTGCATTATGATGCCCATTATGTTATAGGTTACAAAGGGGTGTAATGGTATGCATAATGATGCACTTATATGGATGAAAATCAGATTTTCATCACACAATAGGATCAGCCACGAAATTCCACTCAAATAGAGAGAAAAGAGATGATCTTGGAGATTCATTCTCAAGCAAGCAAGGTGTTCATTATCCGGGTTCGTGTGCAACACGTAGAGGCCGGGCCAATTGTGCGGCTTCCACATCCGGACGATCTAAAGGAGTGACGAGGTCATTCACAAGGAGAGCTTCGAGAGGCTGATCCATTTGAGGTGGTTCAATCGACTCAACACCACCTCAACGACATCAACGAATCACTTCGTCACCATAAGTAAGTAATCGTTGAACCTTATATATATATATATATATATATATTGGATGTGTATATATATATATATATATATATATATATGTTTATATGTGTTCTTATACACATTAAGTGTGCACTAAGATCATGGCATAGTAGATCTATTGCTTTACACGCTTCCGCACACACGGTATATCGATTGGATCGGTATACCGGAACCTTCAATTGGTATCAGAGCCTAGGGCTCGTGCACACTTTTGTGTTGGACACAAGAAGTTTAATCAACATAATTGGATTAATTGTTTAATTGTGATTATGTGATTAGATGTAAGGCCGGCCACCGTTAGTGGTCGGGTGAATGAATTCGTCGTTTTTTACGTTTCGATTGGCCATAGTCTTTTGAGGGCTGCGTCCCTTGGAATCATTTGTAATAGATAGGTTTTTCTATTATATTTGTATTGTACTACTTGTAAGCAATGGACTTAGTCCATGGTTCGATGGAGGATCTCGGCTCTCTGGCGAAAACGAGAAGAAACGAAGCAAAACGAAGCAAAGCGGACAAAACCGGGCTGCTGGAGCCAAACGGCGGGCGCCGTTGTAGCTCCAGCGGGCGCTGTTTTGTTTTGGCGGGCGCCGTTTTGGAAACGGCGACCGCCGAAAGCCCTTTTTCTTGGCAGATTGTTCCCGGACCTTTCGGCGGGCGCCGTTTTGGAAACGGCGACCGCCGGTGGTGTTCAGCGACCGCTGGTTGTGAAACGGCGGGCGCTGTTCGTGGTTTTATGGGTACGGAATAGATTTGACCAAAATCGGAGCGCACGGAACTCAAACGGAGGGCGAGGACCAGTCCAGAAGATGTTCAAGGCTTTTGTTGTTATTTTAATCTTTTCGTTTGAGAGTTGTGAGGTTCTAGGGGCCTTTCGATTTCGTATTTATTTGCTTTGCTAGTTATAGGTTGTTTTATGTTATAAATGTTCAACTTACATATAAACAAACCTATGCATGCAAGTTCCCAAAATAATGAGTATAATGTCTTGTCCAAAACATCACACCCCTAAAGCCCTCGATCATAAGTTGGTAGGTCCGCCTCAGCGGGGTACTACTTGTTATCTTGGGATAAGTGGGAGTAAGGGTTGGACCTTTACACGTGAATTTGGTTTTCTCATCGATAGATCCACTGCAGGCGTGGCTATCGAGACATGAGATGAGAATGAGATTCTCATCGACCGAGAGTGATATTAGATATCATTGACATGGGTGTGTCTACCTATCTTGAAATACTTAAGTGCGGACTCAGTCGGCTTAAAGATTTGCAAGATGAGGATCTCGGAATCGTTTTGTTCTAAGGGACAATGATATTGGATATCAATTGAACAAAATGAAATAAATAAGTACAATTGTTAGACAACCTTATTTGTTTACTGCCTTGTGGATGTTTACATACTTTAGTTATCTTTCTTTTATAGTTTATCATGTCAAATATCAACTCAATTCAAGTTTGGTTCAATTCTTGATTATGAAAAATTGAACAAATTTTCTTGATTCACAACGTAATTTGAGGATGGTCCTCAAATACGAAGACAAGGAAAATGTGTTAGATAACCACATCCTAAGATATCATTGAACAACTCAATATCATGTTCGGAGAATATGCAATGATTGAGCGGTTCGGTGTGACCAGGGTCATCGCTTCAGCTAGGCTGAAAAAATGGAAATCTATGGGATCACATGTGCAACAAATGATTGGATTATTTGTTTCAAGTGACCGCCTAAAATTTTCCAATGATGATTATTTGGCAACCGATTTCATACTTCAATCTTATGATGGTTATAATGCCTTTAGGCTAAATTTTCCATATGAATGGTTTGAAGAAATCGCTTCGTGAGCTCCACGGGATGCTCAAGGCTGCTGAGCCGGCGATAGAGAAGGACCCTAAGAGGGAAATTCTTATGATATAGGATAGGGTATTCAAAAGAGCATGGGCAAGAAGGCTACTAGGGTTCCTAGGGAATCTCAATGCGTCTACTGCAAAAGTGTTGGACACTACTTGCAAACATATAAAAGTTCATATTTTATTCAATTTCAAAACAAATGCCTAATTTGTCTTTCATTTGATGGATTATAAGGTTAGGATTATTTACACCTCGGGGAGTGATTTAATCCAAAACACTTAAGTTCATCAATGACACAAATTAGAGACTTTCGAGCCATTGGATGGCGTGAATCGATTGTCTGGTTGGCTCCCTCATATTTTATGAGAGATAGGGCTTCAATTGCATGATAATATCGCTGGTTAGAAAACTTCAATTTTTCACTTACGATTTATCACGTTTTGACATTGAGATAATTTTGAATGGAAATTTGAATGAGATTCAATTATTGGGAATAATTGAATTTGCCCAAAGTTCAAAGAAGATGTGAAGAACGGGGTTGCTTCATCTTCAAGTATTAATGATATAGACATTAAAATTCACAAATTATACTTCTTGGGTATTGGATGCCAAATGTGGTTCTCACATTTTATGTGGAGGAACTACATAGAAGTATAAGTTTGGTGAATAGAGATGTCGATCTACGGGCAAGAAATGGAGCGAAGGTCGCTGCATTAGCCGTATGATCATATGATGTTGTTTTGCCTTAGGGCCCTGTTTTAGTATTATAACTATGTAATTTCGTACCTTCAATAAACAATGAATATTGGTTCAGTATTAGATACTGATGGATTAGTTTTTCACTATTAAATAGTTTGGTAACTATTTTAATTGTGAATTATTCTTTGTTTTGGTACGATTATTATATTGTTTATGTATACTTTAAACTTGACAAATCATATATATCATTAAGACCAAAGGCCAAATCGAATAAATATCAATGAGACATAACTGAAACATTGTTGATTAGATCAAATCAAAATCTAAACATGTAACGAATCTTCTTTAAGAAGGAATTTTAGAATCATTTGACTTGGAGTCATTTGATACATGTGAATGATGTGTGATTGAGAAGATAACAATGTCATCTTTCTTGGAGAAAGGAGAACATGTGAGTAATTAGGGATGATACATGCTGATGTATGTGGAACCTATTAGTTCACAAGCACATGAAGGTTATGTTTCGGAAAAGAGAAAACAAACTATATTAGATATAGTTCGACCATTCGATGAGAGGTCTAAATGAACTACTGGTCTGTTTTGGGAACACACAATTCTTGACTTCAACTTATACACTGAATAGGACGCTGTCAAAAGCTGTTGATAAGACACCATACTAGGTATGGAAAGGGAGGGTCCCTAAATTGTTTTCATCAAGATTTGAGGTTCTAAAGCTTCTCTGACGAGATTTATCTCTATAGAGCTTGAACTCAAATGGGATAAAAGTTTCTTTATGGTATCCATAAGAAACTCGAGGGTACAACTTCTACGATCTATCTGAGAACAATATTTTGTTGCTCGAGATATTGATTTTCTTGAAAAGAGTAATCTTTCCTAGAAATTCAGTGGGAGCTCGGTTGTCTTGAACGAGGTTCAAGTGAAACAACTAACGATGAATACTCAAGACTGGGTTGAGAGTATTCTTATGGTTTTGGAAGCCATACCAGCCCTCGTAGGTCCGAAAGGCATAAATCTATCTCTATTATTCAAATACTTAGATATTGTGACCAATGAGAGATATGAATTCATGCTTTTGGAAAGCGGTGAACCTTCGACCTAATTCCAAGCTATGACGAGTCCAGCTACTAAAAATTGGCATGGTGCCATGAAATCTGAGATGATATCAATATCTGATAATCAAGTTTGGAACTTGATATATTTGCATCACAGGGTTAGACCCAATGAATGCTAATAGATCTTTAAGATCTAAACAGACAGATGGAAAACCTAGGGTTTTCAAAGCAAGTTTGATGGTAAAAGTTTTATTCACGAGGTGGATTGTGGAAAAACTTTCACCAGTTGCTTTGATTAAATCATTCAGATTATCTTAGCCATTGCTACTCATCTTGATAATGAGTTATGGTAATATTGGATGTTAAAACTAACTTCTTGAATTGGATTCTAGAAGAGAATGTGTTTTGACATAGCCAAAGAGTTTTATCGATCCTAATAAGGCTGAGAAATTATGCAATCTTATAATTCCATTTATGGAATAAAGCAAAGCATATCGGAGTAGCAATCTTCAGTTCAATGAATCCATACTAGGTTTTGGATTTCAGAGGAACTCGGAAGAGTCTTGTTTTACAAGAAGATCAGTGGGAGTTACGTTGTATTAATTGTGTTGTATGTCGGTGACATACTCCTTATTGGAAACAATGTTTCTATGCTTAATTCTATTAAAGAATGGCTTGGAAATTGTTTTTCAATAAAGGATCTTGGAGAAGCACAGTACATATTGGGCATCAAGATCTGTCGGAAGAGATCGAAAAGGATGTTTGGACTTAGTAAAGCGACCTATATTGATAAGGTGCTTGATAAGTTCAGAATGAAAGACGCCAGAAAGGGTCTCATTCCAACGAGTCATGGCACATCACTTAGCAAGATGCAAGGCCCTACGGTACTTGATGAGCAAAAGAGGATGTAAAACATTCCTTATGCTTCGGCAATAGGGTCTATAATGTACGCCATGATATGTACACGACTGGACGTATTGTATGCTTTGAGCATGACGATTCGGTTTCAAGAAAACCCAGGTGAGACGCATTAGACTGCGGCCAAGAGTATTCTTATGTACCTTAGATGGACTAAAGAATATTTTGTTGTCTTTGAAAGACAAAAAGAGTTGATATTAACAAGCAGTTTGACTGCTAACTTCAAAACAGACTAAGATAATTTCCGATTTTAATCTGGTTCTATCTTTTGTCTGGTTAGAGGTGAAATTTGCTGGAATAGTTCCATGCAATGCAATATAGCTGATTAAACTACAGAAGCTGAGCACAGTATTGCATTGGATGCAGTAATGTTGGCAGTTAAGATTTGAAAGTTCTTGAATGAACTAGGTGGCGTAACTAGCTTAGCCCATCCGATAATTCTCTATTTATAGTAGAGTTATCGCGCAAGCCAATGAGCTAGGAAGCACCACAAGTCTAAAACCGCTGCTCAGGAAGTTCCACATTATCTGGGAGATAGTTTTGTGGAGACATCGAGATAATAAAGTTGCAACTTTTGGTAAGGTTGCAAACCCGCTTTCTAAACCTCTCCAGCAGTTAAGCTTGAGGCTTTCACAACTGCAATAGAGATCAAACATCTTAGAGATGGGTTGTGATTTCTATTACTGTATTAGATACTTTTGGAGATTTGGTAAACATTCACTCATATGTATAATACATGTTTCTTCATATAAATATGGTTTAATTTATATGAATTGTCCAAATGATTAAGTGATATCAATTGGGTTATGAGGTCGACTTACCGCATAATGAAGTCCCAATGGTTGAACTGATATACTTAAATCATATAGCTGTTCCTGGTTCGTATAATCGAGTACGGACAAACCGATAATACAAAGAACTAGATTGTAATGTGTACTATAGCGCCGCTTCATGGGCTAGTGATGTGGGACATCAAGTACAATTACATAGATATTAGCTGGGAGCTAATGATCGAACAGACCCGACTGGAATAGTATTTAAGATTTCGAGTCATAATACTATTTCATTGACTGTCGAGCAATTTCCTCTGACCTGAGTAGTCCAGAGTGATTCCATTGTGAAATGGTGTACTTTGATACAAGTAAATGCCTTTCGTGAAAGAAGGTTATAAAACTTGTTATTGGGTATATCAGGAAGCAAGTGGGAGAGCTTGGACTGACAAGATGGGATTGTCCTCCATTTTTATAATGGGATACATGTCTTACCGGCCACTTGGAGAGTCGAGACTGTGGAAAATACGTGGCCACGTCCAGATAATTATCATAGTGATAAATCTGGTTTTACAGTCTGTCTCATAGTCCAAGAAAGGTTTGAACCGATTGAGGATGACTCGAGTCTTGCCTCAAGTTCAAACTTAGACATAAAGTGACAACAGGAAGTTGGCAGCACACTGGCTCTGAAGGCCAAGTGGGAGATTGTTGGGTTATGTCCTTCGATCCTACGTGTGCAATCGATAAAGTCATAAGGTCGTCTATGGATGTTAAATGATTATTTGATAATATTAATTGTTGGGAACAATATAATATTGATCAATTAAATCATACCTACAGGGTCACACACGGACTCAAAGATGATGTACGTTGCTTGATAAACATATTGATTTAGAATCAATATTTACGTGGAATTAATTAACATGCATGGGATGCATGGCTTGCATGGATGCATGTCACATAGTGTGACATGGCATGCCACACAAGCAAGTGGGACCACATACAATGCATAGTGGCATGTGTATGTGGCATGACCTTTCACCTCCTTTGTAACCCCTTTGCATGATTATGGTGCATTATGATGCCCATTATGTTATAGGTTACAAAGGGGTGTAATGGTATGCATAATGATGCACTTATATGGATGAAAATCAGATTTTCATCACACAATAGGATCAGCCACGAAATTCCACTCAAATAGAGAGAAAAGAGATGATCTTGGAGATTCATTCTCAAGCAAGCAAGGTGTTCATTATCCGGGTTCGTGTGCAACACGTAGAGGCCGGGCCAATTGTGCGGCTTCCACATCCGGACGATCTAAAGGAGTGACGAGGTCATTCACAAGGAGAGCTTCGAGAGGCTGATCCATTTGAGGTGGTTCAATCGACTCAACACCACCTCAACGACATCAACGAATCACTTCGTCACCATAAGTAAGTAATCGTTGAACCTTATATATATATATATATATATATATATATTGGATGTGTATATATATATATATATATATATATATATATATATATGTTTATATGTGTTCTTATACACATTAAGTGTGCACTAAGATCATGGCATAGTAGATCTATTGCTTTACACGCTTCCGCACACACGGTATATCGATTGGATCGGTATACCGGAACCTTCATAAAAAAAAAGAAAAATAAAATAAAATTGCAAACACTCAAACACTAATACTAATGCCTAAAGTGTTCCCCGGCAACGGCGCCAAATTGACAAGTCGTTTTATAGCGGCGAAATCAATTAAAAATAACCGAACTAGTTGTCGAAACAACTCGCCCGAGTCGGTCTCGAGGAACACTACTATCGGCGCGTACACGTGTTTAATTGTTTGCAACGAAGGAACGAAAGTGAAATAGCATAATGCATTGGTTGATTTGGGTTTTGTTTTAAATCTAAATTTTATCTACGAATTGAAAAGACAAGAAAAACGACAACAATCTATCTATGATGAACTAGGGTTTCGAAATTAATAATTCTAATCGATGAACAATTGAATTTTAGAAACAAGGAATTCATGAAAAACAATTTGAAAACTAAAAATCAAGCAAGAGATCGAAAACGAAATGAAAAGCAAACCAATCGAAAGAGAAATAAACTTACTAGATTAATATTTGAATTCCAAACTAAGGTACCCGTCGGCGGAATCTCCGACTTTTACCGAGTCGATTACAATCCAAGATCAAGAAAAACGAAATCGAAAACTTGAACGATGAGTTCCTAAGAGCTCTCTCCAATCCCAGAAATACAATTCAAAAGTGCGTACCGAAACCTAGGTTCAAAAACCTATTCATAAGTCGTCAAAAACGAAGTCAACACGCGGTCAAGGCTGTAAACAGGAGCAAGCGGTCGCTTGGGGCCCAGGCGGTCGCCTGGAGATGGTCGCGAGCGACCGCTCGAGAGGGAGGCGATCGCCTGCACGAAAAGTGCAAAATCTGGAATTGGGCGCAAGCGATCGCCTGGTCTTCAGCCGGTCGCCTGGTGGTGGTCGCGAGCGAGCGCTTTGATGGCTGGGCCATGTAGAGAACTCCAAGAGCTTTCCGTAGAGATATAGATCATTGGTATAGGTGGTCTGAGTTGGGAGACCCAAGCTCCCCAAGTTCGCTGCGCATACATTCCGAGGCAGCTGCGTACTGGGATGGAAACTCAAGGATTGCGACTATATGACGGAGATATATGATAATGAAAGGGCAGGGCCTCGTACAACTCTTCGAGAGCTTTCCGACAAGGTATGGACCATGCATGTATGTAGTCGGAGCTGAGAGAACCAAGCTCTCTAAGTTTTCTGCACATACACCCCGGGGCAGCTGCCTACTGGGCTGGAAACCCGTGAATTCCGGTTCTATTACGGGGAACCATGAGAACAAACTGGTAGGACCATGTAGAGGATTTCAATATCTTTCCGACAATGTATGGATCGTGTTTTTAGATGGTCGGAGTTGGGAGAACCAATGTGGCCAAGTTTGCAGCGCAATCACGATAGGTGGTTGGTCAAATCACTTTACCGTTTTTCAACTCGTTTTTGCTCGTTTTCGCATTGAACATGATCATACACCTACACACTCCACAAAACGTCAAACCTACCGAGAATCATGAGAATGATGCACAAGAATGACACAAAATGACATGAGACGACACAAAATATCATAGGAAAATAAGCACAAAAACATGTAAATCAATATTATTGATATTACCCGAGTGCCGATGCAAATACCGCAAAAAATCTCTTACCTGAAGCCATACTTGTCCAATATATCCCGAGACTGTACTACAGATTCTTACCTTTGCTAGCTGGTCAGTCCCCGACCTGATTCATATTCGAGTCCGCATGGGCTAATTTTTTCATCAATCATCTCATGTTCGTCTTGGCTAGCCACGTCGTTGGCTCTTGTTGGTATCTTCTTGGCCTACATGTACGTATGTTTTTTCTTATTGTTATTTTTAAGTTGTTAACTCAAATAATTAAATTTATTCTTTTAAAGGGGATCTTGGTGAAAAGGATGAAATTGGAATATTGTAGGACAAATAATCCAACATATCTTCTAACGTCAGTACTCCGATCACTTTTTTTGACACGTAATGAAATCATGTGCGTTTCTCGTGCTTTTTTACTTTATTCACCATTTTTTTCACGAGAATGGATTCATTGGATTGAACATGATTTTCAGCTAATTTGGACGACTTGTGGAATCAGCTAAACTTACAAGATCTTTTGTAATTGAGTATAATCCAGTGACATGTTCTTTTAGACTTCAGTTCAGATCCTTCAATTAATTTCAAAATAATTAAAATAAAATAAAAAAAAATTTGAATCAATAATTTTAAGTATACAATTTAGTTAATGTCACAATATTATTAATATTTTTTTAAAAATATTTAATAATTTATAATAATAATTATTATTATTATAAAAAAATCAATTTAGTCTATCATATACTTAGTAGAATATATTGTACACAAAATCCAAATAAATATAAAAATTCAATTTAGCCTTTGGAACCAAGTCCCTACATCCCGGCCAGAGTCCATACTGCACCCTTGTCCTTCTTTAACTATTTATATTTTTTTTAGGGTTCATTTAATTAATAGTTCTTTAACTATTTTTTTAGGGTTTTTAGGGTTAATTACAGTTTCCAACTTCAAATTTAAAAGTTTTTATATTTTGTAATTTAATCGGAATTTTGTTGTCGTTAATTACTTCATGTATGAGAGTTTACACATTGCAACTTGGGGTTGTCGGATCAACATATTCCGTTTTTAAATGTGTTTTTGTAAATATTAACCCATATAAATGGCTGATTACAATTTTACCCTCAATATTATCTATTACTGAAGAAAAAACAAATCTATAAATCGTAAGTTCTTCTTTCAAAATTCATCATTCATCCAAAAATGCATAAAATAAATAATTAATTAATTAATTAAATTACCAAAAAAAAATTAAATTTCATAAATCATCTCAATTTACAATAATGAAAAAAAAAACAGCAATGGAAAATCTCAGACCGACAAATAAGAATCCGCCTTCACGTGAGGTTTTCATCGTCCTCGTCTATGCAACTGTCGGCGTGGGGAGAATTTACGACGGCGGCAGCGAGAGCAGAGAGACGAGAGGGATTTACGTGACTCTTGCCGTCCATGGAATAGTTTTCCAAATTAATCTTGCGCGCGTGGTTCGAGGGCACTTGAGTCAGCCGACGGCGGCCTTTCTCAAATGCCCTTTGTGGATTCGCACTTCTCTTGGTGGAAGGAAGAAGGGCTGCTAGAAGCCTACAAGGAAAATAAATCAGAGTGGAAAACGAAGCAACAATCAAAGCAACAAGATCCATTTCATTAAAGTTTCACCCAGTTTTGAGAATCATCCAAAAAAAAAAGAAAAAAAGAAGAAGTAGATATGAATCTTTGGTTTGTATCTTTGATTTTTATTTTTTATTTTTTATTTTGTGAAATTTAAAATATTCATTTTTTAACAATTTATTTATTTATTTTATAAAAATTAAAAATAATTTATAAAAAGACAATTATGCCCTTAATTATGTTATGTGAAGCTTATATGACTAGAATATTCTAAAGAATATTTTGATCCGGCAAACAGAGGTTGTAAAGTGTAATTTCATTAAACAAGAGTAACTAAACAGTAACAAATATCCGACAAGGTAGAAAAATGTAAAAAACACTAAATATTGAGTTGCAAATTGTTATTAGCCCTTTTTTTTTTATCACGAGGTGCTGGAAAGTTGACGTCATCCGTCAACCTGCCAACTCAGCACTTGGGTCTTTCGAGAGAAAAAATAAACAATTCTTTATATTAAAAATCAAATAAAAAATTATTTAACTTGATTAAGCATAAAAAAAAAATAGGTTTAATGTAATATTTATATTCTTAAATTATTTTATATTTACTTAAAAATATAATTTTAGTAAAAATATATTTTAATAGGTAAGTAAGTAAATGGAGAATCACTAGAGGACGAAATATGATTCTAACCCAAGTAAATAGCATTATTTCAATAATTCAATTGATTTGCTCTTGCATATAAATAGCTCGCAACCAATGTTCATTTCCCATAAAAAAAAAGCAGAGTAAATCGATCGAGATGACGACGACTTGCCTAAAAATCTTTGTTGCGTACGTTTTCCTAACGACTACTCTTTTCCAAGAAATCAACTCTGGTTTTATCAAAAAAGGTAAATACGCGGTTACGATTTCCAACAACCTCCCTTCCCCCGATCCTCCGCTCACCGTTCATTGCAAGAAGATAGTGTTGGGATTTATTGGAAACCGAACGAAAGAAAGCACAGATCTCGGAGAACAAACGATCGACTTCCACACAACTTACAAATTTCCAGATAACTGGAGATTACTGCATCGTACAGTGTACATCTGTGATTTCCAATGGGGTCAAAAGCATCTCAGTTTCAATGTCTTCGACTCCCGCGCCGCATTCACAGAGTGTTCTGGCTTAAAGTGCTCCTGGTCAGTCGAGGCGGATGGCTTCTACTTTCAGAACGGTATGGACACAAATTTTAGGAAAATATTTAAATGGTAGAAATTACGTACTTTTGCAAAGATTTATGTATTTGAGTCTTTGACAATGGTTGTAATAATAAATTTTTACAAAATCATAATTGTTAGATATCTTATGCCCCGATAAATTTCTACAAAATCGATTGAATAATGAACCTTGAACTCAAATATAAGTATAAGTTGGACAACCAAAACCAAACACAACACAAATTAATATATATATATATATATATATATACAAATTAACACATTCCAATAATAAACCACCAAGAACCAACACATCCAAAAAAACAAAAATAAAATAACATAATGCCAAATCCAACATCACATGAATAAAAGAGAAGATCAAACACATAATAACACCACCAAAAGAAGAAACATAGAATAAAATGCTCCGAGTAAACAAAAGGATTAGAAATGACCAAATATCAAGGTCTCTCGTAGTCCGTGGTCCCTCGAGAAATCACCAAATTTGTCGACTCCAAATTTGAGTAAGCTCCCACAAGCATTCTTTTATGTCGAAATAATGTCGTGAAACGGAAACGAGATGGTCGGAGGGCTGCCGGATTGCAACAGCGTGGGCTTGGTTTCGGGACAGCCGGAAACATAGTTGAGTGGTCTCGCTCGGTTGTCGGAGTTGGTACATTGGTACGGGTCCACACGGGCTGGAATTGAGAAAAGAAACGGGCAGTGGACTGACGAGACGAATCGAACTCGCTGGGAGATGGAATCGAGGTCCGAGGTGGGATTTCGGGTTTCATGAGTTACGACATCGGGTCGTAACTCAAGGATAGAGACGTTCCTGATCGGTGTACTTCTACCTGGTGCAGGTCGTATCCGTATGGCGCCCGGGATATAGTCCCGGGACCCGGAGCTCGGGGCTCGCGTATAGTCGTCTCTCATGTGGTGGTCTCCTATGCTCGGGGCCCGGAGGCGATCCCGGGCCTTGGGGCCCATCATCCTCATCCTTGTGCATGTCGAGTTGCTAGCGCCCGTGTTCCGTGCTCGAGAGCGGTCCCGGGTCTGTTGAGCCCGTCGTCCCGCATGTATGGTTGGCGTCGCCCGTGGCGGGTGCTCGGGCGCGGTCTTGGGTCTCGGAGCTCCGTCGTCCCGCATGTAAGCTTGGCGTCGCCCGTGCTTGGTGCTCGAACGCGGTCCTTGTGCACGTCGGGTTGTCGGGGTCCATGCTTGGTGCTCGGGGGCTGTCCGGGGTGCGGTCCGGGGTATGGTCCCGGGGTATAGTACCGGGACCCGTTATTTTATGGATATGGCCCCGGGTCTGGTAGATGTCTTCTACGGGTATTCTCTTTCGGCGCGGGCTGTACCTCTGCTTCGTGAAGGGTAGACGTTTCGCCTCGACCCGACTCCTCGTAGAAGTGAGCTGGTAGGTGGGCCCATGAAACGTGTCTGTGGGAGATTTTTATGGCTCAACAACGTTGTAATAAATTTTTGAATTACACTGATTAATAAAAAAAAGAATTTTTGCAAATAAATTTGACTGGCTATAAGTTCTGCTATAAGTTCTGCGTACATTAATCAATAGTTGTAAATAAAATTTTGAATTTAAGTTATTAATAAAAATAATTTTTGTTCTTACTATCTTTTTAGTCACTAGAATTATATGAAGATACATAAATTATTATAGAATACAATTCATATCTTTTAATTTATGTGGAACAGATCTACAGATTATTATTTTTTTTTAAATCTTTAATTTTTTTGTGAAGTATTAAAATGATTATTGAAAACCATCGGTACATATATACTCCCCTGTCTCAAAGAGTAATTCATTTTCAATTTCAACTTGGTTGAATATCTACATATATACTCCTTTAATTAATTTTCAATTTCAACTTGGTTGAATATTTAGTATGAAATTATATATGAAAGATGTAACCTTTATAAAAATTAATTTTAAATTCTCTAAATAATTTTGTTTACAAAATTATTTGCATAATTCTATCAATAATATGTTTCCACCTAATATTAAACATATTTATTTTTAACTTTTCAATATCTGTAAAACAAATTTATTAAATAAATTAGGGTTAGAATCATATTTCGTTTCTAGATGCTCATTTACTTAATTTTCGTAACTATTTTTTTTATCTATCATGAGGTGCTGGAAAGTTGACGTCATCCATCAGCCTGCCACCTCAAGTAAATAAATATTTTTTATCTGTTTATATATTCTTTAATTTCTACATTTATAAACCTTAAAAATAAAAAATTAGGAAATTGAGATTAAATTTTGAATAAAATTTTCTAAAGCTATTGTCAAATTAATTGTGAGGATCCACACCTTCGCCCTTCAACATATCTTAAGTTATATTGATATTAGTGCTTCTTGTGAACATTGATGGCCTACAAACTCGTCGTCATCATCCTCGTCGATCGCCGCAATACAAAATTTAACGTTACCAGTTTATATTGCAACAACTGAATGTGCATTTTCAACAATGAAAAAGGTGATTAAGGCACTTCGTAACAAGATGAAGGATGACTTACTTGAAAATTCTTTGATTCTTTCTATTAAAAAAAATGTTAAAAAATGTAGACATAGATTCAATCATCGATGAGTTTTATGTTTTGAAGTCTTGTAGTACACGTAAAATTTATTTGAACATCAAGATATTTTGTTATTTATATATATAAAAAATTGTGTTAAAATATACTCCATCTGTCTCAGCAAAAGATGCAATACTTCTTTTTTAAATTACAAAGGAAGTATTGCATCTTTAACTGAGACGGAGGGAGTTTCTTTTAGCCCACCCCTTTACTGAATCCTGCATACGCCCCTGGCCATGTCACATCACATTCACGTACATGAATTCACGTAAATATTGATTATAAATCAATATAATTAATTAACAAGCATTGCACATCATTTACGAGTTCATTTGTGACTCTGTATGTATAATTATCGATTAATATTATATTAGTCCCAGCAATTAATATTATCGAATAAATAATTATCGATTAATATTATATTAGTCCCATCAATTAATATTATCGAATAAAGAGTTGTAAGATGAGTACTATTAAGTTGCACAAAAAGCACAAAAGAATTGCAGAGCTTTAATGATTTGGTAAGAAAATAATAATGTAGAAGCTCAATAGCAACTTGATAGTTGAAACATGTGTGACACTAAGGAAATCCTAATAGCACAAGTGCACAACCATTATAGATAATGACATAATACAAAAAAATGCAGAAAGATTAGTTATTGAATTTTGCGAGTAATAATTGCACCCGATCCTTTAATTTTATTTAGAGTAATTGATTTTAGTATTAATTTTAACTAATATTATAGTTATTTTTATTAATTTTGTATAAATTTAATTATATTTAACAATATAAAATTTATTATACATTTCTTTTATAATTTTAATAAAATTAATAATTAATTTATGTTAAAAATATAAATAATATAATTTTTAATAATTAATTAAATATTTTTTTAATTAAAAATACTGGGTCATTTTGGTCCGGTGGCCCACCTCGGGCTAGTCTGGGCCTTGAAAATTTAGGCACGAATATTTCGGGCTAGATTGGGCTGAGCTAATATAATTATGTTGGGCCGACAGTCGGGTCGGGCTGGCCCGACATGATCCAAATTCTAGCTCTAGTTAGGGAACTATTAAATACTGTAAATAGAGTATTTCGAGAGGACAGAAATATAATTTTTACCCCTATTTTATTTAGTAAATTTATTTTACAGATCGAATAGTGAAAAATAACTATGTTTACTGTTAGGTGAAAACATATTATTGATAGTATTATGCAAATAAATTTTGTAAGTAAAATCATAGGGAGTCTTGATTAAATACACTCCTATTAATGTGGTCCACGCGTAGAGTAGACATATCATTGTTCTTTGGGATTAATAAATATGTGAACTTGTTGTGATGTCAAAAAAGAAAAATCACAACATGATAAATAAAGTTTTCAGCTTTTTCATATTTTGTTTTCTTTCATTATTTTACAATATTTGTAACCCCGTTCAATTGATTATAATGATATTTTATTTTTCACCGGTGGTTTTTCTTTATTTTAGGTTTTCACGTAAAATTTGTGTTTTATCTTTTACATCATTTTTTTCATTATCTATTTTATATTTTAAACTATTTTGTGTAGAGTAATTTTGGAAGTCGAAATTACAACACTAACAATTATAATTTTGTAAAAGTTTATTATTAGAACCAATATTGTGACTCGAGTACATAAATCATTGCAAAAGTATGTATAATTTCTACCAGTCAATTTTTTTCAGATATCCATCACTCGAAACGCTCCTTATGTAGATGCCGTCGCCCTGGACTAACCATACGATATCGCCAAAATATTCTTCTCTCGGGACCTTGGAGTCGAAGACCGTGACCTTGCTATGCTTTGAGCCCCATTGGAAATCACAGGTGGCCACTGTACGCCCGATGATTTTTTGGCATAAATTCCATTGGTAATTTGTGTCGTGGGTGATCGTTTTTTTTCCGAGATCTTTGCCTTTCTTCTTGCAATGAGCTGTCAACGGAGGATGGGGTGAAGGAAGGCTGTTGATAATCTCAATACTGTATTTCTTGGTAGTACATGAAGATTTGATTTCTTGGAAAAAAGTAGTCGCTAGAAAAACGTACGCAACGAAGATTTTTAGGCCAATCGTCGTCGTCATCGCTTCGATCGATTTGCTTTGTTTTATTTTGTTCGGTGAGAAATCAACATTGGTTGCGAGATATTTATATGCAAGAAAACAAATAAATTGGTTTATGAAATAATGCTATTTATATGGGTTATAATCATATTTTTTTCTCCTCAGATTCTTTATAGTTTCTTACCAACTAAAAATATATTTTTTATTAACTAAACATAAATATTAAAATATATTTTTAAGAAAATAAAAAATAAAAATGAGTATACATATTAAATTAAACATGTTTTATTTATTTATATGGTAATCAAGTGAAATAAGGGTAGGTTAACACCTCATTTTTTTTATATTTTTAATTATTCTATATTTTTACGTAATACATCATCTAGTCATCCTAATTTGCCCTTTTACAATACACCACTTTATTAATAATAAAAATTTAATTAAGGAATCACGATACTTGAGATTTTAAGATCGGTAAATTATTTGTCATTCATACTTCGATACAGACCATTTTTTTTGCTATTGAAAAGAAAAGGTCCTAATTAATAGGAGTATGCATATTTTGTACTCACGGCTTCATGAAGATTTACTTCGTAGATGTTCCACAGTCATCAACTTAACCTTCTCTTCAAGTTTAAATTGAAAAGGAAATTAATGTACGATTTAAGATTTAAAGTCCGTTTAGACGAGCTTATAAGCTCTTAAAATTTATTTGATAAACTTTAAAAAAAATCTTAAAGAAGTTAAAATAAGTTTTTTGAGAGCTTTTAAGTTGTTTCAAAAAAGTATTACCTCCTAAATTTTTTTAAACAACTTATAAGTTGTTAAACAACTTATTTATTCAAACGGTGTAACAAATTATTTATTAAATAAGACGCTTATTAGCTATTAAACCAACTCATAAGACGACGTGACATCTTATAAGCAGCTCGTTCAAACGGACTCTTAGATTCTGAACTACTTTTTTTCAATCACCAGAGTTTGCATACTTTACTTTTTTAGTTGTCTCTTAAATATTTGCACGCCCATAAATAAAAAGTTTTTTTTATAACTTTATCCTTCTAATACTCATTTATTTACATTAATACCATTAATTTTCACATAATTTATTCTTTACTTACACAACAATACCTATTATACTACTATTAATACCATTACTTTTTCGCTTAACTTATTCTTTACTTACACAACAATACCTATTATACTACTATTAATACCATTACTTTTTTGCTTAACTTATTCTTTACTTACACAACAATACCTATTATACTACTATTAATACCATTACTTTTTCACCTAACTTATTCTTTACTTACACAACAATACCTATTATACTACTACCTTTTATTTTTTCTTAATCTACATGAAAATTTCTCTGCGAACTCTTCCGATACAAAGAGAGTACTAATTTGTAATTGTCCTCCGGAATCTCCTAGTCAACGTCTTTCCTTCGTCCGCAAGGTTAAAAACAGCCACGAAAGACGGGTAGTTTAGATCGGCAGACGGACTCGAGCAGTTGTAGCCCGACCTTACAATAGACTGGGTCTGTTTGCTCGTGAAATTCATAGAGCAGACAAGGTTCACAATGTCCTGTACTGACACCCGGATTGAGCGCTCGATTCGGGTCGTCTTGACCCGACCCGATACCTAAGGGCGTCGTGACCGTATTATCTTGTTCCCTAATCGGTCGATTCGTGTTATCCAATGGATTCGCAGTCGTCATCATGACTGACTGAATCGCCGTTGGGTTCCAGTCGGGATGCGCGGCTTTCAGAAGCGCAGCGACCCCCGAGACGTGAGGGCAAGCCATCGACGTCCCCGACATGAGAGTGTAATCCGTCGATAAGTATATGTTCTCGCCGATCCTCGGCCCGAAAGCGTACGGATAGACAGCGGCTAAGATCAACACTCCCGGAGCCATCAGGTCGGGTTTCAGAATCAGCTCGTAGTTTCTAGCCGGGCCCCTCGACGAATCATCTGACAAAGCCGGAGCGGGCCTCGGGCCCGGCCCGATTATGGTTTGCTGGAAATCGATTGTCGAGATCGGGGACGGGTTGTTGAGAGCGTACTCGGCCACCTCCTGCCCTTCTGCAGGCGTAACGACAACTCCTGGGAAAGGAAAAACGTGATACGGGCTCGGATCATCGGATATGATTACACCGGCTCGAATGTTGGGGCTCTTCGATAGGTACCTCAGCACGTTAAGCAAATTGTTGTTGCCGAGAGTCAGATTGCAAACGACGACGCTCCCTTCGGCTAGAAGTTCGTTCGAGTCGCAAGCGGATAAGGTCCGATTGTAAACGAGGGGCAAGTTCCTAACCAAGGCCCGGCCCGGAAACGTCGTAAAGCCCGTGACGACTCTCCCTTTTCCGAGAGTTAGGGTTCCGGCGAACCACCGATCGACGGTCCCCGACGCGACCACCACGACCCACGGGATCCCCGACCCAATAGTCCGAACGCTCGGGCCTAGATTTCCAGCCGAGAGAGATACTAAAATTCCCTTCTCCCTCGCCTCGAAGCTAGCTATCGAGAGTGGATTTTGTACTGTGTTTTCTGAGCTGAATCTGTGGATTGTTTGCGTTGAGATTCTATATTACACCTCTGTTTTGGGAATATTGTTGAGATGTCGTTGAATCGTTCGATGGATGAAAACGATAGCCTGCATTATATGCATCCTAGTGATTCCTCCAATGTTGTGTTGGTCACTCCGTTGATGGATGGGAGTAATTACTACTCGTGGCGTCGGTCCATGGAATTAGCTCTTGGATCGAGGAATAAACTGGATTTCATTGAAGGGACTATACCACAACCAGTTGCTGGAGATCCAAATTATCAACACTGAAGAAAGTGTAATATGATAATTCAAGCTTGGATAATGAATTCATGTCAAAAGGAGATAGGTCAGTGTGTGGCCTTCACTAAAACAACAGCTGAAAGTTGGAAGATACTAGCAAAGAGGTATGGTCAAGGCAACAAACCTAGGGCATTTGAGCTGCAGCAGAAGATTTATGCTCTAAATCAAGGCTCTCTTTCAGTGATTGTTTATTATAATCAACTTGATGCCTTGTGATTGAATTGGAGCAGTTTGCTATGCTTTCTTCATGCTCTTGTGGTTCAGGTGCATATGAGCTTCATAAAGAGAATAAGATAATGAAGTTTTTGATGGGATTGAATGACAATTATCAGAATGTGAGAGGTCATATAATGTTGTTGCAGCCATTACCTGACATAAACCAGTGTTTCAGTTATGTGGTTCAGGAAGAGAGGCACAAATCAGTTGTGTATGGGCAAGGTGTGGTTGGTCATGAACCAATAGCAATGCAAGTGGCTAGAGGTCAGGTAATGCAGTATACAAATGGCAGTGTTCCTGGAGCACAACATGCAGGTTGTAATGTTTCAGGAATGCAGTATGCTAGTGGAAATACAACTGGAATGCAATATGCAAGCGGTAATACATCTGGAATGCAGTATAGTGGCAGTGGTACTAGCTCAGGGGAGAGTAGTGCAAATTATGCTGGAAATAAACCTAAGACACAACATAAATGGACGGCTAGTGGCCAACCTATTTGTAGTCACTGTGGGAAGGAGAATCATATCAAAGCCTGTTATAAGCTACATGGCTTTCCTCCAGGTTAGAAATCCAAGCAGAAACCATATGAAGGAAATTCTAGTTCAGCAAATGTGAGTAGTTCACAAGGTGAAGGTTCTGGATCCTCTGATGACAGTTGACTCAACTGATGCAAATGTTGAAGGTTTTTCCAGGGTCAGGGGTGAGTTCTTCTTCTTCACAAGCTTCCAGCAATTATTCTTTTGTTGGAATAACTAGTGCCTTTACATCCTTTGTGGGGAATTGCAAGTCAGATAAGTGGATCATAGACACAGGGGCCACAAATCACATGGTCAGTTCATTTCAGTGGTTCACAGATGATGTTGTTATTCATAAGATTAAAGTTAACCTCCCAAATGGACAAAAAATAGTTACAACACACAAAGGTTCCATTCAAGTCACACCTACTTTGTTGTTGACTGATGTGTTGTGTGTTCCAGATTTCACAGTTAATTTGATTTCAGTGAGTGCCCTTTTGAATTCTCAACAATGTGCTGTAGTTTTCTCAAAGGATTCATGTGTCATTAAACATGAAGCAAGCTCTCAGATTCTTGGTAGGGGACACAAATCTCAAGGATTGTTTTTGCTACACATCAAATACTTGTTGTGGCAAATAGTCTTACCACTTGCAGAAATCTATGGCACAATAGACTTGGTCATATCTCACATTCTAGAATGGTGTTTCTTAAGACAAGTATTCCAGAAGTGTTCAGAGGGTATGAGGAGTTATATGAAGTCTGCCCACTGGCCAAACAACACAGGCTGCCTTTTCTAGATAGTATTCTAGATAGTAATACTCAGTCATTAAAGCCTTTTGACTTAGTACATTGTGATTTTTGTGGACCATTTCCTGAAAGTACAGTTGATGGCTTCTTGTACTTCCTTACTCTTGTGGATGATTATTCCAGATTTACTTGGATTTGTTTGTTGAAGCAAAAGTCAGATACTAAGCAACAATTGGTCAACTTTGTCAAGTTTGTTGCTACTCAGTTTGATAGTAAGATCAAAGTTATGAGGACAGACAATGGAACAGAGTTTATGGCTTCTGACTTCTACTTATTTCATGGGATATTGCATCAAACCAGTTGTGCCTACACACCACAACAGAATGGGGTAGTAGAAAGGAGGCATCAAACCTTACTATGTATGGCAAGGGGGCATTGAGGTTTTTGTTTGGGGTGCCACTTAATCTATGGGGATATTGTGTTACCACTGCTTCTTTCTTGTTAAATAGAGTTCCTGTTCCTACTCTCCAAAATCAGACTCCTTATGAATTGCTTCATAAGGAATCTCCTTCTTATTTGCATCTCAAGGTGTTTGGATTTCTTTGTTATGTCACTGATCCACTTCCTCATAAGCCAAAGTTTGCAGCTAGGGCTTTCAATGGTGTTTTCTTGGGATATTCACCTCAGTCTAAGGGATATTATGTTTATAATTTGCAGACACATGCAATAATTACTTCTAGGGATGTTCAATTTGCTGAACATGTTTTCCCTTTTCTTGCATCTAATTCTTCAAGTTCATGTGATCCAGTCAACTCTCCATCTCATATTTCTGTGTTTGACTTTTCTGAAGACTCTGCTTTGGGTTCAGTTGCCCCTCTTGCTGATTCTATTTCCTCTGAAGTTAATCCTGTCACTTCTGATGAAAGTCAACATGGAAAGAGAGTGAGAAAACTTCCCTCTTATTTGAGAGATTACTATTGCCATTCAGCTGCTATTTCTCAAGATATTCTGGTTGAAGCACAGACATATGCAGAGGTTGCTCCTCATTCTCATTGGCAGGAGGCCATGAATAAGGAAATAGCAGCTTTGGAAGCAAATAATACATGAATTCTCACTTCCCTGCCTCCTCACAAACAACCTATTGGATGTAAATGGGTGTATAAAGTGAAATATAAATCTGATGGTAGCTTGGAAAGGTTTAAAGCAAGGTTTGTGGCAAAGGTTTATAGCCAAAGGGAAGGTTTGGATTATGAAGATACTTTTGCTCCAGTTGTGAAAATGAGTACCATTAGATCTTTACTTGTTGTGACATCTATCAAGCATTGGTTTCTAGAGCAGTGTGATGTCAAAAATGCTTTCCTTCATGGGAATTTGACTGAAGAGGTCTATATGCAATTGCCACCAGGTTTTGCAAAACAAGGGGAGAATCATAATCAAGTGTGTAAGCTGTTGAAAAGCTTGTATGACTTAAAACAGGCTAGCAGGCAATGGTTTTGCAAGCTCACTGGTGCCTTAGTGGAATATGGTTTTACACAGTCAAAGGTTGATCATATTCTTTGTTCTATTTTCACAGTTCTGAGTACAACATCATTATCGTCATATATGTGGATGACCTGATCATTGCTAGCAATAATCAGGGCCCGATCAAGAGAATCAAAACCTTTTTAAATGACAAGTTTCTAATTAAGGATCTTGGGATGTTAAGATACTGTCTTGGTTTGGAGATTAGTAGATCAGAGGATAGGATTACTTTGTGTCAGAAAATATATGTTTTGGAGTTGCTTAAAGAATATGGTTATGAGAGCTGCAATTCAATTGCATTTCCAATGGATACTAAAGAAAAGTTCAGTAGGGATGATGTCAATTATCTGGTTGATCCTACTGTGTACAGAAGACTTGTTGGAAAATTGCTTTATCTGACTATCACCGGCCTGATATCACATAGGCTATTCATGTGTTGAGTTAGTTTATGGATAAACCAGCTCATTCACATCTTGGAGCAGCACATAGAGTGCTAAGATACCTAAAAGGTACCATGAATCAATATCTGCTTTATCCTTGCAGCAGTGAAGAGAAGTTAAATGGATTTTGTGATGCTTACTGGGGAGCTTGTGTGGAGACAAGAAGGTCTGTTACAGGATATGTTGTGTATTTGGGAGAGTCTTTGATCAGTTGGAGGTCAAAGAAAAAAAATGTAGTGTCCAGAAGCTCAGCTGAATCTGAATACAGAGCTATGGCACTGATCATCTGTGAACTCATGGCTGCTAACCTAGTCCTTCATGATAGGACGAAACATGTTGAAATAGATTGCCATTTTGTGAGGGATAAGGTGACAGAAGGTGCTGTGCATATGCTATACATTCCAACTAAATTGCAGGTTGCAGACTTGTTTACCAAGGCTTTGGGGTCAGAGCAATTTGATTCTTTGGTGGTCAAGTTGGGAGTTAGAAATGGCCTCACAACTTGAGGGGGAGTGTCGAAGCTGGAGTTTTGAAGTTGGATGTGTTGAAGTATAGTCAAAGTTGTGTTTTGAAATATTTTGCGCGCATTATTATTAGAAGGGCATTTATGTCATTTCCTTGGTTGTGTATAAGTATGAAACGATGTCGTCTGTTTTTGAATAATCGAATTGCACTTTTCACATTTTCAGAATTCTAATTCCCGCTCATTCTCTTTCCTCTCTCTCTCTCTCTCTCTCTCTCTCTCTCTCTCTCTCTCTCTCTCTCTCTCTCTCTCTCTCTCTCTCTCTCTCTCTCTCTCTCTCTCTCTTCTTCCACTCACACTTTTCGCATGTAATCGAGCTCCCACGGCGGCGCTCTCCGGTGATTGTTCCGAGTTTGGATTTCTACAGGGGGACGAGGCATCAGAGCTTTTAACATCTACGACTCCATCAACGCAATCCATGTTGTGTGCTAAGGACGTGTGCTTCTGGGTTGTGTTGAGTGATGGTTTATATTTCAGGGAGAAAAATGGAATTTTTGCCAAGAAATTTGACTGACTACAAGTTATGCGTGGAACATATCGAAAGAGTATTTTTTTCAAATAGTTAATTTTTTTGTGAAATATTAAAATGATTACTACTGAATATCATCTATGGTACTTATATACTTCCTCTATCTCAAAGAGTGATTCATTTTCAATTTCAACTTGGTTGAATATCTACATATATATTCCCTGTCTCAGAGAGTAATTAATTTTCAATTTTAACTTGATATTGAATATCTAGAATCGAATTTATATATGTAAGATTTAACCTTTATAAAAAATAATTTTAAATTATCTATATAATTTTGTTTACAAAATTTATTCGCATAATTCTATCAATAATATGTTTTCACCTAATAGTAAACATAGTTATTTTCTACTTTTCGATATCTCTAAAATTAATTTATTAAATAAAGGAGTATAGGTTAGAATCATATTTCGTTTCGTCATATCGAGATGCTAATTTAATTAATAGTTCGTTTTTTAACTTTTTTTATTTTTTTTATCACGAGGTGCTAGAAAGCTGACGTCATCAATCAGCCTCTTGAGATGCTCATTTAATTAATAGTTTTTAATTTTTTTTAATCATAAAGTGCTGAAAAGCTCATGTCATTCATCATCCTGCCACCTCAGCACTTTGGTCTTTCCAAGGAAAGTAAATAATTCTTTATATTAAAAATCAAATAAAAAATTATTTCACTTGATCAGCATATAAAAAAAAATCAGGTTTAATGTAATATTTATACTCTTAAATTATTTTTTATTTACTTAAAAATATAATTTTAGTAAAAAAATATATTTTTAATAGGTAAGTAACTATTAAGTAAATGGAGCATCTCTGGAGGATGAAATATGATTCTAACCCAAGTAAATAGCATTATTTTCACAATTTAATTTATTTGCTTTTGCATATAATTACCTCGCAACCAATGTTTATTTTCCACAAAACAAAACAAAGCAAAGCAAATCGATCGAGATGACGACGACTTGCCTAAAAATCTTTGTTGCGTACGTTTTCCTAACGACTACTCTTTTCCAAGAAATCAAATCTGGTTTGATAAATATAAATAAATACGAGGTTATGATTACCAACAGCCTCCCTTCCCTCGATCCTCCGTTGACTGTTCATTGCAAGAAGAAAAAAGGCAATGATCTCGGAGCACGAACGATCGACTTCGACATAGCTTACAAATGGAAAGTGCGCGAGAATCTCTTCGGGAGTACAGTGTACACCTGTGATTTCCAATGGGGTGAAAAGTATCTTAGTTTCAAGATCTTCGACTCCCAGGATGCGATCAAAGACTGTATCGGCTATAAGTGCTACTGGGCAGTCCAGGAGGACGGCTTCTACTATGCGGTCCGAAGCACAAATTTTAAGAGAATATTTACATGGTAGAAATTACGATATCTTATGCCCGATAAATTTCTACAAAATCTATTGAATAATGAACCTTGAATTAAAATAATATTATTTATATTTATAATATAAATTAATTAAACTTACTAAAAATATAAAATAAGTGTATAATAAAATTTTATATTGATAAATATAATTAAATTTTTACAAAATTAATTTCCTTTTTATTTCCTTTTTCTGTATGTTTTTGCTTTGCCTATATAAAGGCTACCTAGTTCATTGTTAAGACAATTATGATTTGATAAATAAAATTACTTTTTGTGAGTTTTACTAAAATTCTCTCTGGGATTCGAATTCTACCCGACTATCCAAAGAATTCAACCGACGAATCAACGAAGCGATCCACCTTTCGTTCGTGTGTCTTCCTCATCCCCGAGTTGCTGCGTCGATCACGTGTTGGGGTCTAGGGTTTCGTCCTTAGATTATTTCACGAATCAGATTCAGAAGTTTTGGGACCTTCAGCCGGTATCATCTATCTTTTCTGTTATTCGTTCTTCTTCAATTCTTCCATCCCAACGAGGTTCGTATCAGCATTGAGCTGGGCTAATTGTACTTACACACTGTACCCACCTGTTGCACACTGAATCCATATTTAACAATATGGACTCAGTGTTTATTTGCTTCATTCAGTTTCTGAATGAATAACAATTTGTTTCCCCTAGGAAACCTGTTATTTGTTGGAAATGCAATGTGTTACAGGAATCAGTGTGTGTTGACTTTGTTTTCTTTGAGGCATTGACCTGTCTCCTTTTCAATAAATGTCTGCCATGTTAGTTGAGGGTTGAAGCATTTACTGCCATGTTAGTGTGAGGACGGTTATAAATACCTTGTCATTTCTCTGGTTTCCTCATCTCATTTCTATTCGATCGGGGGGCAGCCAGCAACGATGTCGAGGCGACCGGGTACACTCGATCGAGGGCCAGGACCGACGCCAAGTGAGGTTGAATTTTTCAATAACAGTCCTCCCTCACCCGAACAAATATTCAATGGTGGGTCACTCTATCGGGGGCCACCAATGATGCCTAGGCGACCGGGTACACTCGATCGGGAGCAAGGACTGACGCCAAGTCGGGGGGTTGAATCTTGGAATGGTTCTCACTGGACCGAACAAAGATTCAAAGGTCATTGGCATAAAGAGAAGTTTCCTCTCCCGGCTGTCTTTGTTCGTCCGATAAGGGATGAAATGGGGAATTTCATCGTTTTGACGGACTCCCTGGACCAGAAATAGCACGTGCCTCTCACCACTCATCGGAATCAAACGGCCATCCACGGATTTCACTGGGAACGCCTAGTTCGAGAGTTTGGAGTGCAGGAAGGCTGGAACATCCGGGTTACCTGGACCGGAGGAAGTAGTTTCTCGGTTGGCGTATTCGATCAAAATGGCCAGTCGATGGTGCGCCCGGTCAGGGACCCCCCTCGTCGTGACCCAAGACTTCCTCCATCTCATTATTATTGTTGTTAATCTTTTTTGTGGTTTTGTGTTTCTTGTGATTGATGACTTGTCGTTGTTGTATTGTTCCGATAAGCTTTTGAAATCCTTCTGTTTCTATTTATCTTAGTTTCTTCTTTTTTTGTTATCGGGTGTACTCGTCGTGACTGCTGCTTAATAAGATGTTGAGTCTCAAAAACACATTGTCTGACTTTAACACTGAACATGTCTTAAAAACACTGTTTGACTGTGGATTTAACACTGAATATGTCTTAAAAACACTGTTTGAGACAACACACATTGAATCACACAATCAAACACTGAGCACACTTTTATAGCACTGAATACACTTCAATAGCACTGAACAGCACTGAGCACACTTTAATAGCACTGAACACCCTTTAATAGCACTGAACACACAGAGACACACATTGAATCACACTGTTTGAGTTCAGTGTTCTTTTCATGCATTCCAGCCATTCCTTATGCGCTGACTGTGAGTCGTTATTTTGTGTTTTCAGCAAGGACCGCTGTTTTCGCATTTTGTGCATTCGGCGGTGAGAATTTGGTGTCCATAATCGATTCCTCCCGTGCGGCCGCCCTTCACCAGCTGAAGGAAACAGTCGAGCTTCAGTGGCCTGAGCTCCGAGACGTTGCGTACGGCATGCATTACTCTGTACCCGATTTCCCAAACTGTGTGCTCTCAACCGATGCGGACATGTCGAACATGGTATCCCTAGCTGCACTTCACAAGCTGCCTCGGGTGAGCATCGACATTTCCGTCGCGACTGAAGACCACACCTCTAGTTCTGTGTTCTCGAAGGTGTCCAACAGTACCGGTGTTAGTGCGACTGGAACAGAAAACGAGGGCTTTGAAGTAGAAGATATGTTCCGCCTGTTTGGTCCGTCGAGTTCTAAAGTGTTGTTAATCGATGGCTGGGACAAAGAGATTTCGGGTGTAGGTCAGATATTCCAAGGAGGTGCCCCGGACTTTCGAAATGCACTCTGTAAGATGGCAGTCGGAGTTGGATTCGATTTCGAGTACGTGAAGAACAGACCCGAAAAGGTTTCTGCCGTGTGCTCGAAGAAAAGCAGCACGGGATGCAAATGGTCTGTATGCGCCGTGATGGATCGAAACAACGACTTCTTCTACGTCAAGCAGCTGAGTAACGAGCACAGCTGCGGCGCGTGCTTTCGATCCCTGAAACACAGGCGCGTCTGTTCGGACTTGGTTTCCAGTTTGATAGTCGAGGAGGTACGGAAAAGCACACTGATTATCAACGGCTTCTTCTACGTTGCATACGATATCGCCAAAATATTCTTCTCTCGGGACCTTGGAGTCGAAGACCGTGACCTTGCTATGCTTTTCGCCCCATTGGAAATCACAGGTGGCCACTGTACGCCCGATGATTTTTTGGCATAAATTCTATTGGTAATTTGTGTTGTGGGCGATCGTTTTTTTTCCGAGATCTTTGCCTTTCTTCTTGCAATGAGCTTTCAACGGAGGATGGGGTGAAGAAAGGCCGTTGATAATCTCAATACTGTATTTCTTGGTAGTACAAGATTTGATTTCTTGGAAAAAAGTAGTCGCTAGAAAAACGTACTCAACGAAGATTTTTAGGCCAATCTTCGTCGTCATTCCTTCAATCGATTTGCTTTGTTTTATTTTGTTTTGTGAGAAATCAACATTGGTTGCGAGATATTTATATGCAAGAAAACAAATAAATTGGTTTATGAAATAATTGGTTTATGAAGTAATGCTATTTATATGGGTTATAATCATATTTTTTTCTCCTCAGATTCTTTATAGTTTCTTACCAACTAAAAATATATTTTTTATTAACTAAACATAAATATTAAAATATATTTTTAAGAAAATAAAAAATAAAAAAGAGTATACATATTAAATTAAAGGTAATATTAGGGTAAGGGGCAGATTGGTTTTTAATATTATTTTGAACCCCCATTGTTTTTCACCCTCATTTTTAGGGGTTGTATATTTTTTACTTGTTTATTTATTAAGGTATTTGTATTATTTAAATAATAAGTAGGGGCATTTTTTTAAATGTATAAAGTCGTAAATATCCTTACATAATATTAAAAATATTATGGTAACATAAATTAATTTATTTAATATCACTAATATTAAGCGTTACTAAATATATATAATTATATTTGCGTAAAAATATAAATATATTTGCGCAATAATATATTTGGTAAAATATATTTGTGCAACCAGATTATATATATGTATATAATATCAAAATATATTGCGCAAACAAAATATATTTGCATTACATAATTTGCTTACATATGTATTTATATTATAGTTGTTGTATATACTATATTACGGTAAATTATATTGATCGTTTTTAAACTAATTTTAGTTGCTAGTACTATGATAGTTTGTTTTGATTTTAATATTGGTGTATATCTTTAATTTTTTTTGTACTTATTTTTGTATATATCTATGGTAGATTTCATAAAGTAGATTTCTAATTAGTTATATATATATATATATATATATATATATATATATATATATATATATATATATATATATATATATATATATATATATATATATATATATATATATATATATATATATATATATATATTTATGAGAAATCCTTCGTATTTATGATAGATTTCTATAATATTATTTTACAAAGTTTGATAGGTATGACAACTAATAATTTATGATAGATTTCTAAAATATTATTTTACCCAGTCGATATTCATTACAACTTCTTAATATTTATGATATTTTTAGTTTGGTATTTGGTTTCTATCAACTTCTTAATATCTACGATAAATTTTTTGTATTTGTTTTCTATCTACTTCTTAATATCTATATTAGATATAAGTTTTTTGTATTGTTTCTATGGGAAATTGTTGTGGTATTTCACTTTTTATATATATTCAATGAATTGATTGTTATAATTTCAAGCGCAAACTACGAATGAACAAACTACAGGATTTTTCTCAAAATTTGACAAATTTAATTGTAAAAAATATGAATATATCGATCATAGAACAACTTAGAACAATGAATTCTTAAAAAAACTGATGTTTAGATCTGCGATAATCAATAGAGTTCTCACCTGATCTCCTTTGCAGACTACGTACGCAAGAACTATGAAAATTGGTTTTCGTCGAGGTGCTGTGGGGGAGTGAGTAGGGTTTTCGTCTCCATGGATATTATGGGAGTGATTTACTCGGCTCCCATAGTTTAGTATGTAGTAAGGAATAAACGGGTGTCATGTTATAATACGATTTCTACCGTAGTTTTGTGAAAAATTTGAGCGAGATATATTAGAAACATTTTTTTTTTTGTATATTAGGTTTTGATAAGTAGTTATTTTAACACTGCCCTATATCAGAATTAGGAAAAAATATAGGTAATAGATATAATACTACTGTTAGAGGTGCCCCGATCCATAATTCCCCCTAAATTAAACATGTTTTCAAGTGAAATAAGGTAGCGTTATTTGTACTCCATTTCTTATGAGTATTGAGTACACCTCATTTTTTTTATATTTTTAATTATTCTATATTTTTACGTAATACATCACCTAGTCATCCTAATTTGACCAACTCATGGACATATCTTTCATGCCTAAGGCGTTTGCCGGCCACACCCACTGGTATACCTCGATCGTCAATTCCTTGAAAGTCGTCGACGACGACGATTCTTTGATCTCCAAATATTCGCACAAACCACCACCAAGCATACTTTATACTTATGATAATGTGTTGCATGGGTTCACTGCAGTGTTGTCGAATGGCGAACTCAAGGCCTTAAAAATATCGCTCGGTTTTGTCTCTGCCTATCCTGACAGAAGTTTGCTCAAACTGCAGACAACTCACACTCCTCAGTTCTTGGGGCTTAATCCTGTAACTGGTTTGTGGCCGGCTTCTCGTTATGGCCAAGACGTGATCGTCGGTGTTATAGATAATGGCGTGTGGCCCGAAAGTCAAAGCTTCAACGATGATGGAATGGATGATATCCCAACGAGGTGGAAAGGAATTTGTCAGCCCGGGCAGGAGTTTGACTCTTCCATTCCATGTGTAACAAAAAGCTGATTGGAGTACTCAGATATTTTAACAAGGGTGTTTTAGCTGCCAATCCCAATGTCACCCTGAGTTTGAATTCAGGAAGGGATACGATTTATCTCAGACGATCCCTTGGCAATTGAATGGAGTGAATTTACATGTCCTGGTGTCGTAATCAGCTCCAAAGACGAACAAGTCCTTATCCATTATACTACCCAACTGAATGTATGTAAAGCCAACTGCTTAGCATCGAGTTCCAACACACATTGTTGTAGTGGCTTCTTACACTTCAGCGAAGGACAGTCACGTGCGTGGGGAATGATGTTCCGGTTACATACAGATTCAAGGTAGAAGAACCCAATGGCACCAGAGTCTATATCTGGCCAAAGATCGACTTTGTTTTTTCAAAAGAAGAATGCGAAGCAGAGATATCTCATGACCATTGTTTACGAGGCTTATAACGATTCTTCATCGTATGCGAGACATGGTTCACTCACTTGGGTGGACGACTCCAAGAAGCACACCGTCAGAAGTCCGATTTTCGTTTGTCCGAGGATTGAGAGTGAGTAATAGACTTATGGTGTCGGTTCGTTCGACTTTAGCTCGTGGTTGATTGTCTTTTATAGCTTCTGCAGTTTACTCATGTTGAAATGCTTCAAATAAAGTTAAATGCTGCTATTGTTCTTGATCACATTTTTTAATTACTCGAAGAAATCAGCCCCAGCAGAAACTAGAATAGGGCTTCTCACCGTGCGCTTTCCTTTCTGTTCGATCCAAGTCACCGAACCAGGTCGATGCTGAACCTCAAGGTCTGCCTTAAAACGAATCGTCAAAGTATAGCTCAGCTTCTCATACTTGTTTCGAAACCTCAAGGTTTGCGGGCTAACGCTCATTGTGGTGTTCACAGGTACCTCCAGCTTTACACTATACGATGCCGAGCCGCTTCCCACATTTGTAACTGTCCTCCGGAATCTCCTAGTCAACGTCTTTCCTTCGTCCGCAAGGTTAAAAACAGCCACGAAAGACGGGTAGTTTAGATCAGCAGACGGACTCGAGCAATTGTAGCCCGACCTTATAATCGACCGAGTCTGTTCGCCCGTGAAATTCATGGAGCAGACGAGGTTCACAATGTCCTGTACGGACGCATCGTACACGAACCTCGGATCGAGCGCTCGATTCGGGTCGACTTGACCCGACCCGATACCCAACGGAGTCGCGACCGTATTATCTTGCTCCCTAATCGGTCGATTCGTGTTATCCAATGGATTCGCAGTCGTCATCATGGCCGACTGAATCGCCGCTGGGCTCCAGTCGGGATGCGCGGCTTTCAGAAGCGCAGCGACCCCTGAGACGTGAGGGCAAGCCATCGACGTCCCCGACATGAGAGTGTAATCCGTCGATAAGTATATGTTCTCGCCGATCCTCGGCCCGAGAGCGTACGGATAGACAGCGGCTAAGATCAACACTCCCGGAGCCAATAGGTCGGGTTTCAGAATCAGCTCGTAGCTTCGACCCGGGCCCCTCGACGACTGGTCCGACAAAGCCGGAGCGGGCCTCGGGCCCGGCCCGATTATGGTTTGCTGGAAATCGATTGTCGCGATCGGGGACGGGTTGTCGAGAGCGTACTCGGCCACCTCCTGCCCTTCTGCAGGCGTAACGACGACTCCCGGGAAAGGAAACACGCTCGATCGGAATATGCTCGGGTCGTCGGATATGATCACACCGGCTCGAACTTTTGAGCTCGTCGATAGTGACGTCAGCATTCCGCGCAAATCGTTGTTTCCGAGAGTCAGGTTGCAAACGACGACGCTCCCTTCGGGAGCCTCGGCGAGAAGTTCGTTCGAGTCGCAAGCCGATAACGTCTCGTTGTAGACGAGCGGCAAGTTTCTAACCAAGGCCCGGCCCGGGAAAGTCGTCCATCCCGTCACGAAGCTCCCGGCCGCGATGGAGGAGACGTGGGTCCCGTGCCCGTCCTCGTCTCGGGCCGAGTCGGGTATCGTTAAGTCCGGGCTCTCGGCCCGAATTCCTCGGTTGAAGTAGCGGGCCCCGATGATTTTCTTGTTGCAATCGAATTTATGGCCTCCTCGGCACGAGCCCTTCCACCTCGCCGGAATTTCGGTCAGCCCGTTGTCGGAGAAGCTCGGGCTTTCGGGCCAAATGCCGGTGTCGATGACGCCGATGATGACGTCATTTCCGTAGCTGGAGGCGGGCCAGAGGCCGGTGGCGGAGTTGAGGGACATGAAGGTGGTGGAGTGGGTGGTGTCGGGGGTAGGCCGAGAGGAAGCCCGGAGACTTCTTCAGGATTTCCAATTCGGATTTCGACATGATAACGCTGAAGCCATGGAAGGCGTGGTCGTAGGTGTAGATGAGTTTCGGGCCGGGCTTTCCGGTGAGCTCTGTATTCGCGGGAGTGAGAAGGGAGGAACACCAGTGGTGGTGGGTGAAGAATACTTTGGGCATGGAGGATTTGTCCATGTGGACGATGTACGAGGATTTGGCGGAATCATGGTTGGAAGAAGAAGAAGAAGAAGAAGCTAACAGGAAAAACCATGGAAGAAGAAACAGAGCTACTGAAGTAAGTGAACCTTGAAGCTCCATTTTTTTTTAGTATTTTTCTTATTTTCAATAATGAAACATCGTCCATTTATATACTCCCTCCCTCTGTCCCAGAGCTATAGGCAATTGTGGTTAAACTTTTTTGTTCGTCCAATACATATAATAAACAATATAGGAAAATTATGAAAAAATAACTAAAATATAATTTATAAAAATATATAAATACATGCAGATTGCATAATTGTTGTGTTGAAGAAAAGAGACGGGTGCATGGGTGCATGCACACGTGATAACTTCCAGCTTTGTCCTCTTCTACATGTCAGCATGTGGTCCAAGCTTCTACTGGAGTTATTTATTTATCAGTCCCTTTTGTTTAGCTTATTTAGTAATGGCTCTACTCCTATATAAAGAGCTGTATAGTTTTGTACTGCATAATATAATTCATTAGCTTGTCATGGAAGCTAAGAATGTAATTCCAGATCTGGTTTATTAATGAAAATAGTAGTTCATACATCACAGCTTTATTATTCATATTGCACTGTTTGATTGGATCCCATAATCGTTTATATTTTTCTTTATGGTATCAGAGAGAATTGATTGAGTATTTCCGTTTCCATTTTTTACTAGTTCTGCAGATATGGCCATGGTTACTAGTGAAGATCAATCGAATCCGTTCTTCATCAGTCATGGTGAAAATCCAGGTCAGATATTGGTGCCAACACAACTCACCACTGCCAATTACCACACATGGAGCAGAGCCATGTATGTTGCCCTTTCTGCCAAGAACAAACTGCCTTTTATCACTGGAGCATTACCACTTCCACCAGAAACAGATGCTTCATATGGAAGCTGGATAAGATGCAATCATATGGTCTTGTCATGGATAACCAATAGCTTGTCTCCAGAGATATCTAGCTACACTCTTTTCTCTGATAATGCTGCACAAGTCTGGGCAGAGTTAAAGAGGAGATTCTCAAAGAGTAGCAGCCACAGGGTTTTCATGCTAGAACAGAAATTAACCTCTACAAAACAAGAAGGTAGCCCTATCACTCTGTATTTTGCTAAATTAAAAGCAATATGGGATGAAATTGCAGTATATGAGGAACCTGCAATCTGTACTGCTAATCCATGTGGTGTGCTACATGCCTTACATAAGAAAATGGAGTCTAGGAGAGTTATGCAGTTTCTGATGGGGCTTGATGAATGTTATCATACATTGAGAAATCAGATTCTATTAAGAAGGCCATTGCCAGACATGGATATTGTTTTTGGACTGTTGATACAGGAAGAAGAAAATCAAGAAATATCTCCTAAACCAACACCTGCTGACTCTGCTGCTATGAATGCTAGCAAGAGTGATAGTGCAACCACTGCATTGTACAACCAGAAGAATTACCAAAACCAAGGTCATCAAAGCCAAGGCTATCAGAACCAAGGTTATCAGAACCAAGGTTCATCTCAGCAAGGACAGAAAACAAAGACTTGGAACAAGAATTATCAGAACAAAAACAAAGTCTGTACTAAATGTGGTAAGACAAATCACACAGTTGAGAATTGCTATGAGATATATGGATATCCAGCAGGGCACAAATATGCTAAGGATAAACCACAACAAGGTCAACAAAGGAATAATCAACATGTTGCCAATCAAGTGAGTGGTGGAGAGCCTGGTAAGGGAAGTGCTATGAGTCAGGATCAACTGCAACAGATGATGAGTTATCTTCAAGGGATGATGAATAATCAAGGGAGTGTTAGCTCAAAGTCTGTGGGTTCTGAATTCAGTTTCAATTCAGGTAAGGTTATGGTCCATACCACATTTACATGTTCTGCTCTTGTAAATAAAGGATGGATCATAGATTCTGGAGCTACTGATCACATAATCTGTGATAAAGAATTGTATACTGAAAGTAAGCCCATAGAGAATCTAGACATCAACCTTCCAGATGGAAAATCCATTCAAGCAACACATGTTGGAGTTGTGCAACTCACAGATCAACTTTGCATAGAAGGAGTTCTTTATGCACCAGACTTCCAATTTAATTTGTTGTCTGTTCATAAGTTGTGTGTTGCTAATCACTGCAAACTGATGTTTAACTCTCATATATGTGTTATACAGGACCTTCTCAGCAGCAGGAGGATTGGGACAGCTGAGGTCATACAAGGCTTGTACTACTTCACCACTACACCTACCATTCCAGTTCAAATTTCTAAAACTCATACCTCTATTTCTCCTGTTTTGTGGCATCATAGACTAGGGCATCCTTCCTTGTCTAGATTCAGTTTATTTCATAAAATTTGTGATATCATTCCTGCTCATGTTAAGTGTTTAGATTGTGATGTTTGTCCCATGGCAAAACAGACACATTTACCTTTCAAAATTTTGAATAAAGATTTTGCTTCTCATGTCTTTGATCTCATTCATGTAGATGTTTGGGGCCCTTTCCATGAACCATCTTTAAGTGGCTGTCAGTACTTTTTAACAATTGTTGATGATCATTCCAGATTTACTTGGACTTTTCTTATGAAACATAAACATCAAACTCATTCTCAGCTAGAAACCTTTTATCAGAAAGTCAATACTCAGTTTAATAAGAAGATTAAGATCATAAGGTCTGACCAGGGAAGGGAATTTTACTTGCATGATTTTTTCACCAGACATGGGATAGTTCATCAAACCAGTTGTGCTTACACACCCCAACAAAATAGTGTTGTTGAAAGGAAACACAGACATCTTCTAAATATAGCTAGAGCACTCAGATTTCAATCTCATTTGCCATTAAAATTCTGGGGAGAGTGCCTTCTTACTGCTACTTATTTGATTAATAGAACCCCCACACCAAATCTTAATAACCTTACTCCTTTTCATAAACTCTACAAAAAGCCACCAAAATTTTCTCATCTCAAAGTCTTTGGATGTCTTGCTTTTGTTTCTGCTTTTCCTGTTAATCAACATAAATTCTCAGAAAGAGCTCACAAAACTGTATTCTTGGGTTATCCAGAGGGTACCAAAGGATATAAACTATACAACCTTGAAACTGAACAACTCATTACCTCAAGACATGTTGTTTTCCATGAGACTATTTTTCCATTTGCCACTACTGAGACTCATTCTACCACTGCACCAACCAATATAAATCCTTTGTTCTTTTCACAAGAATCTCATAATATCCTTCCTGATATTTCACAATATTCATCTTCCAATATACAACCTGAACCAACAACCATCCATACCACACAGCCTGATTCTGAACAAATAACACCACTCAATTCTGAGAATCAGTCTTCTTCACCTCAACTAGGAAATACCAGACCCCAAAGAGCTAGAAAACCTACATCTTACTTAAAAGATTACCAGTATGAGCTTTGTAATGTCTCTTCTGTTCCCAACTCTTCCTCTGCAGTAAAGGCACCTGGTAAGCAATATGATATTCATCAATATGTTTGCAATGCTGCTATTATCAGTGAACCTAACTGTTTTGAGGAGGCAGCCTCTAATCCCAAATGGCAGGAGGCCATGAAGGCAGAATTGTCAGCTTTAGAAGCCAATCATACTTGGACTCTTGTTCCTCTACCACCAAACAAGACTCCTATTGGTTCTAAATGGGTTTATAAGATCAAACACACTGCAGATGGAGCCATTGACAGGTTCAAAGCAAGGTTAGTGGCTAAGGGGTATAATCAGAGAGAAGGGCTGGATTTCTTTCACACATTTTCCCCAGTGGCCAAGATAACCACAGTCAGATGCTTGTTGAGTGTTGCTATTGCTTCAAACTGGCACTTGCATCAATTGGATGTGAACAATGCCTTTCTATATGGGGATCTGGATGAGGAGGTCTATATGGCACCACCTCAGGGCCTTATTAATCCCTCCAATCTGGTTTGCAAGCTTCATAAGTCTTTATATGGATTAAGGCAGGCTTCCAGACAATGGAACACTAAACTCACAACAGTCCTACTGCATCATGGATTCACCCAATGCAAAGCTGACTACTCTCTTTATATCAGAAAAACAGGTTCCTCTATAACCTTATTGCTTGTTTATGTTGATGATATTATCATCACAGGCAATTGCGAAGCTCATATCAAATCTATCAAAACTCACCTTCATACTTGCTTCAAGCTTAAGGATTTAGGACCTCTGCATTTTTTTCTGGGAATTGAACTTCTTCACAAACCTGATGGGCTTTTCATTACTCAGAAACAATATGCTTTACAAATTATTTCTGAGTGTGGTCTTCTTGGATGCAAACCATTTACAACACCTTTTGATCTTAGCCAAAAGATGTCCAAGGACAGAGGGAATATACTTCCTGACTCAACTCCATATAGAAGATTGGTTGGCAAGTTATTATATCTCACATTAACAAGGCCTGATATAAGCTATACTGTCAACACTTTAGCTCAGTTTATGGAGAAGCCAACAGACTTTCATATGAAAGCTGCTATGAGAGTAGTTCACTACCTAAAACAAGCTCCAGAACAAGGTTTATTTTATCCAAAGCAGAATAATTTTCAAATTCAAGCTTTCTGTGATGCTGATTGGGGATCTTGTATTGATACAAGGAAATCAACCACTGGCTTCTGCATTTTCTTAGGAGGATCCTTGATATCTTGGAAGTCAAAGAAACAAACTACCATATCTAGATCAAGTGCAGAAGCTGAATATAGGAGCATGGCCACCACTGTGTGTGAAGTTGTCTGGTTGAAGAGACTGTTGATGGAGATGGGAGTAATTCATAAGGGTCCAGCCTTCATGTACTGTGATAATCAAGCTGCAGTTCACATAGCAGAAAATCCAGTATACCATGAAAGGACAAAGCACATTGAAATTGATTGTCATGTAACAAGGGAAAAGTTGCAATCAGGTGACATTAAACTATTCCAAATTGGAAGCAAAATGCAGTTGGCTGATATCTTTACAAAAGGATTGTGCAGAGATCAGTTTATGGAGATTCTGAGCAAGCTTGGAGTCAAAGTATTGTACCCCAAGCTTGAGAGGGAATATAAAAATATATAAATACATGCAGATTGCATAATTGTTGTGTTGAAGAAAAGAGACGGGTGCATGGGTGCATGCACACGTGATAACTTCCAGCTTTGTCCTCTTCTACATGTCAGCATGTGGTCCAAGCTTCTACTGGAGTTATTTATTTATCAGTCCCTTTTGTTTAGCTTATTTAGTAATGGCTCTACTCCTATATAAAGAGCTGTATAGTTTTGTACTGCATAATATAATTCATTAGCTTGTCATGGAAGCTAAGAATGTAATTCCAGATCTGGTTTATCAATGAAAATAGTAGTTCATACATCACAGCTTTATTATTCATATTGCACTGTTTGATTGGATCCCATAATCGTTTATATTTTTCTTTATAATTTAACTATTGAATTTTATTTTAGTAATTTTTTCATAATTTTTGTATATTGTTTATCATATGTATTGGACGGACCAAAAAAGTCAACATTGACCACATGTGCATATAACTCTGAGACACAGAGGGAGTATAAAATAATGTTTTTATTATTTTTTTATTTATTTAATTATAATTTATGTAATAACTGTAGTAAAACATGGCGGACTTTGACTTTTTGTCCTCATACATTCAATGAGGGACAAATATTTTCAAGATGTTAATTAACTTAATTGTGTAGATCTTAGGTTTTTATTTCTTTGGAAAGTAGTTACAAAATTATGAATGGATCGTATTGATTTTTTTAGAATGAACCTCTTATATCTTTTGGTACGATTATGAACAGGTCGAAATAAGTCGAATATGTTGAGATTATCTCACTCGATTGTAGATGCATGATGTTGCAACTTGTATAGTTGTATGTATGGCCACTAATTTGATCAGGTTACGGGTTTGGATATAATTGGGCGAGTTGAGTTACGTCTGTTCGGGAGGTTGAACGAGTTACGAGGTACTTACATTTGATAAAATTGGCCCCACACCTTACAAGTTGTGGTTCGCGCTGAGCTCGCTAGACATCTAACTATCTAAGGCAGGCGAGCACAAGTGAGCCGGGCCCACCTTCACTGATGGGTAGGCCACCATCTATTGGAGAATAATTTTAATCAAGTACTCGGTCCAAAGACAATTGTCATATTTTCCTTTTTGAGGTGTCTAACAATAGTTCACACACCCAAAAAAAGAAATAATTATTCTAACCTTTTCATTTTAATATAAAATTTTATTCTACTTTACTCTACCTACTTTTTAAATTTTACTCACAAATACTTTACTTTTCACTTTTAAAATATATTTTTACTCTTTACTTTTTAATTAAAAAATTAAAAAATAATAATTTTCTTAAATTCCGTGTCCAGCAAAGTATGACATCTATTAATGGCCGGAGGGAATAATATAAATGTTACTCTAATAGTTCGAAATTTTAAATGATTTAACTTTTAACATGACACCTCATGATAATTAACACAATCCTCTTTAATTTTAGGAAAAAAAATATGTTTCAATTTAGTATTTGAGTCGTTATAAAAAATATGTTCCAATTTAGTATTTTAGTTGGAAACTAATTTTTTTAACATCTAATAAACTATAAAAATATTTTATAATGTTACATTTTATAAGTTGTTTAAACAAAAGTGAGCTAATTAACTGTAAATTAATTGTGAATAAATTTAGAAAAAACAAAAAAAATTATAATAATAAATTATAATTTCAAAATGAGCTCGCTGCTCTCGGCCTCGTCCCGATGATGGTTTGCATTTTCATGATAAATTCTGTGTATTGGCCATCTCACTCATGAATAGTCATCTAAGCTCGGTTTCTCATTCGGCTTTAGCACCTCGATCCAACCCGGCTTATGGATATTTTGGTTGTTGTGTGCACAGTATTATATTGCGACAACTAAGTATAGGAAAGAGTATTTTCTATTTTTTAAGATAAGCAAATGAAGATTAAAAATATTTTTCATTATATCATTTTTGCACATATAGAGAATATTCTTCAAATTACTTTTTTTTTTCGTCAAATAAGTGTAAATCATCAACGATTTTTAGGTGAGATGGAACAAATTTCTTATGAGTTTAATTGTTTTACCAATAGAAATATGAAAATGTATTACTCCTATCGATTTTTAATAATTTGCACATTTTCTTTTTTTTTGTTTGATTCAAAACACTTTAACACTTTGCAAATCTATAAATAATTTTTTTTATAACTTTATTATTTCAATATTCATTGATTTACATTAATATCATTACTTTTCACCTAACTCATTCATTACTTACACAATATAATACCTACCTCTGATTATTATCAGTTGGGAATGAGAAAATTTTACGCAAATTAAAAAAAAATCACAAGTGTACACCTTACACCCGAAGAGGTTCATGCATAATAACCATTGGTAAGTTGCGTGGAGGTTGACCGTTCATTGCAAGAAGAAAGACAAAGATCTCGAACCGTTTTTGGTCCGAGATCTTTGCATTTCGTCTTGCAACGAACAGTGAACGGAAGAATGGTAGAAGGGAGCTAGGGTGTTGGAAATTCCAACCACATTCTTTTTTCTTGATTAAACAAGAGGAATGGTAGAAGGGAGCTAGGGTGTTGGAAATTCCAACCACATTCTTTTTTCTTGATTAAACAAGTTGATTTCTAGGAAAACAGTAGTTTTTTTTTTTTTTTTTTTTTGGTTAACGGTCAATATCATATAAAAAAAATATAAAAAAAGGTTGGAGATACAGTACAGCGCATAGGAAAATCCTACCGCATAAGCGAGCTAACAGGCTAGCTCTCAGCAACTCCAAAAATAAATAAATAAATAAAACATATCACTCCTACCACGCGATGTGCCACACTCGCCTCAAAGCCCTCGCCTGAAGTGAATCTGGTAGTCGTAGCGAAGCGATCCGATCCCTCATAATGGATATAGCCCTGATAGCCACCTCCTCTGCCGAATCCGAGCGCGCTTCCCAGATACGCGTATTCCTCTCCTGCCATATAAAATAAATCAGGGCAGCGAGAAGACCACGATAGGTACATGATATCCAATGCTTCCCACGCCACCGTCTAGCAGCACGGAGTACAGCACACTCCCAACTGCCACGTGGCCATATGAACCCAGTAACTTCCCTCCCAGCACTGCTCAAGCAATCCTGTGAAAAAGTGCACTCAAAGAAAAGATGGGAATGCGTCTCTCTACTCTCTCCTCCACATAGAACGCATGAATCATCCCCCCGACCAATCCACGGCTTATCACGCGTCGGCAGTCGACCACGGATAGCAAGCCAAAGAATGAAGCAGTGCCTCGGTATACACCCAGGTCCACCAAGGAGACCTGCCCACGGAACCCTGACTCCCTCGGGGCGGAAAAGTGAATAGGCTGAGGCAGAAGTGTAGCTCCCAGACCTATGCAGCCTCCACCGTAAGATATCTCTCCCCTGACCTATCGCCGGAAGCACCTCCATAAGACCAACGAACTCCTCAGCAAAGTCAACTGGCCACTGCCACTCCCCATCAACAATGACTGAGCTGAGAGACGAGGCTATCTGTAGTCCAGTCAAATTTGGCCCCATCGGACACACCTCCTCTAACCGACCCAAGGTGTGCCAAGGGTCCCTCCACAGATACAACTGCGACCCATCTCCAATCTGGAACTGGATAGCCGCTAGAACATCAGGCCTAAGCTTTAGGAGTTGTCTCCAACTCCAAGAGCAGGCCCTAGGACTCTTCGCACTCCAAAACGAATGCCTCCTCAGTCGATTCGCCTGAATCCAACTAACCCAAACAGATTCTGGATCTCGAATCAGAATCGCCCAAATATGTCTAGTCATAAGGGCCCGATTCTGAGCAGTAAGGTCCCGAATCCCTAATCCTCCCGAAAACAGTAGTTATCAGGAAAATGTATGCAACAAAAATTTTTAGGTCAGACGTTGTCATGTTGCGTGGTATTTATATGCAAGAACAAATAAATTGGATTGTGGAAATAATGTTTTTTGGTGTGATTAAGTTCACAAAATTTATCAAATTTGATTTAGTAAATTTGTTTTGCTGATATTGAAGAGTGGAAAATAACTATATTTGAGGAGGGATCGTGCTGATAATTTTTTTTTTAGAATAAATTCATTAATCAGAACTCAGAAGTGACCGGGTACAAAAGTCATTCAATATAATATTAATAACAAAATTAAATAAATACCGTAGTTCCTAAATATTAAAATTTAAAATTACAATTAGCCAAAAGTTTGCATCCCCATTTAATTCGCACAGTTTTGTTTCTACAGGAAAAAAGAGAGATCATAACAATAAAGAACTAGTTACCGAAAAATAATACTCCACTATTGCATTCACATTATTCTTTTTTGCTTTGCTTTGCTGAATGAATTAATTAATTACTGCTTATGAAGTTTTTTGATCAATTGTGTAAAAACTCGTTCTTTTTCATTTAACCATTTTTTTTATTGTTGATTTTCCACTTTTTTGATCCATTTCGCATAATGGAAATTTCTCGGTGCTGAAGGAGGGTTCGATGTGAAACGAGAATGTATTAAATGTAAAGACTCGATTTTTCCTTCTTTGTTCTGTATATGATTTAATTCAATTCCCCTGCCATTTATTTCAATTACCCTAAATTTAATTAATTGTTTTTTTTTGTTTTGTTGAGATCAATCAATTTATAGACGAAGTCCCGAACGATGGATACGGTCCGAACGATCTTGACGAACACGTACTACCCGTACCCGCACGAGCACTCGCGGCACGCGATTATCGCCGTGATCAGCGGGTGCGTGTTCTTCATCTCCTCCGACAACATGCACACTCTTGTCCAGAAGCTCGACAGCAACGTCAAGTGGTGGGCCATGTACGCCTGCTTGCTCGCTTTCTTCTACTTCTTCTCTTCCCCCTTCATAGGAAAAACGATCAAGCCGAGCTACTCCAACTTCAGCCGATGGTGAGTGTGTGGGCCCCACTTTTCTTCGTTCTTCTCACCCTTACCGTTTGATGATTCTCTCTGTTAAGTATCTCACGTTGGTTGGATAAAGCTCAAATATAAGTTGAATTACATTATTACCTTAACAAAGTCTTTTAAGGTGTTATTTATCCAACTTTGACACTCTCGTTCGATTCTCAGGTACATCGGGTGGATACTAGTGGCCGCGTTGTACCATCTTCCGAGTTTCCAGTCGATGGGAGTAAACATGAAAATGAACCTTTCTCTGTTTCTAGCTATCTACGTGTCCTCCGTCTTGTTCCTTCTCGTCTTCCACTTGGTTTTCGTCGGATTATGGTATGTCGGCCTTGTCGCTGACGTGGCGGGAAGGCGGCCATCTGTTCTCGCCGTCCTCCAAAATTGCGCCGTAAGACTTAATTTCAGTTCAGTCTAGATTACTTTTATCATTATCACCACACCGACTGTCAATATTCTATTTTTTTCATAAAATATACTCCTTCCATTTAGTGTGTTTAATAAGATAAAGTGGGTTATAATAAAATAGTTAGTTGAAAAATTAGTAGTACAAGGGTGAATAAATGTGTGCAGTTGTTAAAACTGTTTTAAGAGACAACCAAAAAAGAAAAGTATGTATTGTTTTGAGAGATAGAGGAAGTAGTATGGGTTTCCATAATTTAAAAAATCAGTTCAGGTCCAATAAGTTTTGTTCGGTTAGTTTCAGTCCAAAAGAACACTTCAGTTCAGTTAGTTTCAGTTCGTTTTCCTGATCTTACGACCGGTGCAGGTTATGAGCGTGGCGTGCTGCGTGTTTTACAACCACTGCGGCAACCTCGCCATAATACGAGAAGAGTCGACGTTCGAAAAACGAAACTGGAGCTGGCTGAAGCTCTGGAACAAGGAGCAGAGGCGTTCGTGGGTAGCAAAATTTGTCCGTATGCACGAGTTCAAACACCAAGTCTGCGATTCCTGGTTCGCCCCAGTCGGGTCGGCTAGCGATTATCCGATCCTCTCCAAATGGGTCATTTACGGAAAGGTATAACAATTTTTTTCCTTCTTCTACGCTTGTGTTCGGTTTTATCTTACTCTGATGCTCGTGTTTTTTCTTTCAGTTGACTTGTAGCGCGGGCTCGTGTGCTGAGTCACCAGACGAGATTTCGCCTATATATTCGTTGTGGGCGACTTTCATAGGACTCTACATTGCGAATTATGTCGTGGAGAGGTCGACCGGGTGAGAGTTAATTTCCGTCTCTTGCTTTGTACTTCTTCCTTAAGTTGAGAGACTTTTCTAGGAACTGAGATTAAGAAAAATGTAACTTTTGATTTTTTAACCAAAAGTAAAGGGTAAAAATGTCTTTTTTAAGGATCAGATGGGCGCTTAGTCATCCGGAGCTGGAAAATGAGTCGGAGAAAAAGAAGCAAATGACCCCCGATTTTCTGGATATGGTTCCTTGGTACTCAGGGTACGTATATATACGTATACCTCTCTTTCTTTCGATTCGTTTGATTATTATTTTTTGTCGTTTTATTCAGGACATCGGCTGATTTGTTCAAGACGGTTTTCGATCTGATGGTGTCGGTAACTGTTTTCGTCGGGCGTTTCGACATGCGCATGATGCAGGTATGTCTCTGTGTATGACTCTTCGGTTTATGTTGGGCTCGGTTTTTTTTTTTTTCATTTTTTCGTTTTTTGTTTTTTAAGGCTGCAATGAGCGGTGTTGAGGATGGGACGAGGCAGGACGATAGTCTCTTTTACGAGCAGTTCAGTGAAAGAGACGAGCTTTGGTTCGATTTCATGGCTGATACTGGCGACGGAGGGAATTCTTCTTACACCATAGCTCGACTCCTTGCTCAGCCTTCTATACGGGTTCGGAGTAACGGCTCTCTGATCACGCTCCCGCGCGGGAGCTTGCTCCTCATAGGGGGTGATCTCGCGTAATTTTTTTTTATATCGTAATTTAGACTAAAATTCGGGTGGTTTTCGCAATATAAATAAAATTTCGACTTTTTTTGTGTTTGCAGCTATCCGAATCCGTCTTCGTTTACCTACGAGAATCGTCTGTTCAGACCCTTTGAGTATGCTCTTCAGCCTCCTGTCTGGTACAAAGAGGAGCATGTAGCTGTGAATAAACCCGAACTTCCGTGTGAGGTGTCGTCACTAGAGCAGTACGACGGGCCCCAGTGCTTCGTCATCCCCGGAAATCACGGTTAGTCTTGGTTCCTGGTCTAGGGGTGGATGTGTAATAGCCGGTAGAAAAGTTGGGGTGTTTGTGATATTTTTAAAAGTTGAGAGGTGAATGTGTGATTTGTGAAATAATTTTTTCGACCTTGCGTTTGGCAGACGATATTAAAATTGCACCCCTCGACTTTTCTAAACATTACAAACCCCCCCCAACTTTTCGTTTGAATTTAAATTTTTGCCCCCTTCACAAGTAGCCGGTAGAAAAGTTGGGTTGTTTGTGATATTTTTAAAAGTCGAGGCGTCAATGCGTAATTTGTGAAATAATTTTTCGACCCTGTGTTTAGCAGAAGATATTAAAACTGCACCCCTCGACAACCCCCAACTTTTCGTTTGAAATTTAAATTTATGCTACCATTACAAGTAGTATCCGGTAGAAAAGTTGAGGTGTTTGTGATATTTTTAAAAGTGGAGGGGTGAATGTGTAATTTGTGAAATAAATTTTTTACTTTCTGTTTAGCAGACGATATTAAAATTGCATCCCTAGACTTTTCTGAACTTTACAAAAAAAAACCACTTTTCGTTTGAAATTTAAATTTATGCCCCCATGATTAATAGCCGGTAGAAAAGTTGGGCCGTTTGTGATAGTTTTAAAAGTAGAGGGGTGAATGTGTGATTTGTGATATAATTTTTCAACACTGTGTTTAGCAGACTATATTTAAATTGCATCCCTCAACTTTTCTAAACATTACAAAAAACCCCACTTTTTGTTTGAAATTTAATTTTATGCCCCCATTACAAATAGCTGTAGAAAAGTTGGGCTGTTTGTGATATTTTTAAAAGTCGAGGGGTCGATTTGTAATCGTAAAATAACTTTTCGAACCCTGTGTTTAGCAGACGATATTAAATTGCACCCCTCGACTTTTCTAAACATTACAAAAAAACACCAACTTTTCGTTTGAAATTTAAATTCATGCCCCCATTACAAGTAGCCGGGAGAAAAGTCAGGCTGTTTGTGATATTTTTAAAAGTCGAGGGGTGAATGTGTAATTTTAAAACAATTTTTCGACAGATTGGTTCGACGGGCTTCAGACGTTCATGCGCTACATATGCCACAAGAGCTGGTTAGGCGGTTGGATCATGCCCCAAAAGAAAAGCTATTTCGCCCTTCGACTCCCGAAAGGGTGGTGGGTTTTCGGCCTCGACCTCGCTCTACACTCCGACATCGACGACTACCAGTTCAAGTTCTTCGCCGAATTAGCCAAGGAAAAGGTGACATTTTTCTTGAGGCCTTTTTCGTAATTAGGCCGAACTTAAGGGGCAACGCTTGTAATTAACACTGTCCAGGTACGTGACAACGACTCTGTGATCATCATGACTCACGAGCCCAACTGGCTTCTCGACTGGTACTGGGACTCGATAACTGGAAAAAACGTTTCGTACCTCATACGAGACCACTTGAAAGGGAGGTGCAAGCTTCGTATGGCCGGAGACTTGCATCACTACATGCGACATTCGTGGGTCCCGTCTGAAAAGCCGGCCCACGTTCAGCACTTGCTGGTCAACGGCTGTGGTGGGGCCTTCTTGCATCCGACTCACGTGTTTCGAAATTTCAAGAGTTTGGACGGGACGAACTATGAGAGCAAGGCGTCTTACCCTTCTTTCGAGTACTCGAGCAGGGTATTTTCGTAATTTGCGTTCTTATAAAAACCCGACGATTTTTCGTTATGTGTATTTTTTTTTTATTTGATGCAGATTGCTTTGGGGAATATATTGAAGTTTCGCAAGAAGAATTGGCAGTTTGATTTCATCGGCGGGATCATATATTTCGTGTTGGCCTTTTCCATGTTTCCGCAGGTGACGTATTGCTGATGTCGTGCTACGGTTAATTTCGATTTAATCTGATTCGATTTTTTACTTTTCGATCTAGTGTAAGCTAGATCACATTTTACAGGACGACACGAATTCAGGGCACCTGAGGAGCTTCTTCGAGACTATATGCGATGCTTTCGCTTACATGCTCGGGCACTCGTACGTGTCTTCATGCGGTGCTTTCTTCCTATTGGTCACTGCCATTTCTTTTGTGCCTTCGAAAGTCTCGAGAAAGAAAAAGGTGATAATCGGAGTCCTCCATTTCTCCGCGCACCTGGCGTCCGCGTTGGTTTTAATGCTGCTCTTGGAATTGGGAGTCGAGACTTGTATTAGGCATAAATTGTTGGCAACTTCGGGTTATCACACCTTGTACGAGTGGTATAGATCGGTCGAGAGTGAGCATTTTCCGGATCGAACGGGCCTTCGGGCCCGTGTCGAGCAATGGACATTCGGGATTTATCCGGCATGCATCAAGTATCTCATGTCGGCATTCGATGTCCCAGAGGTGAGAAGAAAGGGTTAATTACAAAAAAAATGCAAAGGGTAAAAAATGTTTTTACGAAATTTTATTTTCGACATTTATAGTTAATGGCTGTTACGAGGAGTAATATCTGCAAAAACGGGATGGATTCGCTGTCGAGAGGGGGAGCTGTGATATACTATGCTTCTGTTTTCCTTTATTTCTGGGTGTTCTCGACTCCTGTGGTGTCGTTGGTTTTCGGGAGCTATCTTTACGTGTGCATCAACTGGCTTCACTTGCATTTCGACGAGGCTTTTTCTTCGTTGCGCATTGCGAATTACAAGTCGTTCACTCGGTTCCATATTAAGAGCAAAGGCGATCTCGAGGTTTTCACCCTTGCTGTGGATAAGGTAAGAAAATGAAATAAGTGGTTTTTAAGGGTAGTTTTTGTAATTATTTTGTTTCCCAGGTTCCTAAGGCGTGGAAGGTGGATCCGTGTTGGGAGAGTGAGTCGAAACTGAGTCAGAGCCTTAGCTACAAAAGAAGTTTTCCGAGCAAATGGAGATCAGTTTCTTCCCACCAGGACCCGGTCAACACGGTTAGGATTGTTGATCGTTTCGTTATTGAACACACAGTCGAACCGGAAGTGATTAGCAAAACAGACGATCGAGGGACTTGATATGAGATCTCAGTACATATATTGGCTTGTTGCTGATGGGGTTTCTTATAACTCATCTCATCTCATGATCATACAGTACACAGAACAAGTAAATAGAAATAATTACAAATCCACCCTTGGTTCTGATGTATTTACAAGAGAGCCCAAATAAATTTGATTAATTATAATATTTGTAATTCTTTTTACAATTTTTAACTGCTTGTAACTTAAAGACATAATGTTAACTTATCAAATTTACTTCTACACTCTTATTTTTTCACACAATACAAAAAAAGTACCCTTGAAGTTTGACAAAAATACAAAATATAATAAAAATATTTCCAATATTTTATTTGTATTTTTACACCTTTCTGTTTATACATTCTGTGGGAGAAAAAATGCTATCAAAGGTCCTCATAAATACACCTATTCTAATACCTGCAAAACAAGTGTGTTGTTAATGTGTAATTTTTTGATACATTAATCTGCTCTCATCACAGAATATCTAGACGACGTATTTGCACCTAATTCGACAGCAGGGCCAATGTAAAATGGCGGCTCCGTGACCTTCAGTAATCGTTAAAACTTCAAAAGCAGAGGTTGCAAAAGCAGTGCATTTACGAATAATACCGGGATCATAGTATCATGACGGGGCGACAATGACATACATAGTCATCTCATCAGCTGTAATGAGATCTCAGCTTTTGCAAAAACTCTAGTGTATCTTTATATGATGGGTCGGATCTGTTTAAGGGCTTGCAAGAATTTACATGGTCAGTTGAATCCAATACCTGTGTAACGAAATGTATTTAGTTTTTCGAATAACAGATCATTACAAAAAAATATAAAAAGCTATACTTGATTGCTCAGTACATAATAAAATAGCTAAATGGGAAATTGGGGCTACTCGTAATATATAAGAATGTTGATGAAGGTAACTGTAAATATTTGAACATATTTAACAGGGGTTGTGCCAAAATCTATATGGAACTAAATCTAGAGGGTGTTTTTTAATCTAGAGAAAAACTATCATCCAAATTAAACTTAAAATTTTTGCAACTTCTCTGTCACACAATAAACCTAACGTGAACACGTGTAAAACTTACTACAAGTTCACCAAACCCAGGATATGCGGACTCCATGGGTACAATTTCCATACGGAAGGCCCAGCCTCCATAGCCTTCTACTATTGGTGTTACCTTTGTCTGCCAAAAGCAAACAGATGTCAGATTCACATGCTTCATCGAGTTTAACTTTAACATGATGCGAGTAATTATTACCTCACAAAAACTCAGGACATTGATTAACTTTTTCTTATGCAGTTGACGGATAAAATCATTTAGCTCTACTAATCTAGGCGATCCACTTCTCAATTCTCCTATCTGGTCACCACAAAAAAAAATTTATAAGACTATATCCTAATAATAATAATAATAAATTATGGTTTACATCTTATCTAGTCGAGTCTGAATATAAAAAACGTGTAAAAACTAACAGTGGGTGCAGGACGCAACACAAGACCCATGCGCCAAGGCATATCTGCAAGCTTGCTCCCAAAATGGGGACAGCTATAGAAAACCTGTAAACACGAAAAAGTGACTACTCAATTATTTTTGAAATACTGGGAAGATTTAACATGCGTGGCTTTCACTAAGCTCTAATTGAATACGTACAATTCCAACTGTGTTGTTAACAAAATTATCCTTGTTTTCTGTCTTTGCTTGATGCAACATCTGCTTCACAACCAGGCCTCCCATGCTGCAGAAGAATGCTATTTTATCATACAATCGAAGGAAAACGATCTCTTGTAAATCGTAAATAATTATGCACAGATAAAGGATAATATTCATATATAAAAATTTTAAAGATCGTGTTATACCAACTTCATAGGAAAATTAAAGATCTTCTCAAATATCACAATCAAACTGCTCTCATTAAAATCTTCTAACTTTCATATTCATTCAAGCTTAATTGAAATTTCCATTATATATTTTTTAGATATCCATCTTATTCCTTTAGTTCCACCATTAACTCACCAGAACATACAGTCCTAGGTACTGCAGATCAATTCATTGAAATAGTTTGTCTCCACCAGGGCCAAGATACATTTCTGTCTTTCCTCTAAGCATAGAAATTACGAAAACAACAAAAACCATTGCTAGATCTTAATTTTGTACTGTATAATAAAAACAGATATAAGCAAAAATCTAAGATGCACATAATTTATGGTTTCTGAATTCCATATAAGTCCAGAATTAAAAGAGAACTCTTACCTATGTGTTACGTAAACGACCGGTCTATCACCAATGCCTGCAGCAACAAGTTTGCCTAACAGCATGGAGCTCACTTCCTGTAAGCAAAAAATAACACATGAGCTAAAAAGAAGTACAATAATTAAAAGTGAAGTCTAAATTTTGCTGAAGCCTGAATGACTAAGCAGTTGGAACTCTAAAAAAATACACTTGGCAGGCAGAAGCAACACTGGCAGGGTCTGTCAATGGTGTGTCCGCTATACAGTTATCAATCACTCACACAATCAACAAGTAGGGACTCCAGAAATAACTCACAAGGAGCTTCAAATAGGAAAACCCTTTATTACACACAAAGAGACGAAATAGTACTATAATCAAGACAAATTAAAACCTGAAGAGGTAGGCTGGCTCCAGACCATTGCGTAAGATTTGTCTGCAAATACGAAATAGCCCAGTAGTCAGATACATTTTATTATATATTAGTGTGGCACAAGGCTTTTTTATAAAATAAAAAAATAAAAAAAAATAAAAATAAAAAAAAAAAGAGAAAACAGGGTTCTGATCAGAGGCCAATCAGTTAGCCGTAAACATAAAATTAAGTTTTTCATTTGATGGTTAAAATGCTCCATATAATTTGACAATAAATTGCACTCCAGTATTGAAATATGATCTCAAAAGTTGGAATAAAAATTCTAAATAAGATAAACCTTGTATTTGAGACTAAACAAGCGGGCGTCAGGAAAATCAGCTGCGAGCCATTCTCCAGGCCATAATGTTCCGTGCTTTCCAGCCTCTTCATCAATCTTCTCAACAAGACCTGACTTTGTGGATGACTTGTCCTCCGATAGTCGCCAGGTTTTGAAGGGGCCCCCACGGAGGCCATGAACAAAAACAACATCCAATGGAGGAAAGTCTGCATTCAAGAAGCTTTCAGATCCAGAAGTAGAAGCAGTAGGATTATTACTATCCTCCATATTTATCGTCTCAGCAGAATCTTCATCACCTGTTGAATTATCAACAGATTTCGACGGTGTCTGTTCTATACACTTCCAGTGAGGCAACTCGGGATTGATTAAAAAGATCATGTCAGCAAAGTGAGGGCAATTTTGTTTTTTGTTCAAAGAACTGCTGTCAGTATCACCATTATTTTCAGAGTTCCAAGTTTCTGGATCACTACAAAATGCATTTAATAGTGTTGCCCTGGCATAACTTTGAGTTTTTAGATCATTGCAACCAGTCATTTTCCCTCTAGCACATTCCTCGAGCCATTTACACAAAGTTTCGTCTGTAACAATTGCTTTCTGAACTTTCGGAAGAACAGAAAGAACAGTGAGCAGACGTGCTGCATGTCTCCGAATGTGAGCAGTATCAGGGACCCGTAAATTCAAAGGGCCGTGAGTATCATCTACAGAAGAATCTCGGGAAGAAGACGACACTCTCTCTTGAGTTTCCAGAGCTCTTGATGCATCATATGCTTCAATCGCAGCCAATTGCTCATAATCATCTTCCAATAAAAGTCGCCTAATTATACACAGCACCCCAAAGTCGACTATCCTGTCCTGACATAAAGGATCGTCCGAACAAATCTCTGTCAGTGCTTTGATTCCTTTTAGAGTTGCATGAGCAGAATCTGCTGCAGTAATTTTCAGTGTTTTATCCTTCTTGAGATTCTTGAATAATCCCGCAAATGGTTCGAGAGAAAGTAAGTCCTCCAGTGGAAATGCATCGGCACCTTCAATGGCTGTCCCCAGTTGTGCTCCTGCTAAATTAACAACAGCACTTGCCAACTGATTTGCAGTCTGGGTTGCAGAAACAACATTTGACAGATCAATTTGTGTCTGCAAAAAAGAGGTTTCCATCATAAGGATATAAAATTGCTGTCGGAAAAAATATATTTATAACGACATAATTTTAATTTCATTTCACCTACTGACCTTTACTTTATCACTTGTAAGCTGAGCACTTAATTTTGTCAGATTAGTTTTCCTGCAGCTCAGCGCATCTGTAAGTAAGATAGTCAACCATCCTTGAGAAATCGGAACAGATGACGGCCCATAATCTTCAAGAATATGCGAAAGAATATTTATAGACGATGAACGTATTGTGTCGGATGAGACTTTCCCAAATACCCACGAAAGTAGAATCGCCGACCATTTTTGGCTCTCTTCAAGAGACATATGCAGTTCCCCGGAATTAATCAGTTCTACAGTTTTCGCCAATGATTCTTTGATAGATTTATGGTTCACCATCTGTTTAGCTGTTTCTCTCATTGGACGAAGTCCTTTATCCATTACCACTTCCTGGGCTTCAGGGCTTCTCTCTATAGAAACCAGCAATGCAGACAAAGCTAGTTGAGCCAAAGGTATGTCCTGAGTTTTGCTGGCTTGAGAAATAGTAGAAAGAAGGCTTGAACTCCAATCTGAAATGGAGTTATTTAAAGGTAAATTTCGGTCCTCCAGAAGCAACTGTGCCAACCAACTACCGTGCCATCTTACTGATCTCTCGGGTGCAATTAATGCACTCATTACTGCATGCCCATCTCGATCCAGTTCCTGAATATGAGACCGATTGACTTCAGAAGCCATTGCCCAATTAGCCAATGCCCACGCAGCAAATGGAACCGCAACATGTTCAGAATCCAAATCATCCCAAAGGCCAGGAACCACGGAAGAATGCATCTTTGCTTGTCCGTGTGAGCTTTCGTTTATTTTGTTGAATAGATGATTCTTTGACACATTTTTTATCGTATTTGAGTCATAAGAATTGGAATGGTCCACCTCTGCATACCCACCAGTTTCTGAAAACCCTAAAACTGTGGTACCTCCGAGAACCTTGATTCCAATACCCTTCATCCCTTTTCCACCGTCATCATCATCATCTTCATCTCCATGCTGATCATCCCAATGCATTCCACCCTCTTCGATTACTTCTATGGCTGCTGCAATATCTCTCATTTCAGCATTTTTTGGTAGCAAAGGATTAAACGATAATTTTTCCACGCTGTCACAGTTGGAAGTGACGACATCCATAATCGCCGCAACAAGCATACTCTTTCCTTTTTCCGCAACATGAAACGAACTTCGTTTAGATTGCTGCTTCCACAACATACAGAATATGAACATCAAGGAAACACAAATTTGAACGCCACACACGTAACTAATCATAATAATACTATCACACATAGCTAATGCACTCCAATAAGTTCAACAAATTTTGATACTTAGAATGTCTAGTGTTACCGATTAAAGAAAAATCAAGAATCACCAATTATGTAATCTCCAGCAGTTAAACAATGTGACATTACTAATAGAAATTGATTACCTTCTTTGATCTCTTAGGTTGAGCTGAAAAAATGAATCTCAACAAATTAGGAACAGCTCGAGGCCTCCCGAAAACAACCTCGCACACACTGGGATCGGCGATTAAGTAAGCCAACGCCCGAGCCGACTCAGCCTGAGTCCCACTGCCGTCCTTCGACACCGCGACAGTTTCCAGCAACCAGTCGACCACCGCACCACCGCCGGCGCTAACAATCGCCGCCCTCCTGCTGTCGCTGGCCGCCACAATGTCGGCCAGAAGCGCCGCCACTCGCAGCTCGAACCCCGCCCTGACCTCGTCGTTCGCCGACGAAAGCACCGACCTAAGGGACTGCCACAAAACGGACGCCGCGACACCGGTCTGCTTCATCCTGCGCAAAATCCTGTAAATCGATTCGTTCGACTTCTCGACGGCGGCGTCCACATCCAGATAAATCGACTTAAATTTTCCGCGGCGGTCAGAGCCCGCGTCCTCATTGGGCGGATAGAGGTTGTAAGCGGCGAGTGCGGCGGCGGAGGCGGCGGATATGGCGGCAATCAAGGAGGTCTTCGAGAGGGAGGAGGAGGAGGAGGTGAGAGGGGCAAGACGGTAATTGCGATTGAGAGGAGGCGGAGGAGAGGCAGGTTGGGGATTTTTGAGATTGGCGAAGGGTTTGGAGGGGATATCGGAACCCCCGGAGGAGGAAGAGGCGGCGCGGCGGATGAGGAAGGGGAGACGGGTAACGCAGCGGCGCGATAATCTGTAATAACGTAGCATCGTATTGGATGAATATCTTTAGATTTCTCGTTATTTTTTTCATTTTATATTTGAAGACGGAGGAGGGAGAGAGGGGCATTTTGGGAAGTTCACTTCTGGGTAAAGAAGAAAACTTTTGATCTTGTTCTTCTACAAACAATATGAAATGCGAATATGCGAATTTGGTGCCATTAGTTTTGAGGTTTTACAATTTTTATCATACAATATATAAAACCAAAAATGTAATTGGCCATGAAGATCCATTAGAGGTATGTAAAGAAGCCAGGTTTTTGCTAATAAGTGTACACACAATCACACATGACAAGAACATATGTAATGCCACTTTTTTAAGTGATTGCTAGATTGATGCAATGAAGATAGATAAAGAAAAAAGTGAAACAAACAAACACAACAATTCATGCTTTTTTCTTTGTTCTACAAAGTACACAACATATCTTTGAACAAGAAATCACACACACACACACACACCATTTATCACTTGCTATTGATGAACTCAGACAATCTCTTGATGAGCTTTCGAGAATTTTCAGTAGTCGGGTCGAGGATAACGAACACATGATCTTCGCCATCCGTCTCGTAGAATTCGACTTTTCCGACCCATCCGCTCTTCGCCAGGGCCCGGTGATAAAGCCTTCCCCTCTCCCTCAAAATATCATTCCCAGCCACGCAAACAAGAACCTTCCCACAGCCCAGCCCGGCCAGGCCCGGGGCCCCGTCTGCAAACGGGTTGATCATCGGGTCGTCACACCTTTTGTCAGACGGGCAAACGAACAGCCACCACTTGTCCACCACGGACTTGAACTCCGGGCTCTCCTCCTCCGCCCCGATCGGCTTTTCCCCCCAGAAATACGGGTGCACCATCAAGACCCCAGAGATCTCCAGGCCCGGGCTTTCCAGCCCGGCCCGAATCGATAGATGGTGCGAGATGTTCGCCCCGGCGCTGTCCCCCGCGAGGAAAACCCGGTCGAAGTCGACGAGATCGGTTAATATCCCGGTTCCGGCCCGGCCTGGATTTTGGCCCGCGATCCATTTGAGTGCGGCCCAGGAATCGTCGTACGCCGCCGGGAGAGGGTGCTCGGGGGCCAGCCGGTAGTCGATCGAGACGAGGATGATTTGGGCTTCTTCCACGAGGAGGTTGAGCATGTTGTGGTACAGTGGGTCGGCGGTGGACGAGATGCAGAACGCGCCGCCGTGGAAGTAGACGACGAGGGGGAGCTTATCGACGGCGGCGGAGGGGCGGTAGATGCGGGCGGTGACGCCGGTTTCGGGCGATAAAACGACGTCGTTTGAGGAGACGCCGGTTGAAGGGTCGCGATCGGTGGGTGGGGCGATTTCGGTGCCGAGGAATCTCTCGACGGTCCCGTCGTTGTACACTCTGAGGTATGGTGGGACGTCGTCGACTACGATCTTTGAGTCGCCGATTGCGGCCATTGGAAAAGCTTTGAGAGCTGGAGCAGAGAATTGGGGGCGTTGTATTCAAGTTTTATATTGACTTTTTATTGTTATATTTTTGAATTTTTATAATCTTTTTTTGTTAATTATTCATAGGTCGGTTTATTATTCCTAGCATTTTCTAAAGTAAATGATCCCCGGGATAATGTTATAAAATAATTATAAATTGTATTTTTAAATTATATATAAAAAATTCGCGTGTATATATTATTTCAAAATAAATTCCAATTTGACTTGTGATTATGAAACATAAAATGGAATGTTTTTTTTAATGCAAATGCTTAAAATATTAATCAACTAAAATATTTTATAAATAAGATTAATAGGTAGTTAAGGTGTTGATTATTTAAATAACATATATAGAATTATATATATATGTGTGTGTGACGTGAGCAGGCACAACTAGAAAAAATAAGATTTACAAATTAAAAACATATATAGAATTATATATATATATATATGTGTGTGTGACGTGAGCAGGCACAACTAGAAATAATAAAATTATAAATTATGTTAGCATAATCACTTATTGTATATATAAAACGTCGTGATAGTTGCTCCAATTCAAAGATCACCAAAAAAAGGATATATTAAAGTATTAACCAAAGGCCAACTAATTTCTTCACAAAAGCCACAATCAACCTGCTTTGATTGTGATGCTGATGGTGACGTGGAACCGGTGAAAATGAATAGCGTATTTCGATAAAAATCAAAACATGAATTTAACTATTTAGAAGGAAAAAGAAGAAGAAGCAATTTTTGGAACATAAAAAAAAAAAAAATATATGAATCATCCATATTGTATCCTTATCACTCTACCCCTACTACTCTTTCTCCACGACCAGGAATCCGCCGGAGACTTCGGCAGTGGGGGCAGCAGTATCGACTTCCGGCAAAGCCCAAACGGCCATCCTTCGCAATTAACGAGCTCCTTCACAATCGACAGCCTTCGATTGTAATCAGCAAGGTCTCGAAAGCTGTCGATCCTGCTCAAGCTCGAACATCTCGACAGACATGTCTTGGCCGAGACAAATGCGTCGAAGCTAGTGTCGCTCGAGCAACGGGACAGCTGGCAGCTACTGGCCGACAAAAACTCGTCTCCATTCTCGTATTTTCGTTCGACTGACTTAGGGAAGGGGGTAAAATTCCCTGCTGCTGGAGACAGAGCCCAGTTAAAGCCTTCTGACTTCCGCTTGCTTTTCGACTCCATGTACTTGGTTATGATTGCCGAAACAAATATCTGTCAAAATAAAATAAGAGTAGATGTAATGGGAGTGATGATCAGTACTCAGAAGGCTTGCAGATACACTATTACTATACCTCTTCTTCATCCTCGTCAAAAGTACTGGCGGGCTCGTCTGGTTCAGGGCTCGAAGGAGTTAGTTTCGATCGAAAAGAATGGCATTTGGTGAAAGCCTCTTTTAGGGCTAAGGCAAGAAGGCATTTGCATTTCTTGGAAGTATTTGATATCTCTTCTTGGTAAAATATGCTCATGGGTGAAAACCTTGTGGATATGGAAAACCTTGTGTATACATATATATATATTGTGAGAGATACTGTGGTTTTCATGACATTGGCTTTTCATCTTATAATCCATGCTGTCTTGAGTTTTTTGTCTTTAGGGTGAAGATTAAGGTAGAGGTAAGAAATAAAAAATAATCAGATAGGATATGGTACCTAACTATAGAAGAAAAATATGTCATCATCACTTCTTCAGAGTAATGTAAACATAATGCACATAACTAAGGTTACAGACATTTGAATTTTCAGAGTGCAAATTGATTTCATTAGAATGAGAAAATCATCGAAAAATAAGATTGTTTCATATATGATACAATAGTTTATAGTGTCAAATTCTTATGTCAAATGTTGTAAGAGACGAATTTCTCACGGTTACAGCCGATAAACAAGCAATAAGATGTCTGCCTTACTTTTTAGAACCTAACTCTCATACCATCAAAATGGTTCTGTGCTCCATTTCGTAAACACTAGCAGCAGAGCAGCATCGAGCTAACTACTTTGTAAATAGTAATAATACACAAGGAAAATTGGCGACAATTGGGCACAAATTATATATCTCTCGCAGGAATCTCTGTCAAACCTGTCAGACATTTTACGGCAGCAAAATTTGAAAGAGTCAAAGAATATAAATCCGCTTATACGCTGACAATGCCAGAAGCCCACGGAACAATAATGGGCACATTTGGGTGTGCATCCCTGTACCAATCGGGATACATGTCCTTGAAATTCAACTTCGGTGTTTCTGACTGCACGCACAATGATATCAAGAACAAGCTTGAGTTTGGGAAAGGCGAATGACCCAATTGAAAAATTATCAGTTACAACCCTTAACAGTCAAAATATAACAATAAGCACAACCAAATCTTCACCTTAATTTTATGTTAACATGCCTCGATTTCTCTGGGTAATGCAAATAATCACACGAGAAAATTTGATGTATTTGTAACATTTAAAAAAGTAATTGTAATATATTTGATGATGCAAGCAAATTCCATCAGCTCAACTAACGGTTGTAGTAAAATGAAAACAAAATAAAACCCCTCAAGGGTGGTTGTTTTGTAATTCTAAGAGTCATTTTTTTGTATATACGACATTCCTCAAGGAAATATTTGAAAGTTGGAAACAATCAACTGGTTTTCTTTAATTAGACATAACCTCAAGGGTATATTTGTAAGTATACCCAAAACTTTATTAGTTATTACTAATCAGACTCTATTTTCCTCGACACACAACCTATGAATAAATATTACGATGGGAAATGATTTTCATAAAAACGAAAAAAGGATGCAAACTCACATATTTTAACCAGCACTCCTGATTTTTATGTTCATATATATCTGGAGAGTAGCATCCGGTCTCGGATGGGCAATAAACCCATATATTGCATTTCATCTCACCAGGTTTTGCATGTTTAGCTTGATCCAAACATGACATGCAACAATCATAAGCAGATTCTTTAGGGTGGGTAAGACCCCACCTGACTGCGGTCCCATCATAATCGGTATGAAGTGACGCATGACATTCAGGAGGTAACTTTCTTCCGGGTAAGATTTCCTCATCTGGAAAATGGAAATGAATATAAATGATAATGAGAAAGCTAAAATGTATAAAAATGTTTATAAGGGTTAATTACAAAATAAACTTTAGGTCCGTATAATGTAATACCGAACAAGCCCCAGCTACTCTTAATATTTATTGTTAGGGATTCCTTGATTCTAACTTGATTTTACTCAATTCTCATATGATTATTTAATACACAACTGATTAGGTAAGAGTCGTTTTGAATCTTATCTTTAATTTAAACTAAATGACAATGAAATGAAAACAAACTAGACTATTTGTCCTACAATTACCAATTTGTTTTTGCCAAGATCCTTTTATTTGTATTATACAACTGCACCCTCAATATGAGCATATTTGTTAAGAAAAGGGGAAACCTCAAATGGTGTTTGAAACACCTTAAGTCGATATATGCAATTTAAAAATAGAAATTGCAATTAGGTCAGACCTCAAGGATAGTTTTTGTAATAAATAATAATCCCTCTTAATATAATATAAGCAAGAAATGTTAAGTAATTACCTGGATCATCTTCACCCTCGGGTTTGTCATCAAGCTCCTTGTTAATAATATTAACCGGTATCCAGAGACCAATAACCTCTAATACCCCATTCCAATCAGAACTCAAAGCTCTGGCAACAGCACCTGAAACAGATTACAAGGAATTAAAATATATCATTAACTTCAGTATCTTGTAGCAAAAAAAAAAAAGTATTCTTTTCTTTTAAGGAATACTGAGTGGTCATACTGGCTTCCCCAGGCAAAATTGTCGAGTTTTGTAAGGCTTTCCCACGAATAAGTTTCTTAGCTTCTTTTAATTTATTCTTGCGCCATGATTCAATCGCCTCTGTTCAAACAGAAAGAGTGTCAAGTGTATAAGACTTATGAGATTATACAGAAGAATGTACATAAGGGATACTTACAAAAACAACTTTTGAGGTGAGATCAAATTACCCAAAAAAAAAAAAAAGTTAGTTTTAAAAATACCCCATGAGGTTACATTCATCTTTACATTTCTCAACTCCTGTTGGTGAAGCTAGCATAAATTGTTGATGTAATCAAATATTTTAGGGAAACAAGATCCATGATTTCTGAGTTCTGACTGCTATTCTTTGGTCAAAATAACCAGAGGCAAGTTTAAGTGAAAATTTATTTATTAGTAATCAAAATAAAGGGTTATACCGCAGGATATATTCTCCCATAATGAGCTCAAGGAAGTAGAATACTAACAATGTTGCCATAAAATTTAAAGAGATTAATAACAGGAAAAAAAAAAAGATACTGAACAATCTATTCCCACAATAAAAGTACTACAAAGCAAATCCTTATTTTTTCATAAAACAATTAGGCATTGCTCTATAGCATGCATAACTTAAAAGGAATATATTTATATAACTTAATTCATCATCGGATCATCCACACAACACAAACATAAGGTCCACTACCAACACAAACCTAAACCCGTGCAAAATGCTATTTTAGATTATTTCTCAAATCTGGACGATTGCAGCCCTCAAGACTTCAATATGATACTGTACCCCTTACAAAAGAGTGTACTCACCTAGTTGCTCGGTTGCATTAGCAGTAGCATTCAAGCTTCTCAACCTATCCAAAATCTCATTCGTAAACTTCCCCTTTAAATTCTGTGACAGTTCCACCCCTCTTTCTTCACTTAAATATCTTGTCCTTAATTGCGTCGCCTTCAACCACAAAAAACATATGCAACACACATTGAATTCAAACACACAAATAGACTAAATTATCCAACAGTACTTGCAAGAACTGTTTCTCACCAGTTTGATGAGTTCCGTTGGTTCCGATGCTTTCCTTATGCGGTTCGACTCTTCCATCTTCATAATCTGAGTTGGGGTGTACTTAAATGCTGTAAAATGTGCATCACAATTCCCAGGAACCAATCAGACAACACATCCATACTCAAAGAAAGAACAAATATCCCAATTCGGAAGCTGGAATTATTAAATCAAAAACTCAAGAAATTCGAAAAAACAAGAATTCTTCGAAATCGAAACTAGGTCAACCGATAATAACAGTAATGAAAAGTAAAATCACACAGGAAGAAGCCACTCTTACGGGTTTGAGAATCGGTGAATGAATACAGGTAAAGCGAGGTGTAAAGAGAGTGAAGCACGAAAAGGGCGACGACAATGTTGACGGAGCAAACGATGATAGTCGTCCTCTTGTACGAACACCTTCCGCTGTGCACCCACTCTGCTCTCGCCATCTCCCGACAACTCTCTCTCTCTCTCTCCTCCTTCAGCTCCTTCTCCCCTCCATCGTCACTTTCTTTCTCTAAAATTTGTCTGCCGGTGGTTTCTTTCCAGTAGGTTCGGGGAATGTTGCTTCTGGCGATTCTCCGTGAGTGGATCGAGAACGGAGATCGATCGCGGCGATGGGGTTGATGTTGATTAATCGAGTAATATATTCCCGGAAAAATGGAACGGCGATTAGAAGAGTAGAAAACACTCTTTTGGCCGTCTGTGTGTTGATGATCGTCGGCGTTTACAGTCACTGATTATGGTGAATTGGTGATTACTGATTAGTAATTAATTGGGAAAGGTCGGTAGGTGGAGGAGATCTCTAACGTGCGCGGAGGGAGGGCAGCCCACTTTGTGCTAACGTGTGCCCGTGGTTGTTCTTTTCTTTGAACTTGAAGGAAGGATGAGAGCTCATTAGATTTGCATACATCTCATTCGGCTAATAATATCCGGCTTATAATATCGATTTATTCGATTTCAATGTTCACATAAAGTCATAAAATAAAGTTATACGTAGTAAGTACTAAGAAAAAAAGTTAAAAAGAAAGAAAACAATGCAACTTGTATGGAATAAAAGAATACTAGTATTTTTATTTTATTTTTTGAAATTAGAATAATTAAGAGGACTAATTTATATCCCATTATAAATTTTTGCAAATTTTCAAATTTAATGTTCTTAACATATTAATCATTATTAATTTTAAAAGTTACTTTAAACAATAAATTAAAACATGTTAATATTTTATTTTATAAATAATGAAAAAAATATAGTATCCTTCTTTTTTGTGATTATTGGGCGGAAATTGTATATATTAATACTAGTATTTTATAATAATTGAACAATTTTTAGAGTGTTAAACTCATAAAAAATGAAATGGATAATTTTGTTTTTTCTATTGAACTGATTTTAGTTCTTATATCTAATGTTTTGTTAAAGTTATCTTATAATCCCACAAAATCATTTTATTAAATAATTATAAATATATATATATATATATATTAATAATATAAATATAAAACTATATTTAAAAAATATATATAGAATAATTATTATTTTTTCTTATAATGTTAGTATATGGTTGAGGTGGGCCTAAATCATGCATACCCGAGACAGCTGGGTCGGCCCAATTGGGCCGCGGTTTAACCAATCCCTTACTAAGCCCAGCTAAATTGAATGAAGAAGAAAGAGAGAGAAATGTTACAAAGCGCGGGAATTGGGAAAGCTAATTAGGGCACACACATCCGGCGCTGATTAGGGATTGTTTCCTTCCCAACTACCCACTCTCTCCACTGCTCACATTCCGCCGGATGGAGCGAAACGACGTCGAAGAAGAAGAGTTCGGGTTCTCGAGGAACTACTTTTTGGCGAAAGAATTGGGCGGCACCGGCAAAAAAACCGCGCGCAAAATTTCCGAGATCGATCTCGTCGACGAACAGGTAATTCCGATTTCTTCATCATTTGGGATTATTTCGATGTCAGCGAATCAGGGGTTTTCACCGTGCGCTCTCGCAGGTGCTGAGAGAAGCGTACACCAACATCGAGCCGAAGCACGGCAAAGAAATCGACGATTTGGTTCGCGGTTACAAGAATTCATACTCGGAATGGGCTCTCGTGTTAAGGTAATTTATTTTTGTTTTTACCCTTTTCGTAAATTTATCGCATTTTGCATATATTGCTGAACATCTGTTGTTATAAAAGGTGTGGTTTTGGGCTGCTGATGTATGGTTTCGGGTCGAAGAAGGCGTTGATCGAAGACTTCGCTTCAACAGCCTTGACCGATTATTCTGTGGTTGTGATCAACGGATATCTTCAATCGATCAATCTTAAACAGGTACATATTCTGTTACCTGCTCTTACTTGTTGTTGCTATTATACTAAAAATTAATGGATGTAGAATTTGTAGGTTGCAGTTGCGTTAGCTGAACTCCTGTGGGACCAATTGAAAGTGAAGCAGAAAAGTAGCTTGGCAAGTAAGAACCAGCAACAGCCCTTCCACACCCGGTCAATGGACGATCTTATTTCGTTTCTGGACGGGCCCCATTCGGAATACGAGGAGTGCTTTGTTTGCATCATATTCCACAATATCGATGGGTTAGGCCTGCGCGATTCTGATGCCCAACAGTATCTTGCCAGACTAGCAGCTTGTTCTCATATACGCGTGGTGGCTTCGATCGACCATGTGAATGCACCTCTATGTAAGTATCGTCTAGAAGATATCGTTTTGATATTGGGGACTTTTGGCACCGTGGGTTTTCTTCTTTTTGAACAGTTATGTGCTTCAAATTATGGTTTAATTACTGCTTCATGATAGTTTTTGCGATTGGTTTAGGTTTATAGACTTCCATGTTGATTCAAATGTAATTAAACTATTAGACGACTACAAAAATGATTCTTATGGTTTGGAAAAAAACAATTCCCTTAAGTTGCTACAAATAAGTTTGTATTTTGTGAAATAAAAAGAATGAATAATAAAACAAAGGGCCATTTTTATGTATTAGAGTTTTCGAGGGAATATGTTAAAACCAAAAAATGTTGGATAATTATATATATGATGGATTTTCAGTTCTGTTCTTGAATTTTTTACGTTTCTTTGTGCAGTATGGGACAAAAAGATGGTTCACACTCAGTTCAATTGGTACTGGTACCATGTCCCCACCTATGCACCCTACAAGGTAGAAGGGGTGTTCTTTCCTCTGATCCTTACACACACTGGCGGTGCACAGAACGTGAAAACAGCTTCGATTGTCTTACAGAGTCTGACTCCAAATGCCCAGAGTGTTTTCAAAGTTCTTGCCGATCATCAACTTGCTCATCCTGATGAAGAAGGCAAGCGTAACTACATCTTTATACTTCACTTCATATATGTGTAATTACAAAACAGCCCCTGAAGTTTAATTTAATCGCAAAGAAATCCCAGTCAATTTTCAAAAATACAAATTGCTCCTCAATAAGGTGCGATTTATAATCACAAGGTTATATTTGTATAATCATATGAGAATCGAGTTTCATTCAGGGATTTTGCATTATTTGGATGACTATCTTAGGGGAGTGTCGTTTTTTGTTTCTTCTTCCAGGGATGCCGTTTAACAATTTGTACTCGATTTGCCGAGAGCGATTTCTGGTGAGTAGCCAGATTACTCTAAATGCTCATCTGACAGAATTTAAAGACCACGAGTTGGTTAAGACGAAAAGAAACTCGGATGGTGAGGACTGCTTGTATATTCCTCTCCCGAGCGAGGCGCTTCAAAAACTCGTGCAAGAGATAGGCCAATAGAAGGGTGTATTCTCTCGGGTTTTCAAATGACATGTTGGGAGTGTAATTTACTAAAATGGAAACAAATATTATGGATTCATTTGTAATATTGAAAAATAGTTGGGTATTTTTGTAATTTAAGTGAACCTTAGTTGTCTTCTTACATGAATTTGAATACTGTATTATTGATTCTAGAGCGAATAATAATAATAATAAAGGGGTAATATGGTAATTACACACATTAAAATATTATGGCACCATTGTTCAATTATGAATTTTCTCCATTTTTAATATATATATAAATAATTTTTAAAATATAATATTAATTAATTAAATATAAAAAATGTAAAACTATTAATTCTCGCTAGTCCCCGATTAATCTCTTTAGGCGTTTGACCCCTAGCTAGACATCGATCGCTTAGCGCCTTTTAAAACCTTGCCATATATACATTAATTTTGAAGGACGATTTCAACAAAAACTAAACCTCTAAACCAAAAATGTGTAAGAACATCAAAATAGTATAAATCAAAAACAAATTTAACATCACTTGATATTCTCAAATAAATTGTCAAAAAAAAATCGAGAAATTGTCTGTCAAAATTTGTGGCGGCGGTGGGAGGTAATACCTCCTTCGGCGCTAAATCCCATAGCATACTTCCTCCGGCGATATTGTCGGAATCTAAAATGGCCTGTGAAAAATAAAAAGTTTTTTAATTGTTTGATGAATTTTGAGTGACTTTGATTGTAAATTGTAAATTTGCAATTAAAGAGATGAAAGATATAACACTTTTTTCTTTAATTACGGTCTTTTAAGATCCTTATGAAATGAATTTTTTTGTAATTAAGTGTATAAAACAATTTTTATTATTAAGAAGTGTATAAAAAATACACGATTATATGATATTTTTCTCTGAATAAAATCACTCCATTTTAAAATAAAAAATAAGTTGGTAAAAGATGGTTTCAAAACACAACGAAATTAGATGAACGCTGTCAGTCAACAAGCGGACATGTTGAAGATTCAGCATGATATTGCTGATTGGTTGGGCTTCAAATTTGAGGAGGAAACGCTAGCACCAAGAGTTATTCGGTTGCGGAATAAGCTACTCGGTGGAAAGAGAAAGCTCATAGTTATCGATGATGTTTGGGGAAGAATCAAAGTGATTCATGTACAATCCTTTTGACATCTCGAGACAGGGGTGTTTTTCGTCAAATGAATGCTCGGAGAGTTTTTATCCTATCAAATTTATCCGAGGAAGAAACATGGTCTATGTTTCAAGAAATGTAGGGGCTTGCTTGGATGATGATCCCAACTTGCTTCCCACCACGAGGGATGTTGCGAAAGAGTGCAAGAGTTTGCCGCTCGCACTTGTAGCCGTTTCGAGGGCACTAAAAGATCAAGCAAGCAAATGTATTTGGTCAGATGCTTTGAAGCAATTGCAAAGCAGTAACCCGATGGATATCCCAGGTTTTATTGAGGATGTTTATAATCCCATCAGGTTGAGCTTTGATTTCTTGGAGAATCCACATGCAAAATCATTGTTGTTTTTGTGCTTTTTTCCGTGATTATCATCAAATCAGCCTCAAGTACTTGGCCTTGTATGGCTTTGGATTATGCATCCTTGGAGACGATATTAATAATTTGGAAGAAGCAAGAAACATAATAACTTGGTTGGTCGCTATGCTCAAAAGCCGATTTCTGCTATTAAAAGGTGAGGATGAACACCGTGTAAAAATGTATGATGTGGTCCGCAACGTGGCCATTTTCATTGCTAAACAGGAAAATCACGCTATTCTTAACGTGTACGCAGAATCGAACGTGGTTTATTATATTAAATTATAGTAAAATGCACGTAAATTGAACGTATTATATTAAATTATAGTAAAATGCACGTAAATTGAACGTAATTATTTATTACTACTTTAATAAAAAAAATTGCATTCTGATCAAAATCATGTCAATTCTTCTTCCACACATCATCCGTTTCTTTATCTCATTTGCTACACAAAGGTATGTACATTTTATATACATTCTAATAATTTAATACTATTTTTCGTCTTGAAACAATAGACGCACGTGTTCGAACACCACACATTAAAAATTGTTGTTTTAATTTCATTTTATTAACAAAAAATTAAAACAAAAATGTATTTTTAAATTAATAAAGTAAATATTTGCTAGTAAAATTTTAAAAAGTAATTTAAGAAGTAATGTAAATTATCTTATACAGAAAAAATAGAATTAATTTTTTTTATTGAATGTATCTAACGGACTAACAAGACAAGTGTATTCTTTTATATTTTTGAAGTATATTTTGGAATTTGCATTGTTGTAGGCTCAATTTACATTTGATTATAAACTTGCAATCACTCTGTTATTTATAATTTAACATAATTTAATTGCTAGTAATTAAATTATTATATTTAATGACAAATATCATATATATGATGGTTTATTTATTTGCAGGAGTACATTGCATCCTCTTTTCAGCAACCTTGAGGAATTAGAAATATATGACTGTCAATATGAACAACTTATTTTCATACTCAGTAGTTGCAAATCTCGTCGGTCTCAAAAAAACTAGCCATCAAAGGATGCGATGAGATGGCTTACGTGGTTACAGAGGACGATGCTGCAGAAACATCTGAAACAAAACCACAACAAATAATATTCCATAAATTGGAAGATCTTACGCTCCATGATCTGTCCAGGTTGCAAAACTTTTGTGAAGGGAGATGGGATGTTCAATTACCATCGCTTAAGGAACTGAATATTAAGAAAGTTGGGGGATTTTATTCAGCTTGTGAATGTGTTCATTTGTTTGGCAACACACAATATGTATGTACGTAGTTGATTGTGTTTATTTATAATTAAGGTTTTTTTGTGATTCTAACTACCTCAGGTTATTAATGTTTTTTTAAGTTGAGTAAATCTGATTTGTGTAAGGGTAGAACCCACATCTTTTATTTTTTGATTTTTTAAAATATTTTAATTGTTTTTTATGTTATTAAAGGTGAGTAAATAAATAAAAGGTTAAAGAGTACTTTTACAGTACAAATGAAATTGATATGTCAATTGTTAAAATTGATGTCTTCTAAAAATTGTGAATGAAAAGTGGTATCCCACTTTTTTTTTTCAAACCCAAAATTTATGAGTAAGCAAACCCTATCTGAAAAACCATTTTTATGTTGTTAAATTAATTTCCAGAAATTCTTGATTTTTTTTTTGTTTTTATTTTTGGCTTTGGAAGCGAAGGAAAATGTGGGGATTCGGGGGAAGATATTATTGGGGGAGGAAGGAGAACCGGAAGACGGTCAACGGCGACGTCTCCGGCGACAAAGGAATAGTTGTCGTGTTCGCATGGATGTCGAGTGAGGATAAACATTTGAAGAACTACGTCGATCTCTACGCCTCTGCCGGATGGAATTCTCTAATTTGCCACTCCCAATTCCTCAATCTGTGAGTTCAATGGATAATTGTTTTTATATAATATTTTTTTTTGAATCTGTAAATAGAGCTGCATAATCTTGTTATGAAGTTGGGACTTGGGAATTCACTTTTGGTATTGAGAATTTCACTTATAGATGTAACCAGTGATGCGGCAACGGGAAGGGGATTAGATTTTTCTGAAATCCATCTTTGTTATGTTGAAGGTGAATTTGAATTTTGCAGATTCTTTCCGGATAAAGCGACATCGTTGGCGCTAGAAATCGCTAAGGAGCTTGTTAAAGTTAGGCTCACAATTCACGATGTTTAATTGTGTCTGATTGCTATGCTGTTATGTATCGAATTAATGGATTTCTTACTATTCGTATGTAGGAACTAAAACTCAGACCGTGCCCGGTTGTGTTTGCATCTTTTTCCGGTGGGCCTAAGGCATGTATGTACAAACTTCTTCAGGTAAATGAAGATAGTAATAATTCTTGGAGCTCGGTTATGCTTGTAGTGCCCAAAAAAGCAATCACTGTCTTTGTTTTGCTTGCAGATAATTGAGGGAACGTGCGAAGAGCAAATCAATCTGGTATTCAATGTTTACTCATTATCTTCTTAATATGAGTTTATACGGGATTTGACAGATTTTATGTTGCATGGACTATGTATATTTACATTATGCAAAGTTTTTGCTTGGATTTGCCAAATTTTCATCATAATTATGTGAGATGCATTATTTTGAAAAGTGAACAAAAGATATCTTTGCATCATCATTTCTTAGTAGGGAATACCAAAAAAGTACCCTTGTGGTTTAGACTAATTACAAAAATATGCAGTTAAATTTCGAAATTACAAAAATACCCACTTATTGTTTTACATTTATCCCAATAAGAAAAACATTTTTTCCACTTCTTAATGTTCACTGAAACAAACCCAGAGTTACTTTTGTAATTTCCAAAATAGGAATGTGATTCTTGTAATTCAGCCAAAACCTCAAGGGTAGTTATTGTTATTATTCATTCTTTTTTTATCCAAGTGCAATAATCTTAAATCACCTCTATTTCAATGCTCTCTTATCTAATGGTTTATTTTTTGTGTAGGATGACTGCCGGCTTGTTAGAAACTGTGTTGCCGGACACATTATGGATTCGACTCCAGTCGACTTCGTAAGCGACTTGGGCACCCGTTTTTTTCTCCATCCATCTGTTTTGAAAAAAATGTCACGCCCTCCGTTGCTGGCCACATGGATTGCAAAGGGAATATCTTCCAGTTTAGATGCAGTCTTTCTAAGCAGATTTGAATCACAGAGAGCCGAGTATTGGCAGACTTTGTACTCCACCGTTGTAAGTCTCTTTTGGATTAAGGGGGTGTTCACAAATTCTATAAAAACATCGACTTCTCAAGTCTCAACTTTTAGCTGCAAGAATACAGAGATAGATTACAAAATAAAAAGTAGTGATTCTCAGCATACATTTTCAAAAAGTATTAAAGAGCATAAAAAATGATTCTCAATTCTGACGCCAAAAGCAACCGTAAAAGCAAAAGAAGTGATCTCGTATTGTATTGCAACAATAAACTTTAAAAAAGTTGGTTCTCAGCTTATGAGTATTTAAAAGAAGACATAATGAAATTATTAAAAACAAAGTGTGATTCTCAACTGTAATCACAAGAAACTTTAATTAACTGACTCTTGGCTTCTACCCGCATAAGTAGACTAAAACTAAATTATTCTCAGGTTTTAACTGTAAAAATATGCTTCTTTTTTTGTTTGAAAACAATACTAAACAAAAATTGTTTCTCAGCTCTAGTCGTAAAAAAAACAACTAAAGAAAAATTATCAGCTTCTAGATATGGTTATTTTTCTGACTGGGAGCTGATAAGCACTATATTTTTTTTTTACTTTGCAAACACTCCTTCAAATCTTAAGTAGTTTATTTAACTCTTTAATTTGTCGTTTATTAACACTATCGGTATTTTGTTAGAGTATGAACGCTCCGTATCTTATATTGTGTTCTGAGGATGATGATCTGGCTCCGTTTCATATAATCTTCAATTTTGCCACGAGGCTGAAAGACCTTGGAGCTGAGATTAAGCTGGTAAAATGGAGTAGTTCATCTCACGTAGGTACGCTTTTAAAGTCATTTTTAACTTTCATCATCATTTGTCAATAATCAATGTACAGTATGATATTTCACTATATGCTATTGATATTTTCAAAATCACACCTAGTGGCTTGGTTTTTATATTTTCCCAATATATTATTCAATTTTCAATTATTCTTTTGCTGCATGTATATCTATGAAATAAATAAATAAATTATTCTCGTCAGTATTCTCTTCCACACAGGCCACTTTCGAAATTACCCAGAAGAATACAGTGCAGCTGTGATCGAGCTACTCGAAAAAGCCTATGTAACCTACTCTCAGAGAATACGACAGTCCAAAGGGGAGAAGATGGGCCCAGAAGGCCTGCCCAGCCTAACATCTGATCCATTTCCAAGCCCGAGAAAAGCCACAGCAAAATCAAGTCAGAGCCCAATCGGATCGAACAACCATTTTTTCGTGCCAACCTCGTTAGAGTATCACGAGGACAGAGATGTGGGTTCTGTACGCGACGAACATAAAGAACGGTACGTGTCATTATCCAGCCCGAGCCCGCCCAAGGTTAGCGTGCATGGGGTTTTGGGTGAGTTCCTCTTTGATGTTTGTGTTCCTAGGAATGTCCAAGACTGGGATTTAAGATCTTCAACATCGTTGAGAGTAAGAAGGCACTCGCATTTTAATCCTATAAAATGTATGCGTCTCCGCTCGAGGCTGTGATGCCTTTGTCTTTGTCTGTAACTATGAATCGAGATTGTATAGAATGAAGAATAAGCGTTTAGAGATAAATGAATAAATAAATCTCATTTGCTGAATTTTTTGGTCTGAGATAATTTATTTTTTTCAATACATGTATGTTTTCTTAATTTTTAGTTGAAACATTAATAAAATACTAATATTTTTAATTTTTCTTGATCTAACACATCTTTAATAAATAATTTTTTTAATCTTTAAATTAAATTTATTGGTCAACATGTCCAATTGTCCACACAGTCGTTGACAAATTCCTCAATTTTTGTAGTATCTCCGATTGGCATTGGCTTCACGTTAATGATGTGATGTGGCTGAAATATTGACGGTCCACCGCATACTAATTACGCTTATACAGTAAATTATTTTTGTTCTTTATATTTTACCTTCTTAAAATACAAAATCTAATTATAACGACACAAAAGTACTACTACCGAGTATATTACCTTTGCCAATTAATTATACATTTCTCTTTACAAAACAATGCAATTAGGACAAAAATAATATAATGTATGAGTTGTGGTTATGTAATTAAAACTAATCAAACAACAAATAATTGATATTATATGACAAAAAAATAAAAATGAAATAACACAATTAAATAGAATCTAACAACAAAAATCCAAATTTACCAAAATTGATTTGTTCATTTTTAATTTTAAATCAATTCGATTTTTATTATTAAAATCTCTACATTGACCTTAGTCGTGTAGGTGGCGCTTCGTTACGTTTAAACACAAAGCAATTCATCCTTCGCATGTTTAAAGTTCAAGCATTTATAAATCAAAAATAAAATAATATTTCTATCATAATTAATTATGCGTTTTTTTAATTAAAAAAAATTGTGCATAATCAGTTGATCCGCTTAAATTCATTTAGGGGGATGTATTCAATTAGGGTAGCGCTATTTGCACCTCCATTTCCTCTAAGTACACCCCCGTTTTTTAATAATTAAATTATTTATTATTTTTACTTGATACACCATTTTTTCTTCCTAATTTACCCTTGTACAATTAACAATACACCACATTTATTAATTATAAATTTAATATCATATATAATAATAAAAAATGTTTCCTTATCTATTTCTATGAATAGCATCAGCATCTCCATCTCAACTGTTCTGTTGTTCTCCATCTCAAAAGTTCTATACGCGATTTGAGTTTGTTGGGAAAGAGGCGCTTTAAGGCAACAACAATCATTTAAACAAAACAATTAAATTGAACTACACTAAATGTTCAAACAAAATTCTCAATACGTGATACTAATAAAAAGTAAAAACAAATCAATTAATATGAAAATCTACTACACTAAATGTTCAAACAAAATTCTCAATACGTGATACTAATAAAAACAAATCAATTAATATGAAAATCTTTATCTCTACTGTTTCGAAAACAACAAAAAAAAACACTTGAAATTTTAAGCAAACGTCCACAATAGATATGGTAAATTTTCCAGCATATATATGAATCTAATCTCTACAATTAACAAAATTCATAGCATACTCAAATAATTCAATTCCTCTTAATCATGTTCTTAACAGTCGTACGTAGATACCAAAATTCCACCACCAATAAGTTATCTTCGGCGCCCCGCAGCTCTTATTGGGAAATCGGCCGAAGGAGTGAGATTTAGAAACCTAGAAATAAAACCCAATTGCCGGAATATTTACCTAAACGTGTGGAAATAAGAGTGGTGTATTAGTAAGGGCAAATTAGGAAAAATTAGGTGGTGTATAAGTAAAAATAATAAATAATTTTTTTTTATAAAAAATAGAGGTGTACTTGGGAGGAAAGAGGGGTTCAAATAGCGCTACCCATTCAATTAAGAGTCTATAGGATTTTAATGGACTTTTAAAGTCTAGGTGTATTCAATCCGGATTTTTAAAAGTCCATTAAAATCCGGAGGTATTCAATAAGGATTTTAAAAAGTCTTAAAAAATCTGTAGGTATTTAAAAGTCTATGGATTATAATGGATTTTAAAAGTTTATGGATTTTGATGGATTCTCTTTACAAAATATAACTAAATTTGACTTTTTGAAATCTCTCATAATTATGAGAGATTTCAATGGACTTCTTTACAATACGAAAACTCAAACACAAAAAATAAAAATAAAACAATTGTTAGTTAGTTACACTAATCACTCTATTAACATTTTTATTCCAGAAAATTTATCTTATTATATTTTCGTTAAAAATAATTATTTATACATGATATTAATAATAAATTATTTTGTGATAAAAAAATTAGAATAATTAAAATAATAATTTATTTTTTTGTTTTTTTAAAAAATTGATTTTTTATATATAAGTAGTTCATATACATTTGAATATAGTTGATATTTATGATATATCACTTGAATAAATCATATATATTTTACAATTCTTTAAAATCTATGAAAATCAATATAAAATCAACAATAAAATCAGTCAAACTCTCTATAAAATCTATAAATTTTCAAAAAAAAAAAATTATAAAATCCTAATTGAATATACTCTCTTAATTCATGGAGATTGAAGAGCTTGTATTGCTAATGTTATGTGGGGGATGAGACTCATGCATTGCAATAATATAAATGAAGATGAAATAATAATGATAAATAATAATATTTATTTATTTTTGAACAAATGCATATTTTGATAAATAATAATATTTATTTATTTTTAAACAATTTGATTTTTTTTAAATAATTAAAAAAAATTTATATATAAAAGTTTATAGAAATTCAAGTAAAATAATTAAAAAAATTATATTACAATCATGTGAAGTTTATGAAAATCCATCAAAATCAATGGGAAAAAGTCAGTTAAACTCTACATAGACTCCGTGGATTTAGAAAATCTATAAAAATCCACGGACTTTTAAAAGTCCAAAAAAATCCATCAAAATCCCAGTTGAACACACCCCCTTACATTCGCTCAAAACTATCATCTAAAATTTTAGTTTCATTTTATGTAAAATTTATAAAAAAAAATCAGATAAATTTTAGTTATTCATAAATAAAGATTTTTTCTTAATTTAATTTAATTTAATTTAATTACGTATGACTTTCTTAATATATTTATCCAAAAATAGCAGAATGGAAAAAAATATAGTCGGAAAAAGCTATTTTTACGCACCCACAGTTATTATTCTCTCTGCGCGTGTGTCGTGTTTCTCTCCAAGGTACAGGAAAACGCACGACAATCGATTGTCGCGGCAGCGTTGAAACCCAGAGACGCCGGGATCTGCGTTCCTAATTCGCCATTACCGACGAATTTGTGCGTCTTCGTTTTCCTTCTCTTCGTTGTTGATTTTCCTGTATTATTTAATTGACTATTTTTTTAATCTATATTTGGCGGTTTTGAAACCTCGTCCATCCGCATTGCCCTTCGTCTTTCGATATGTTTCGTTAATCAAGGATTATTGTGTGTTTCTGCGTTTTTTAATTTAGGAGGATCTCGTTTTGAGCGTGTAATCAATCGTAGTAGCGTTTCACATATTTTGGATCGATGTTAATTTGTGGAGTTTTTTTGTTTGTTTGTTTCATCAATCATATATTCTCATTCGATTTCTATGCACTGAATTTATTGGGAAGAGTTTGATTGGCAGAAGGGGTTCAACATTGTGATTCTGGAGGATTTTGGAGGAGGGGCAAGAGATGATGTCTAAGAGTGGCGATCATCATTCAGTCTCATTATCGGTGTTATTAAAACGAGAGCTGGCCAATGAGAAGATAGAGAGGCCCGAGCTTTTGCACGGGCAGGCCAGTCAGAGCAAGAAGGGCGAGGATCTTACCTTCGTGAAAACCGAATGTCAACGGGCATTGGGTGACGGAGTCACCACATTCTCTGTCTACGCGGTACGATCGCATTGTGATTTAAGCATAAATTCTTTGTCCTGTACCTGTTGTATTCATGAATCATGAAACATAAGCAGCTTTATTTAAATTTTATCATCGCATAAATTCCTTGGCATTACTATTTTATTGGGATATCAGATGGAATAGATGATTTTGGTCCTTATATTGTTGCTGCAGAAAGGTATATGTTGGAGGAATTATTTTGTCCTCTTTTTTCCTGAAACATTCTTGAAAAGTTGAAGAACTGATTAAATTTGAGCATACAAGTCATAATCGTCGATGTTATTATATTCCCTTTTCACAATTTATAAAATTCCTTTTTTACAGTTATTTGATGGCCACAATGGATCTGCGGCCGCCATATATTCCAAGGAGACTCTATTGAACAATGTATTGAGTGCTATCCCAGCCGATCTTAACAGCGATGAATGGATATCGGCATTACCCAGGGCTTTAGTTGCAGGGTTTGTAAAGACAGATAAAGATTTCCAGGAAAGAGGTATGTGTAATTCTGGATCCATTTACTCGGAAGAGTTGGAATTTGTATTTAAATTTTGATCACATTTATTGAGAATACATAATGATGACGAATACCAGATGTCCAAGTTTTCTCATAAATCTGTTAGCATACTTGGACATCTGGCGATAATTGTTGAAGTTATTTCAAAATTTTCCGCTTGGAATTTCTGCAAGGAATTTTCTATTTCTCATTTTATTTTGTTTTGGATAACACTGGAATTAAAGCAGAATATTTTTTGGACATCTTTGTCATCCATAATGATTTTCAGCTAAATTCCTCAATCATCATTAATGATTTAGATCCATGGAGAAGTAAACGTTATTACTTGATATTCTTCTGAAAATTGATGAGCTGAATATCTTTTATTCCCAAACTACGAATTCATGTAATTTTATGAGATCTAATTTGGAAATGGGAAATTTCGGAGTAGATTTTCTAGATTTAACGATAAATGTTAATTGTCTCTTCCTCACATTTTGAAAAACTTCTGAAAATTGATGAGCTGAATATCTTTTATTCCCAAACCACGAATTCATGTAATTTTATGAGATATAACTTGGAAATGGGAAATTTCGGAGTAGATTTTCTAGATTTAACGATAAATCTTAATTGTCTCTTCCTCACATTTTGAAAAACTGGCTACTAAATTTACGGATATGGTAATTTCAGCGAAAACTTCGGGAACAACAGTGACCTTCGTTATTATTGAGGGATGGATCTTAACAGTTGCATCAGTTGGCGATTCTCGTGCTGTACTTGAATCTGGAGAAGGAGGGATATATTATCTGTCTGCAGACCATAGACTTGAATGCAGTGAAGAAGAGTAAGTAATTTATTTAACTACAAAAAATAGGTGAGATTTAGCCTAATTGCACTAGAACTTTGTTAAGATTTTCAAAGGGGTAACTACAAAAAGTATCGTTGAGGTTTGACCTGATTACAAAAAATAAAAAAGCAGACCACCTCTAAAAAATTATACACCTGGGGTTGAATCGCCAAAATGTTATAAATGTGAGGGGTGGAATTGTTTTTTGAACTTTTTGTTTATGATGGGAGGTAACTGAAAGGAAAAACAAAATTGGGTGGTTTTATAATTTTGAAAGTTGGGGGTAACCTCTGGGGTACTTTTGTATTTGTTTTACAAACTGTGTCCTCAAGAGGGAAATATTTGTTAGGTAAATACAAACCTCATCGGAATGCTTGTAACTTGTAAGGCTCTATTTTTTATTTTGAAATTGAAATTGGAGAGTTCTTTGGAATTGGGCTAAACCTCTGGGGCATTTTTTATTTTTTATTTGTAGTTATCTCCCATTTTCTCATCTGATACAAATCATTACACAAATATTTAATCAATAATAAGGTTTGAGATTTTTTATTGTTTATGAAACAGGCGAGAAAGGATAACTTCTAGTGGTGGTGAGGTTGGACGGCTTAATACCGGTGGTGGCACTGAGGTATTTTTTCTTAATTTCGTCTGCTGATATGGGCTATCCTTTTGGAGTTTGAACTTTATATCCATCATTTTTTTTGTTTATTTATTTGATCTTTGGAACTGTGGTTCATTGACTTCATTCTAGATTGGACCGTTACGGTGTTGGCCTGGTGGGTTATGCCTTTCACGATCTATTGGAGATATGGATGTCGGAGAGTACATAGTTCCTGTACCTTATGTCAAGCAAGTAAAGGTTTGTTTGTTTTTTATTATTATTATTATTATTATTATTATTATTATTATTATTATTATTATTATTATTATTATTATTATTATTATTATTATCCATAGAAGCAGAAGGTACCCCTATAGACGATAAGATTGATGAAATTTACATGCAACACAATGAATTCTACCCAACTATAATGATTCTTTTTCTTCATGCTTATGTAAATCTCATAGTATCTGTTATCAGCACAAAAAATCAGTCTTGATACTTTTTACGAAAACATGCTTGTTCTATGGGTTAGATTTATTTTTTGGATACTGAATTAGATTAAATCAATACGTACAACAGCTTTTCATAATGGTTCATGATAAATACCACACCTGCATACATGATATTAATTATTTTCACCTGTCGTTTGAGTAACTTTTTTTTATGATTAACATGGTAGGATGATTACAAAAAAAATAATGATGTTTTATCCTTATTATAAATATTTCTAGTTTAGTGCAATTTATAATAAAAGACATGTGAAGGAGGTATTGGAAATCTTGTAAAACAACAGGTTTATTTTTTAGTCAGATTAAATCTCAAGGGGAGCATTTGTACTCTACAAATACTTATAAGAGCTATTACCACTCTTTAGTACTTTATTTTTTTCAATATAAGATAATAAGTTATTTTGCTAAATCCATTTGAATAATCTGCACAGCTATCGTCAACCGGTGGCAGGCTTATAATCTCAAGTGACGGTGTTTGGGATGCAATATCTGTGGAAACAGCTTTTGAGTGTTGTCGTGGAATGCCTTGTGATGCTGCAGCTTCACAGATTGTCAAAGTAATCTTTTACTTAGATATAGTTACTTTTTACTTGAGATTTTGCATTTTTTGTTTACCATCCTAGAGTTCTTGCAGGAAGCCGTACAGTTCAAAGGTCTTAGAGATGATACGACTTGTATTGTAGTGGATATACATCCACCCGAGAAGCCGGATCCTCAAAAACTACCACCGAAGAAGCAAGTGAAAGCAGTTTTTAAGTCCATGTTCCGTAGAAAGCATTCGGACTCGTCTTCTCAGGTTGATAAGGAAGAATATTTTGAACCGGATTTGGTGGAGGAAATATTTGAGGAAGGCTCAGCTTTGCTTTCAGAAAGGTATGAAATGTTTTTGGTTTATAAAATCTGAATACATGTTTTGCAATAACTTGTGCTTTTTGAGGATGTAATTTTTTACACTATAATTTGATTAGGTTTGAGACTGTTTAGGGGAGAAGTTGAAAAATGCTTCATTTGTGTGTGAAATTGAAAAAACTAGAAGCAGGATAAAAAATAAATCTAAAGGACCCTTCCCCCAACCTGTAAGAAAATGAAATGCGTTGTAACTAGAGTACATTTCTAGAGTAAAAATTACTACTAGTAATAACTACTGCTAAATCTGGTTCAAAATATTCGATAAAACCATATGAATACTTGTACAATGTGAATACAGGTTGGACTCGAAGTATCCAGTTAGCAATATGTTCAAGTTGTTCATATGCGCGGTTTGCCAGATGGAGATAAAACTGGGAGAAGGTATTTCAATACATGCGGACACAGTTGACCCCAGGAAACTGCGGCCTTGGGATGGTCCTTTCCTTTGCTCCAGCTGCCAAGAGAAGAAAGAGGCAATGGAAGGGAAAAGACCTTCTGGAGGTACAGACATTCATCTTCCATAATTACATACTCTACCCTTCAAGTTTAGTCTAATTGCACTACAAGAATTTGTATTTTATAAAAATACAAATTCTTCTCTCCAGAACATTTTTTATTTTACAAATTGTTCATACTGGGTTATAGATGGGGACTTTAGGGTGAATTGGCGATAACAAAATGGTCATGTAAAAAACACATTTTGCAAGGTCTTGTAACAATACAAACATCTCAAGTCTGGTAAATTGGCGAGTCTTAAGGGTAGTTATTGTAGTTACCCCTTTATTTGGAACGATCTAACTTTATTAAATTTTTTTCTATCTCGTTTCTTACCAGCTCCTAGGTATCAAAGTGACAGTGACTAGCCAATCTTCATGTGGTGAATGAGAATTAATGTTTACAAGCTGATGGTAACTGAGAAGGCCAATAGTTTGTTTGAAAAGACGAGTTTCATTCTGTCTCCATACGACGCTTGAGGTTAATTTGGGCCTTTGGCCCCTTTTGTGAATAGCTAAAGATACCACCAACAGGATCACCCAGATTCATTTCGGCTAGGACAAGAACGAGATTCCTGAGTCGTGTAGTGATGAACGGATATTGAACTACTCATAGATAAAAATATAAACAAAAAATATACCCTATAATATGTAAAATTCTTTCTGGGTAGTCCTTTGTCGGAAATCGCTTATCTGTTAATGCGTTTAAATATATCTGAAGGACGCAAGTTATTTGCTTCGTGGTCACAGCTTGACCAAGGAGTAGCATGCAGCTGCGCCTGCGCCGGGATTATATATAATTTTTTGAATTGAAAAAAAAACACGTTTGTATACAAATAATTTTATACAGTATATAATTTGTTAAATCGCATAGGATAATTTTGTAATTAACCATTTTTCAATGCAATTCATTTTAATTAATTAGTTAATTAAATTAATTTGCAATTACTAATCAAGTTTTTAATGTAAATTATTTAATACATTAATTAATTAATTACATATAAGTTTTTACTAATTAAGTTTTAAAATGTACGTATAAGTTATTAATTAATGTTTTTTTAAAACTAAATTAATTAATTACTTTAAAATTTATTATATTTTAATTAATTAATTCATGGAATAATTTATTAAAAATATTCTACTTCTATATTTATTTATGATACTTGAAATCTTTTTACCAAATCAATCCAATCATATTAGAAAATAGTAACTGTAGCTTTCCTTAATTAATTGGGTTAGGATTAGGAACTTATTGGATTGGGGGCATATTATAAATACGGAGGGAGTTTTATTCTTCTTCTCGATCATCTAAAACAGAAGTAGTACTCCTTGCGATGGCGATGATGCCTGAGCCTGCTGCAGGTGTATCAGAAATCCAAATCAGTGGTGGAACAGAATTCCCTGTTGTTGACTCTAGCGACAGCTTTTTCGAGAGTTGCGTTGACCGAGCCTTGTATCGGATACCTAAAGCTAACCCGAAATTCATCGTCAACTTGGAGGTAATAATCACTTATAATAAATACTATCTACGTATATATATCTTATATCATGTTAATTCAGTACTGATTAATATTAATGTAGTAGTTAATTGATTACATTAGTTGTAAATAATACTTCAATCCAATCCAATTAATTAATATATATGTCATGGATATGGATCTCTCTAGGGTCTCGCTCATGATGATGATGATGATGATGATGCTACCTACACGACTCTGCCTGATTCTCTGCTGACCACCAAACTTTCTTTCTTGGACGTTTTTGCAAACGAGGCATTGAAGGCATACCACGATTATTTTGTAGGTTATCATCGGTATTTTATTATCAATCATTCATAATACACATAATTAGGTAATATATAGTAATATGTTATTGTATTTTGATTATTAGGGTAGTGAACCACAATACAAGTTCAAGTCTTTTAAGAAGGTCGTCACTCAAAAAAATGGAGGTGAGTATTATCTCACCTGCAATGTCAAGAAAAGGGGCAGTGAAGATTACGAGACCATGCAAGCTGTTGTCAGATGCTTATGGCCATTTCTCAGTATCTTTTATGTCAATATTATCACCTAGCTACCCAGCAGCTAGCCGGTATTTGGTGATCGATCGACCGACCAGAAACTTGAGGATTTATGAATTTGGTTGTTGTTTGTTTATTATAATGTATTTTTATTTATTATTGGTACGGGTAATAATTAAAATATGGATTTATTAATTATGTTGAAGATATCAAATCAACACATCCAAAAGCTTCAACTTTTCATTACAATCCCTCCCAATTCATCATTTTTTTCAGCTAATAAATTCATCAAACACCTTAAACGCATCACCGGGGGAAGGCCGGAACGCGCCCGTCTTCTTGATATACCCATTAATGAAACAGAGGGTAAAAACTCCGGCAACAACTACTCCGATCGCGGTGCCGAGATCCAACGGTTAATGAAGACAAGTTCATTAGTACAGGCCTTTTGGAATTTTTTTTTTTTTATTTTATTATTATTATTATACACTTTTTATAAATTTGATATAATATTATTTGTGTAATTTTATGGTAGCACAATTTTATGCTAGCAAAACTTTAATTATATATGAGATAATATTATAAAAATTATGTAACATAACGTTTAATCTTTTATTTGTCGACCTTTAGATTTAAAATGCTGATTACATAAGAAGCTGTAAGATTTTAAATGTTAAGCATAGTTGAGCACGAATGTTACAATGCAAATTAAATTAATAAACGTGAGATTTACTTGTAGGGAGTATATATTGCGTAGTTTTTTGATATTACTATCCTTTTAACTAGTGATATTTGATCATTATTTAAAAATTCCATTTTATTTATATGATATATATGTGAATTTGATTATTTATTTATGTAGTGGAGAATTTGAAAAATGCTTCATTTGTGTGTGAAAGTAAAAAACTAGAAGTAGCAGGATTAAAAAAATCTTTCCCCAACCTGTAAGAAAAATTAGAAAATGAAATGCTTTTTGTAAGTAGAGTACATTTCTAGAGTACAAATTACAAGTAATTGGTGCATAAATTATGAGTGGAAACTGCATTGACCTGTTGTTCGGGAGTTTTAGAGAGTTCATATTTTATAAAAATTTACATGGGGACCGACTCCCACGCGATCTTAGCCCGTGGGGCCTGCGGGGGTTTCATCGAGGAGATGAAGGTTTCTGCTGGAGACTCAGAAATATTGCGTCCATTTTTTTAGTCACTCGCCGTCTCTTTTTTAATCAACACGAAATAAAAAAAAAAAAGGATTTTTATCGATATTTTGATATCAAAATGGGGGCACGTGGGACGTTTATTCTCTTGTGGTTGCCTGATTTTATTTGAGGTTTATTATACTGAAGTAATTAATGATACAATTGCTTGATTTAGAAAACAATTTAATTACTATTATTATATCGTTAGGATTAAATTATTTAAATAAGATTAATCATTAGGTTAGCAAATTAATCCCACATCGAAAAATTAAAGAAGAGCTTGGTTAATTGATTAAGGGATACATTACTTTATTAGTTTGAGGCCTCCTGGGATACACCCAGAAACAAAATCGTGAGGGCTTAAGCCCAAAGCGAACAATATTATACTAATGAACATGGGAAGAAGCCCGTTGGATTGCACATTCAACGATCCAACGGTTATAGAAGGCGTTGGATTTCACATTCAACGATCCAACAATTATGGAAGCCCGTTGGATTGCCCATTCGTCCAACGGTTATAGAAGACTTGAAGCCCGTTGGGTTGAACGGTTATAGAAGGCGTTGGATTTCACATTCAACGATCCAACAATTATGGAAGCCCGTTGGATTGCCCATTCGTCCAACGGTTATAGAAGACTTGAAGCCCGTTGGATTGCACATTCAACGATCTAACGGTTAAAGAAGACATGTTCATTAGTATGAGGCCTTTTGAAAAAAATTTTTTTTTTTTTATTATTATTATAAATTTCATCAATTTTATTTATGCAAGTTTTATTATTGTAATTTTATGGTAGCATTTTTTTTAATTATATAAATAAGATCAATTCGTTAGGTTAACAAATTAATCCCACATTGAAAAATTAAAGATAAGTTTGTTTAATTGATTAAGGAATACATTATTTTATGAAAGTGGACAATATTATATATCATACTAATAATTATTTTTTATTATTATAAATTAATTATTTTTTATTATTATAAAAATTAATTTTTTATTTGACAATTGAATATTTATTATTATAATAATATATAATACAATAATTTTTATAATATTTTAAATAATTTTAAAAGAATATTAATAATATTTTTATATTAACTAAATTGTATACGTATTTTAAAATATATTTGATTTTTTATTTAATTTGAAACTAAATTAATCGAGTTAAATTGAAAAAATGGCAAAAAAATGAAGTTTATTTTTATTTTCGTCGTTCGGTGTAATTATAATAACACAAAAAATAGAAGTGAATTGAATTATCGGTTGGCCATTTAATATTACCTCTGTCCCATATTAATAGTCACACTTCTTTTGTTATTCGTGAAGAAAGTATGACTATTGTCTTGGGAGTTGGGACATGGGTAGTATGTTTAAATGTTTAATTAATGGGTTAGGGTTAGGCATATTGGATTGGGGATTGGGTCATATAAATACTACTACCTCTATTTTATGTGTTTATGCACTTATTGATCGGCACATAAATTATAAAAAATGTTAGTTTTTGATTTTTTTGACTAAAAATAAAAGGTTAAAAATATTATTTTTAAGTTAAAAAATAAAGTAATTGTGTGTAAAGTTTAAAAAGTAATTAAAAAAACTATAAATAAATTTATTTTAAAATTAAAACTAAAGTTTTTATTTTTCTAGAGTTTGCATAATTTGTTGAAAAAAAAAGAAAGTATGCATAATTAGTCGAGAAAAAATAGTACTACAGTAGAAACTCCGTACAGTCATATCATTGGGACCGGGAAAAATTATTACTATAGAGAGTTATTCTTATATAGAGTTTTACAAAATAAAAATAATTTTTTTCGTATAAAAAATAATATAAATATAAAAATAAAATATATCGAACTTAACCAATTTAATAGTTTTGACTAAGTATATTTGACCATATATATATAAAAATTGTATTTAACATATATATTAAATAAAATATTAATAAATCTAATTACTATAAACATTGATTATATACTATATGTCATTGATTTTGATAAACATTTTAAGTTATTTTAAACATGTTATTGATTTTGATAAATAAAAATATTATTAATAAATATTTTTATTATATATTAATCATTTATTCTTATATAGAGGTATAAATCCTTAAGGTGGGACTTGAAAATTGTATGACTTATGACAATGTGAAGTTTATTCCTATTTATAACAGTCGGGACCTGAATTTTTTATTACTATAGGGAGTTTATTCCTATATAGAGTATTACTATATAGAATTTCTACTGTACATCATGATGCGGAGTTTTATTCTTCTTCTTATCTAAAACAAGACTGGTTCTATACTTCTATTAAGTTTTTTCGTTATTTAATTAACAAATAATTTTTTATTTTATTTTTTTCATGATTTTACCAACAAAACAAGTCCAACTTTTATGGAATGAAAAGTGTATTATACTTTTCAATTTTCATATCAAATCAGTTAATTGCCACAATATTTTTTATTTTCATTATTTTCAAATTACTAGTCATCAGACTCATCACAACAGAACAATAATGGAGTAATAACTAATAACTATAAACAAAACTCTGTGCATTTTACAAATTACTGAATTTGAACGTACTACTACTAATACTGAATTTGTGGTTAGCGTGCATGTAATGTGAATCATGTGATTATTAATTTAGTGAAGTCTCTATTATAATAATAATAATAATAATAATAATAATAAATGTTTACTCCGTAGTAGTACTACTCGTGTAAAATGTTCACCCATATTTCAACCTTCCCGCCGCCGTCCACGACCCAATTTCAGCCCCCTCAAAAACTAGCCCGTTTCAATGACGTCACGGTGACGGCATTTCCCAGCGCTGACGCCGCAACCTCCACGTCGAACGAGTCGTACCGCCGGAAAATCTCCACCACCAGCATCCTCGCCGCCAGCACCACGAAATCCTTCCCCGCGCACTGCTTGTTGTTCACGGTCGGGCTTTCACTCTCCGGCCCGTTCGACCACACCACGTGTTTCAAAAGCCTCTCCCCTTCCTCCCCAACGAATCGGGCCGGGACGAACTCCTCGGCCCGGTCGAATATCCTCGGGTCCTTCGTCGCGAACGGCTGAAATCCGTACAACATTTCCCCTTCCCTCACCTCGAACGCCGCCTCGTGCGACTCCACCACCAGATCTCGCCGGGCCCGCCCGTACTGCGACACCACCGGCGGCTCGATCCGGAGGCACTCGTACACCACCGATTTCACCAGCGGCATCGACTCAATCGCGCCCATCGAAACTTCCCCCCCGCCGCCGGATCCAGATCCGATCGCCGCCCGGATCTCCTTCGCCAGATCCGAATGGAGCTTCGCCCCGGCCCGCCCGATCCATTTCAGAATGTTCGGGAACAGGATCTTCATCCCGCCGAACGAATTGAAGCAGGTCGCGAACACCAGGTTGTGGCAAGCCTCGTCGCGCCCGATCCCTAGTTCCTCGGCCCGATCCAGAATTGGGGATGAAAATTGGAAGAAAAAATCGTACAGTCTCTGGTAATCCTTCCGGATCAGAAACGCCGGGAGGCGGAAAGTGTGGAGGATTCCGTCCTCGATCGGCCTCGGCAAGCCGAGGACGAGGAGGGGGTGGAGGTGGAACAGCACCCACTTCCCGATCAGCTTCGGCCCGTCCGAGCCGAGCCGGGTGTCCCTCGGCTCGGCGCCAAAGAACGACCGAGCCAGGAAATTGAAAGCGGCTTGCTCGTTAGCCGGCCCGAAATCGGCTCTCCCCTTCGCGGACAATTCCATCTCCAACCCCTCGAATAGCTCCGAGTAGCAATTCCGGAACTCCGGGATTATCCGGTCGCGGCGGTGGGTGAGGAGGAAGAACATGAGCCGCTTGAGCTTGGCGTGGCTCGGCTCGGAGGGGTCGAGGAAGGAGAGGGTCCTGAAGCCGCCGGTGAGGTCGGGGGAGGGGGCGTAGGTGCCGGTGAAGAGGTCCTTCTTCTCGACCTTGTCGTTGTCGAAGAGGATCGGGAAGCTCTTGCCGTCGAGCAAAACGACGACGTTTGGGTTGAAGGAGATGAGTGGGCCCGGGGGCATGTTTGTTCTGAAGACGGTGGAACCGTGCTTTTGGATCCTGGACTTGAAGAACTCGTCGCGGCCTTGGTCGTAAAAGTAGTCCTGCCGGTCCTTCCACGGCCCGATCAGGGGGAGCCCGTACCCGCCGGGGATTTTCCGGAGGGGTAGTTTGGGAGATTTTGACGGAGGTGGGGAGAGGTGTTGCTTTTCCGATTGGGCGGAGGTGACGGTGAAGGAGTACGATTTTTGCGACTGGAAAGTAAATTGGACGTGGAGAGCGGAAAGGGATGACAGAGAAGATGAAGCAGCCATTGTTGAGTGTTTTTTTTAGAAAATGAATTAAAAAATAATATATTTTTTTGTGATTGAATTATGAGGCGGGTGGGTGGAAATATAAATAGAGAGTTTTTGAAAATGAATTAAAATATAATATATTTTTTTGTGATTGAATTATGAGGCGGGTGGGTGGAAATATAAATAGAAAGGGTGATGAATTTTCTGAGACTATTGCCGGTGACCCTCAAATTTTGGAAACCAACAAGACCAAAAAAAGAAAAAAGAAATTGATAAAAGAGCAGAGATCGATTCGGATTCGCGTGGGCGATCTTCAATTGGAAGAGGTCATTGCCACGTGCAATCTCCTGAAACTATATTTTTTATTTTGTGTGTATTTTGTTTTTCAAAAATTGCATGACACATAAGTAGTATGACATAACTACATTTATATTTTATTATTAAATAAAATAAATAATTCTAAAATTCATATTTTTAAATTATTTATAAATAAAGTATAATGTGGATATATATTTTTATTTGTATTTTATTATCTGTAATTTAATTTTTAATTTTTAATTTAATTTTATACTTTTATTTTGTTTAATTTTTTAGTGGGGCTCTGCTGATTTATATTCCAAATGGTCGTCTATGATAATATTTTTTAAATAAGATAGAATTAATTCATCCCAAATTATACGGTTTTACAAACTACTGTATTAATTAATTAAATGATACAGTAGATAATTATTCAGTCTTCTATGTGTTATGTTCCATGTAGTTTTGCTAACGAAATATAGTACTCCGTATTACTATTTTCGTACAATTTAATTGATTTTTCATAAATCGGGAATGCAAAATTAATATAGTATATGAATCATTGATTGAGATGAAGTATGTTTTGAAATTCTATATGGAAAAGGTGAGAAAGTGGTACCACCAATCCACCATATTGTCTACTACTATTATCCAACTATTTTTTGCTTTTAACTAAGGGAAGGATTCAGGTGATGATCAAGACTACTTTTATTGGTTTTATTTATATTTATATTTTTTTTTTGGTACGGAAGAAAGACAATTTTTTTTTTAATAAAGAGACGGGAAATTTCATCTCTACTTGATCGTTTATCCTTTTATCGAGTATGATTTAAATCGAGGGATGTGCTTGAGTAGCAGACACCCGTGAGAGAGAGTCAACATGTCTCACAAGTCACACCATATCAAACTTCATAATATTTCAATGAAAATTTGTTACACTCGAAGTTAGAACTCTACTCACTGAAAAATTACACTCACTTCACCGCATGTCTTATCACTCGTCTATGCCATATAAAATTTTTTAACCTACTTGATCGTTGACTCTGGATCCGGATAAAATATACTCTAAATTGAGGGATGTGCCGAGTAGCCGAGCGAGGAAACCAACAAATCTCAAGTTGTACAAATTTCATACCTCTGAATTATAAAGAATATGCGCATACTCTTCAAAAAGAGTAATACTTTCTTCATTTTTTTTTAATAATCACATTTTCTTTGTAAATTACAGAGGAAGTGTGACCTTTAAAAGGGTCGGCAGAGCGAGTATATATTTTAATGAAATTTTAAAATTATTACACCCAAGCATGAAAATTATTAAACCACGTGCCTAAATACATAAGTAACTTTCATTTTATTTTCAAATATTTATGTTTGTGGGCCTACATGTACTATTCTATTTATCAGCTTTATGTTTGTGGCCTACATGTACTATTCTATTTAGCAGTGTTTTTTGGACGGAAATGAGAATGTCAAGTCAAAGAAGAAAATGGTCAACCGATGTTTCTATACTACCGTCCAAAGACGGCACCGTTGATCCATAAACAATTCACAATTCAGTTGCATTGCACAAACTTTAAATTACACAAATACATGTATGGGAGATAAAAATAAATAATAATTACTATCTCCATTTAATAATAAAACCTTGTTATTATAAAACAGATGAAATATTTTACAAAGTAAAATGTCATTTCATTATAAAACATGTAGAGTAGAATATTTGGCTCTCGACCCACTACAACAAAACACGTGCTGTTAACTACTGTGCATGCATGTTATATATATGGTATGTGGGAATCAAATATGTCACACGTGACTAACGTGAGGTAGTATATTTGAATAACTTTAATAGAAATTAATGATAAAAGTTGTCCTTGTAATTTTCAAAAGCTATTCACCGCCCCAATATTGAGATCAAGAAATTTTCCGGCCTCCAGCTGCTGTAAATTCCGGCTGAGGTCAACTTGGAAGACTTCACAAAATTCGGTGATCAGCGATTTATTAGTAATGTCAATCAGTTCACAGTCATCAATCTCAATATTCTGCTGAGAAGATTCTTTTAGCAGAAGACCCTTTACGGTTCCAACCTGACGATCATGAATCCCACACGGGACGATGCGCTGAAAGGGTTCGATGTTGGTGGTGACATTCAATGCCAAGCCGTGATATGTTATCCATTGTGAGACTTTTATACCAATGGCTGCTAATTTCTGATTACCTGGAGAAGACTTAAGATGTTAACAGATCTGAATCCAACAAAAGAGAGGTCTAATCAAATAAAATGTTGGGTTAATTACAAAAGGTACCCATAAGGTTTGGGTAATTACAAAAAATAAAAAAAAAATCAATACGAAAATCTATCGTTGTTTCTCTATGTTCATGTTCAATAGTCTCGAAAATGGATTCAAACAGGTGATTGTATTCCGGAAAAAAATGTCATAAAAGTTTAATGATTTATAATAAAAAGAATGGCAAAAAATATAGTTCCGACTTCTTGCTATGCCATTCTTTCTATAGTTGATGAAATAGAGCCACATGAAAATGAGACTAACCAAACAGAATCAGTTGAAACCAATGTTCAAGAAGTTGATCGTCGAAAAATGACAATCATCAATGTTCCCTATCGGAGTTTAAACTTCATTTTCTCAGTCTGAGTACAATCAACCTGTGGAACCCATGTTGAGAAAATCGAAATAATTTTAAGAATTGAGTGAGAGTGACATGTGCAGGTGGATGAAGAAGCTCAACGAGGTTGGCTAGCTAGGTGGTTTCTACTTTCTAAGGAATCTTTCCGGGTGAAAAGAAGGGAGGGACGACAATAATCAAAACAAAATCAAAGGTCTTAAAACTTTAGAATTCATATAGTTTCAGATCAGTAAAAGTCGTACCAACCCAAACGCCGGTTAAGCCCTCAACACGTGAAGCTTGAATAGCGAATGTTGAGGAGAGAGCACGGATGACCACCTCTTCAAGCGCCCTTAGATACCAATGGAGATCCATCTTGTAATGTCGAAGATTGATAATAGGGTACATGACTAGCTACATAAAAACGAGCGAGAAAAAAGCAAGTGAGCCCCAACATTTAACCTATATCATATCTTCCATCCTCAAAATATTTTGATTGGCAACTTCACAACTAATTCACTAAACCCTATCATCTTTCAATCGATTCAACTCGTATCTCGTATGAATAATAAGCAATTCAACTCATATGAATAATAACTTGTGAACAATCAAAATGGGAAAAGGGGTTTATACCTGCCCAGGGCCATGGTAAGTAACTTCACCACCGCGCTCCGTTCGGTACAAATCGATCGGGGAATTGTCGACATCGAAGTTCAAGAACTCTTCTGAACTGCCGGTGCCCAATGTGTAAACCGGATGGTGCTGAAGAATAATCACAGAGTCAGCTGAATCTTCGTTTTTCCGACTCAGTGATTTTTTCTCCTTGACAATGGCATTTTGCCATGACCATGCCTCGCTGTATGGAACCAGATCCTTGTGCAAATCATACAAATCACACCTGAAATCAACGCCCAGAAAAAATTAAAAATTAAAATCAAAAATCGATTGCTGAAGAAAGAGAAGGTTTCCGGTACCTTCTTTTGGGTCTATCGATTACAGAGAAATTAGAATCGGAGAGGGGAGAAGGGTAATTTCGGGATATGTTCGATTGGGTTTGAGAGGAGTACGGAGAGACCGAGCAGAGGATTTGATTCATCCATAAAATCATTTCCGGAGAAGACGAAGAAAGGAGAAAATTAATTTAATAAAAAAATTACATAAAACTACATTTAGAAATAATGTGACAAAATGACATTTGGCCTTGGGATAGAGTTTTTTGGTCCTTTCTAAATATGATAATTACACTTTTGCTACCTCTATTTAGAGATTTTCCATTTTTGGTCCTTTCTAAATATGATAATTACACATTTTCTAAGGATTTTCCATTTTGTAGTTGAAAATATTATCTGTCATTAACTCACAAGAAACATCGTTACTAGATTGTGTCGAACAATAGTCGTTATCAACAAAGCTTGCCCGATCATGAAACCTTTGTTACTTTTATTTGCTTCAATAGTCGTTATCAACAAAGCTTGCCCGATCATGAAACCTTTGTTACTTTTATTTGCTTTGTTCTTCGCGTATGGAGGTCATTCTTCCTCCACCAGTAAGCTTTCGTCTCCGTCTACAAAACAAATAGATTGTGACAGCAACATGCATGATAGAACAGATAACATCTTACTGTATATAGTAAAATCTTCATTTCTGAGTTGCTGATTATGATCACACAGTTTAATCTAGGTATTCCTTATGATACACTCATCTATAATAATAAATCAAATATAACAGCAACTGAGACTCGTCTATAATAATAAATCAAATTTAAGCCCGACAACTGAAACAGGAAATGGAAAAAAGGAAAGAAAAAAAACCCGATAATAATACAAACAACTCGACTATTGTACAACACTGGCGGGCTCCTCTACATAGATGCCAATATGTCTCTCATCTCCGAGACGGAAGGGATTGACTCGGTCGGGTAAATTTTCGCAACAAGCTGAGCAAAGCTTTCATATTTGTCGAGGAACTCTTTCTGCAATCAATGTTCGCTACAATTAGTAACATGTAATTTGTCGAGGAATTATTTCAATAATTAATCAATTATTGTTGTGAATTTGTCATCGCCTTCGAAAGTTAAATATTTAAATAAAATAAATACCTTGCACTTGTCCCATAAAGAAGGCAACAGTTCGTCCGAGGTTAAATTCTTCTGCAATCTCTTATACATGGCACTGATTGACTTGTCAACCTTGAGGGAAAAAGAAGAAGATAAATTCAGTGAAGTATTGCTCAAACCAGCTACTAAATCTCAAGGTTGGTGAATTTTCATACCCCGGATAGACTCGATTTTACAACCTTGCGCAGATCCATTTTCGACAATCCAAGTTGGAATGGGATCTAGAAATTTTCCAATAATTAGAATTGAACTCGCTTTTCTCAAATATTTTAACCATCCAGAAACAATGTGTCAAAAATTACATGTATACTTTTGTTACAGACTAACCTCTTCTGGTGTGATTGTATACATTAAATCCTCGATTCTGCGGGCAAACTGGAAAAGCCGTTCAAATTGCTGCATTTTTAAGAAAATAATCTCAATATGCAGGTAACGTAAAAACCGAATTCATATAACATTAATGTAAGAATATGCGAGAGCCATAATCGTTGCATATAAAAGAGAGAACTTCTTACAAAGTATATGATTGTGCTTATAAAGCGCGTGCAAGCTTGTTCATAAGATTCACTGGCTTGGTGATAGAATTTGGCTAAGATGGGCACGACATTAGCGAGATCATACAGACTGCACATTCCAATTCAGCTCGTAAATAAAGTAATAGCTTAGGAGCGATCAAATACATAATGAATTAAATGATAGCAGTAACATGAATCATGTAATGTTCGAGTGCGCCCTGATTTCATTACCTGTTCTGAAACGCTGCATAATTCTCTAAAAGTAGAATATCTGCATATTTTGGGTCAGCTTGAGCAATTTTGTCTAATGTTAAAAACATTGTAGTCACCTGCCAAATTATGTTTCGGAAATCTCAGAAGAATCCACATCGTATGCATAGAATAAGAAAAAATCATCTATGATTTCATGAAAATATAATAGTTAAATAATTAGATAAATTTCACAATCGCATTACTTCAATTCTAATCGGTTAAAACATTGTTCTCATTTTAATCATTTTATAATGGTCTTTTAATTTTTAAACATAGTATTTGCAAAAATCCAAATCGTCTAACAATAAGTATTTCTCTTTTAATTTTACGCAATAGATTATTGTGACATAGTGGAGCACTCACAAACTTTGTGTAAGCCTGATCAACCAAATCCCTTGATTGGCCCTGAATGTACTGCTCCATGCGGGTTGCAAGGGTAGCAAATCTAATTGAGAGATAAACCAAAATAAATTTAAAGAAAATTATCGAATGCCAAAAAAATCTACAAGCACTAAACACTAAACACTAAAACGAGAAGTTCATGCACAGAGTCATTTCAGTGAAAAGGTGGGAAAATGTGAAAAAAACGCCAAATACCAAAGCAATCAGATGGACCAAAAAAAATTAGAAAAACACATTAGATTAAAACCTGAAAATAATGAATACCCCTAGATATCCACCCACATCTTAAAATTTGCAATTATACTTTATACAAATTGTTTGATTTAATTATCAAATACATACTCATGCCGTCCCAAAAGGATAGTTTCATTTCTCATAGATTATGAAATGCATTATGTACCTCGTAAAAAAAAAACTATGTTCTCACAACTTCTTATACACTTATTTACACAATACCCTAGTCTAACAAATTACTTCGAAAAATGCCTTATTGACTAATGGTATAACAAGGAAGCCGATAAAATGGGACAGAAGGAGTAGCTGTTCTTCCATTTAACTTTAAGCATCAACAACCAACACAGGTTTTGGAATGGCCTAATGGATCAGTTAGTGCATCAACATTACCTTATATCTATTTTCTAAAAAGCTTATCAGAGGCCACATGTCTCAAACCAAAACAATATCATTTAAGAAATAGAATGAGAGATTAAGTCATTTTACCTGGGGATATAAGACATAACTCCCACCTGTCGAACATTTCTCTCATTTCTTTCAATCTGGTGGCAAGCTTCATCCACAAACTAAATACGAAATAATGGGTTAGATGGAAGAACAACATTGCTCTAAATAGGGTGTTCAAATTTATATAAGACAATGCAAGGTAGGGCTTTGACAATTTCAAACAAATTATCATCAGAAATGGCTAGGTTGAATTTAATTTATTCTTCTCGTTACTTGTTACACCAGGTAGATTCAGTTTTATTCCCAGAAGTTTAGGAAAGGCGATTATTTTTATCCGACTATAAAATAGTAACCCTGATTCTTGTTTCTCGTTTATATTTGAGGTAATTATAGAGAATAGAATAATGACACTCTGCGAAACAGAGTACAATTGGACAGTAAGGTCGGAGATGACTTGAATGCCCTTGTTAATTAATAATCGCAATACAGATCCTGTTTTTCAATGCAGGAAGAAGCTAGATGATCAAACTTACCCGACTGAACTGCGTAGAAATTCTGTTTTCGAGGTCATCAAGTAGAATACGCACAAATCCTGCCGCATCGGCTTTCTGTCCAGAAATATAGCGTTCAGTTATTCCATGCATGGATATACATCTCAGAGGGTCGATCTTGTATGCCCAGTCCACCACAGCATAAAAATCTTCCTAAAATATCAAAAGGAAGAAATTAAAGAGTGGAAGAAGTTTCAAGTTTGAGATCAACAACATAAAAGCTAAGATGTATATCAAATAATTAACAGTCGCCGATTACAAATCATAAATACCTGTATTCCATCGAGCAAATCATGCAGCGATTCGTTTAATTCCTGCAGATCTGCAGACCTTTTACCTACAAAAATTGCAGGAAAGAGAAACATTAAGATAATAAATATATAAAAAAGTGAAAAACAAATAAAAATTTACCAGCTTTCCCATTGTCATCAATGTCCATGATGCCTAAATCATCATCATCATTATCATCATCATCACCGGGTAAAGTTTTGTTGCCATTAGCAAGACCTCCAGGTGGAACAAGAGCTGGAACTTCAAAGCACATGAAGTGTGCAAAGAAAGAACTCTGTAGTTTATTAGAAAAGCAATATATAAGAAGAAAGCCACTCATCAGGAAAGAAAAATATTTTTTGAAAAACATGAGATAAGCATTTCACAGCTTTATTAATAACCTCGTCCACAAGGAGCGGAATAAAAATAGTGAGCATTTTAGCATACGCCTCAGAAACTGTAGAAGTATCAGAATTACTTGCACTCTGATTAGAGCCTGTGGAACCGTCAAGCCATACAGTTGGATTCCTTGATGCTTTTGTACTAGCACGAAGTTCATTTGCAAACTCACGAGCCTGGAAGGGAAATGAAAAGACGTTTATATAAAGATTACAAGTAACAAAAGAAAATTTAAAATGTAAAAGCGGATAAAGTAAATAAAAATAGGGTCCCAGCACAATTAGTGGTAGGTAGAAAACTTGTTCAGCCATAAGTAATACTAACAAACTTATATTTCGGATCACATCATTAATTCAATAAAGATGGTAGCTTTGGAAAACTAATTATGATTTAGGAAATGGTGTTCATTCAGGATGGCTTGACAAGGAAAGGGAACATAATGCTGGAAGTGGATAATTTTTCAAAACGGTATTAGAACTGTTTATTGTATATCTAAAGAAAATACAGGCAGTTAGTATAGGCTTAGAGCTGGCAATCGTAAGCCCATGCTATGAATATGCGAAATTGGACACACTTCATGCCCAATTAATAATATGGCCTATTTGGTTCAGCAAATTGGGCCCATGAGCCAAGCCATACTGGTTGGCCCAACCTAGAATATACTATTTAAACTCTGGCTTTAACTGGGCCTTCACATTAGTGTCATGATCTTACTTTTAACTCAACTAAACGTTTTTCAGATCACCATGCCCTTACTAAATACTAAAACAACATATAATTAAACCTTCATTAACAGCATGTAACCCTAGTCGTGGAAATGAATGTAACAGACACAAGTAAACACAAGGCTCTAGCTAAAACATCATATCTTTCCTGACCTCCCGGCGTAGAAGCAGATTCAGGGAGCTGCAGTAGGCTTTCCTCAATGGAGCCACACAATTCTTATCTAGACTCTGCAAATACAAATAAGAGAGTGAGAAAGAAGAGAAAACTCATAATATAATGAAGCGTGAAAAAATATGTGATGACATCCAACAGCTATATTGCGTAAAATTTATTTTACGGACCTTCAAGTGTTGCAAAAGGCGAGCATATGTCCTGCACTTGTACCGCAAATCAGCATGATCAGGCCTCTTCAATTGTCCACGCTGTAATTCATCATCAAGTGATCAGAAAAATAGTTGCATTTTCCCTCAACAAAATAATGTTTCTTAATCACTAAGTACCTTTTCATGGAAATTACCTGAGAAAAGTAACTCTTATCACTTATCATGAAATCCACCAGACTTGCAAAATAGTTTCTTAAGAACTCAGATGCTCTTTTGACAAAATTGTTTCTCAATTTGTCGAGTTCTGCCCGTTTCTCCCTAACCTGTGTGTTCACCCACCATTTTCAATAAGAGGAATCATTCCAAAACAATCATCAATTACGCATAGGCTTACAGCTATAATTTAACTGAAATGTCCATTTCTATTTCTTGGCAAGTCAATGGCATATATGTGTGTACTGTGTAATATATAACATATTTTTAAAGGGTAAACTGGGAAATAGTCTATGGTGGGAAAATCAGTGCCTCAAAAAATCCAACACTAAAAATTCCTTGGTAGATAGTCCCTAATCCTCGCCTGATTATAACCTAAATTTCTGACTCACTTACTCGATCTTCAAATGATTTGTACTAATTAAGCATTTGATTGTTTAACTTAATTAATCATCATCAAATTATGCTTTACTATATATCACTCACTTGAATATATATAGACGGATAGGCCTGATTATTTTACCTACATTTTTTCATCTTGTCCTTTTCTTTCAAGATCCCCATTTTTAAAACTATGGCTAGAAAAACAGTCCAACAGTCCAAACCAATCACAGAAACAAGTAAAGTACTCCTGGATCTACAATATAATTATGTAATTTTTTTCTATTACCAGTGTTTGCAATTAAACATTATTAAAAAAAGATAACAGATAATCTACATACAGATCTCATGTTCGCATAACATCGATCCAATTTGGGAACTTCAAGGCTTCGTAAAGCATTGGCTAGCCACTCACATGCTTCTATATTCTGAATCATGCGGGCCTCGTCAAATGAACCCCCTGTAAGACAAGCTGCATGCTGCATTTAAACGGGGAAAATTATAGTTCTAAAATTCCCAAGTGTGTGGACTTATGCAAGAAGCATAATCCAAACATTGTTAAATGAAATATCACTCCACAGTCCACATGGGAAAAAAAGTTGTGGGAAAACCTCAGATGGTATCCTCAGTTTTTCAAGAAGTGTTTCAAGTTCCTCAATTAACGATTTGTTGTTTACTGACTGCATTTCCAGCTTGTTATTTCTGGTTTCTATCTGCACATACAAAAAAAAGCATACTATTTCAGGTTAGAATATTCAAAAGATGTATTCTGGAGTAACTTTATCAAAATAATCCAATAAACAAGGCCACAAAGGTATCAAACAAATTACAAAAACAATCAATGATTAGACTAGATCTGGCACTATAGTTTCGTTAACCAAAATTGTATCACAGAGTATAGAGATCTATACCGACTCAATGTCTTCTCTCATGTACCGTAATTTCACATTGAAAATGCTAAGCCATTCATCCATGTCGTCAACACAGTTTGAAGCAGCCTCAAGCCCTTGTAATACCTAAAAAAACACGAAGAGACTAAATTAGTGAACACAAAAATCAACAAACATGCTCAGTTGTTTCTTTAGTTTCAATTGCAGCAATGTTACAAGAGTGGTATCACTAAGCATCTCGCACGGCACCTCTAATTAATCCAAAACAAAAAGAGGACAATAATGAACACCAATGCACATCCAACTTACCTCATTTATAAAAGGCTCATTCTCCAAAATTGAATGCACATTTGCTGCTTCTAACGCTTGAAGCTCACGCTTCAAGCGCTCAGAAAATGCCTCTGCTTCACCGATGCCCATGACATAGCTGTAAATTAGTGGTTCCCAAACACATCAGCTCTCGGTTCAAGCATTAAAAGCGTAGTAACATATCAGAATAAGATAGCATCATAGCAGTCAATCTCTCAACGCCATAATCACAAAAGGAAAAGTAGAACAGAACAAAGTAGAATATCTAAGGACTTTACCCGCAAGTCTCTGAACGTAAATGGTCAAATAGCAGTTTGACCCTTTACTTACTCTAAGGGTGAAAAAAATAAATGGAATATCTTACATATGCGCCATGATGTAGTTCATAATTGGCGCATATCAAATATATAACTTTGGCTTCACTAACTTGAAACTAAGATATAAAAATAGCATTTTTGGGAGGGAAAGAAACAAAGTGAAAACCAGCTAGTAAGTTTCTTGAACCTATAGAAATCTAATCTCTCTTTTGGTCAACATCTCAAAGTTCCTCCTACAAATAGTGTCCTAGAAAAATGTTATCATTATTTTAACGTTTTAAAACTGCATTTGATAACCTATTTGACCAGATGTGATGATGCAAATTCAAAGGAAGCGAGTGAGTCCAATTTAAAAGTTAAAATACATACGTGTCTAAGAGAGCCTCCATGTCCTCTTCCTCTACTTGAGACACAAGTTCTCGTTCAACTGTCACTTTCATGTCACCTTCTGCAACTGGAGGTATAATAGCAGGCCCATAAGCCCCATCTTGAAGGGGGGCTGGTTGCTTTTTAATAGCTGGAGTATTTTCCTGATAGACATAAAACAAACTTCAAGTTAATCGAAAAAATATCTTTAAAAAGAACAATTGAGATCAAAATCCATAAAACACTTGTTAGATAGCTAACAAGTGATGCATGAAAGAAGCAAACTGAATCATACGACTACACCTTAGCCCAAAGAGCCATCTCCACAACATCTATGCCGACAACCTTAGGAAGATGACCCAACATATCCTTGCAGGTGTTTAAGATGCAAAGCAGAAGTCGGTTTCTGCAACAGCGAGAAATGAAAAAATTAATTAATATTTATTACATGAAAAAAAATCCCAAGTCATTTTCATATACTGTAATGACTGAAATGGCAAAAGTAGGTTATATCATAGAATTACCTGTCATCAACATTGCGCATTGTCCATTGAGGTGGGGCAACACTCTGACTTCTAAGGTTATCAAAGCCCTTAAAAGAAATATAGACATAAATCACAATCAGGCCTCTGAGTTTCACAAAGGAAGTAATCATGGGATTCTAAATAAATAATACCAGCATAAAAGTGCATCCAGTCGGATCATTTGCCGAAACTTCCACTTTTGATAGATGCTTCAGTTTATATAGTTTCGCGGGCTACAATTAGATAAATAAATTGAAGTGAGCCAAATGATTACTGCTGTAAATGTGCCGTTCATTCTTAATCACCAATATGCATATTTGCTACAATTATTACTGCCATACGTTTGGTATTTAAAAAATTAATCTGAAATAAATCATTTACGGTTAAAAAAGGAATCTTACTTCAAGAACACCTCCAGTGGAGTATTTTAAGACACGAAGAAAAGCTGTAGTCTGTCGGCCTTTTGTTTCCGCTGCAAACCAACATGTGAGGAAACGGCATTTCATCTTAGATTACTTGCTTCTTTTAAACTATATGCAGCATGGACGATGGAACACAATAAAAAAAAACCGAATCTTTGTGTATGTCATTCAGTAAAACCGAATTACAAATAATTTTGATGACAATTAAACACCATCACACGCAATGAACAGTTCTCAACACTTTCGTGTAGTTAAGGTCTGCCACATTGCCAAGATATAAGAAGTAAGAACAATGAAAAGACTCGTGCTTTTAAAGTTTGATGACCCAAATGGATTTCGACCGGCCCGGAAAGCCATCGGTTCGACAAATCTGATTGTATTGAATTCTCACCTAGGTAAGAAAAACAAAAACTGGGCAGTAGCAGCAAAATGTATCTACACGACCCAAGCCTTTAACTAAAACTTGAGCAGTCGATGAGTGGATCAAACTAGATGAGCTAATTGTATGATGATTAACACCTCGAAAATTCAATATCCAGGTTCCGAATTCAAAATTCAACTAATACCCAAATATCAGAAAATAATTCCGCATACGAAAAAAAAAAAACAGGGAGGAAACAGAGTGATATCCAAAAGAAGTAAGTTTTCGTTTACTTGATAGAGCGAGAACGCGGGGCTTGGCCATTTGGCCGCGTCCTAATTTGCTGGATTTGCCCCAGATCCCACGGCTCTTGGCCACTCGGATCGACACTACGATCTCTTGCTTGGTGCCCTCGATCGCCGCCTCGCAGGCGCGCCGAAGCTCCAAATCGTCGGCGCTCGATTTCGCCATTTTTGTCTGAACTTTAGTGTGATGAAGAATACACGAAGACGACGATGATTTTTCTCCTTTTGTTTCGCTGTTGGAAGTAAAATATCTTTCAACGGTGAAACGAGGTGCGCTGTAATAAGTAATGTTTTAACTGCGGTTAATTTTGAAAGATAATTATACTTTCGCCCCAGTTGTTTAGGTCGGTTTTGACTTTGGAGTCCCGACTGAGTTTAGTCTTAACACCCAATAGCTTACGAAATTACAAAAACGTCCTCAAAGTTTTGTGTTCATGTCAATAACCACTTACCTACTCAAAGGTTAATTAAATAGAAATGCAGAGTATTGTTGATTAAATAAAATGTTTCAGAAAGTGGTTATTAAGATTATTTTAAAGAATGTATAAATTATTTTTATATTTATAATAATGAAAATTCTAAGAATATTTTAATTTTGGATGTTTAAAATATAAAGATTATAAGTAATAGTATAATTTTTACATACTGACTTGACAAATCTCATTCAAATAACAAATATATTATTGTTTGTGTTTCTCACTTGATATTTGATGGAATAATGGTGGAGAATATTTTTCTTAAATAAGTTGAATAATTTAAAAAATATATTCAAGTAGTAATAAAAGAGAAAAGCATAATTAGATGGAGGTAGTGATAAATTTATTGTATATTAGATATATATTTAATTTATTACAGGGTTGTAATTATATATAGATATCAAGATAAATTTTATTCAAGTTCATAAACACAAAGCTTGAGTCATTCAATATTCATTTTTGGGGCTATTTTAATTAATACAAACAGTTAGGGTTGTTTTCTGTAATAATCAATAACTATAAAGCACAAATACAATTTTCCACGCAACTCTTATTCAAGGTTTTTATAAATTAGTGAATTACTACATACTAGTAATTAATAGGGGTTGTTCTCTACTGAGATATTACACATGATAAAATGTAGATCAAGAAAAAATTGATCGAATAAATCATATTCGAAAATACAGTCTTTACCGAGTCCGATCCACAGTCGAAACACCCTATATAAGGGTTCGTCGTATCACTTGAACTACTAGCTCGAAATCACCTCTCATCCCGGAATTATTTCTGATCTATTAGGAAACTTCAAGTGCAACTTTATACGATAACTCGCATCAAAATTAGAAACTTGCCCGAAAGTTTGAACGAAAACAGCAAGTCCACGAGCAAAAGCAAAGGAACCCGTACCGCCCACCACGGTCAGCTCTTCTCTCTCCTTGTGTGCTATATTCTTGGCCTGTATGCTAACACTTCCAGACAACTCATGCGTATGAAACGTAAGATAAATAATATTAAAATCAGAACGAGCAAAACTCTCGACTGGGATTATGAAACCTTGCGCATTTCCAACAACTCGAGACGTTTTCCCAGGTCCTTCAGTGAGGGTCCTGTGGAAAACTAAGGCCTCGGCGTCTGGTGGTGCCGCCTGGTGAGAGGCGGAACCACCCACCTGAGGATGTTGGATGTAGAAGGACAAGGCTAGGTGAGGGCTTTTGTGGGTTTCCATGTGAGGTATTGGTGAGAATAATGCTAGGAGTATAACTACAGCTGTGGCTAGAACAACTGCAGTAGAGTATATAATCACAGACAGCATTATATATTACTTCTTTGTTTTTCTTTTTCTTTTCTCTTTTATTAGATTTCTAAGTTGAAGATCTCGGTGGTCTTGTGAGGTTTTGATTACAGTATGGGTTCCTTTAATACTGTACAATATGTTTTGGGTGTATTTGGTTGAGTATGGAAGTCAGTTAACCTAATCCACCTCGTTTTGGTTCTTCTACCTGATCCTAAAAAGAATGTCTTCTCCTAATGAAGAAAGGGGAATACATGTGGGCTTAATATAAGTATTACTTTTGTAGCTTTTAAGTTTTGGTTTTTTACAAATTTATCCCTGGATCACTAGGTTCAGGAAAGAATTAATATAGTACCTTGCTAAACTTATCATCTTAAAGTCGTAAATTTCATTATATTAAACTATCATATGAAAGATACATGCATGAGCAGAAAAATATGGGCAATGTAACGAAACAATACTTATATAGACTATAAGTAAGAATCAGAGTTTTTTTTATTATTATTATTATAATAAACAAATAAATAAATGTAGCGAAGATTAAAACAAAAATCAGCTATACTTCAAAATCACAAGTACTCACTTAAAGTTACAAAATCTCCTCTTCAAGTTGTATTTATCGAACAAGCACTCTCCCCTCTCTTAAGGTAGGTAAAAAAACAATAAATGGGTGTTTAATTTTTAAAGATAACTCGTTTTTTGCAATTAAGCTAAAATCCTAGGGTGGTTTTTGCAATTAAAGAATCAAAATAAGATTTACACCCTTACGAAAGGACATGGCTCTTTTTCTCCGGTGTGATTAATTTAGTAAACATTTTGCAAAAATTACACACCCTCTTAAGTAAGCATTTTGCTGATAACATCAAGAATCTAAATAAATGAAGAATTATTTTTTCTTACATAATTCAGGTGTGCGTTTACCAAGATCAATGTGTTAGAGGCTTTGGTTTTCGGATATGACCCATACTATTCACGAGATCCTTTCTAGTGCAGACGGGGAACATATTGATGCCGTGCAACCCTTTGAACCGCCAGAGAACATACGGAAAACTCAGTTGATCACGCGAAGTGAACCGAACCACCTCATTAAACCAAGTACACATGAACAAATTCGTCATTGGAGTGTGCTTCCTCACAATTATAGAAGCCTCGGCTAGAGCTGCAAGGGCATAATCGGAAACTTGTTCATTTTGCATTGTATGTGAAAGTTATTGAAGGAGGATATTTACTGGATTGTTTTAAATGGAAATTCCAAAAATAAATGCAATACTCATATAGATTTAGAACTAATTTTGCATTTTTTCAGAATAAAGTCGTTACCAGGAGTTTTGATTTTCGCAACTCTTGTATTTTTGAATTTATATTATTGTGTTTTAGAAAAAAATGACACCAGGAAACATAAGCATATACCTTTCTTCCCATTAAACCTCTTATCTTCTGGAAGACCATCCTTGCGATACTGTGCCACCTGAATCTCGACTTCCTCCGGTGTCGCCTTGTTTTTCTTCACAACAGCCTTTGCCTCATCGTACACGCTACTGCGGGCCCCATGTTCTGAAATCGCAAGCTCGTGATTTGAACGCCAGAGTAAGGCCTCCAACACACCCAGAGGGTCTCTCCGAAATTGGGACTTCGAGTCCACCCAGATGGAATATCTAGCATTCGGAAAAAGACGATGGGGAAGCATCTGAAATAAAACATTATAATTCGAAAATATGCATAAGCACCAAAAAAAACCAACCAATTTAAAGTGCTAATAGCAGGCACACAGCATAAATGTTCATATCGTGCATATTATAATACTGCCTTGCATAACCATAACACAAAAAATCCCCAAGACTAGAGTTAGCATACCTTTGGTACTTTACCATTCAATCTTTGGTCTCTAAAGGGTAAATCCCGGACTACTATAATACGCCATTTTCCAATAAAACGTGTATCATCAACTTTATGTCCCTCTGCTTCCTGTGTTGCAAGAGTAACTTCATCCCAAAATGCCACATAGCAGACCTTCATTCATTTATGTTATGAACAAAAGCATAGTTATATTATGTTCACATACACAGCTACAAGAACTTTTCATGTGGGATGGCAACCTTTTGAAGTGAATTCTCCGACATTCCTATAGGCTGATAAAGATCATCTCCACCACCAAATGCACATGTGGAGACTACAGCTTTGCAAGTCTTCATGTAACTTTCGTCTTCGTCAGAAATTCTAAAGCCTCCACTTTCACTGTAGAAACCACAGTGTACCTCAGGTCTCTTGGTTACCTATCACACATAAAAGTCTTAAGGAGTTAAGGTCAATACAAATGTGTGTATGTAAAATACAAGAGAAATATGAACAAGATATAACTCGTTGCCTTGTAAATCTGCTCTCTGTGCTCTAGGGTTTGGTTTCCAGTGAATAAATTAAATCTTGAACCTTCCATGTATAACGTGGACAGATTAAACGTCGCTTCTTCATTGGGTCTTTCAGTCTCCATAGCATAGACCAAATCTTTTACTGGGCTTCTAGAGTCCTTGTCAACAGGAATTTCCAGAAGGTCAAGTTGTTCCGGAGGTAGGAGCTTCAGACACCCTGTAATTCAGAAAAATATAGCCATACAAAAAAATTCAGTAGCAAATTATACGACAAGAAATTACAATTTTCAGGTGGATTGACATATGAGAATGCATACAAGCCTTGAGATCATCCAAAACTATCATTATTGATGGCCTTAATTCCTGGTAACAATAAGAAGTAATTAGTTCATTGAAGGAATCCTAACAAATTGTCTATCTCATCACAAGCTCTGCACACTGATAATCGAATAAAGTCGAATATGATCATAACACACAAATTACTGCAAATGCTAACTTCATAGACAGATCGAGCGAGTTACTGATGGAGATAGCAAACACATTTCACATAATTAGCAACAATATTTTTGCCAAATAGAAGCAAAACTCAGCACCCACACAAAATGAGAATAACTGACTTTGCCTGACGCCCCCAACAACCCGTGTAGTAGGATCAAGTCTGTTCAAGTTCCCCGGCGGCTTGACAACACTACTCCAGCTAGATGCAACATTTTCCGATTTCTGAATTTGCGGAGAACTCCGCCTCCCGCTGCCGCCGATACTGAAAGCCTCGTAAAGTAGGAGAGCGACGGCGAGGAGCAGGAGAAGAGCAGGCCACCACTTGAGGAGTTTACTGATGATTTTTCGGGTCAAGTCGGGTTTGGTCCTCGGGAAGGGTTTCTTGCGCTTGCGGAGGATTCGAGATCGGGCACGGGTCGAGGAGTCTTCCGGTTCGTCGTCGGAGACCGGGATTGAGACGCTGCTGTTCAACATTGAGGACGCTGTCGATAGCTCGATCGATGACCGCCGGGGAAATAGCGGAGGTAATGGAAACCGGTTTCGATCAAAACCCCTCAATTACCTGAGCTAATCAAAAATAGGTCGAGTGATGGAATAAGATCTGATTCGCCCATATTACGGCGGAGCTTGATTTGTCGGTTACTTTTGCCGGCGGATTGGAGAGGCCAAAGTCATGGGTCACTACTCACTAACTAACTATAATTGGAAATGTAGTTTTGGGCTTCGATTATTCATATGAAAGGATGGCCTAGCCCGAGTGATGGGCTTCGTATAAGTCAAACGTCCGTAGTAAAGCCCAATAATAAAAGCCCATTTCGCTTTCTCGGTAATGCAGTATATGATCACGAGTCGTCGCATCTAGTTGACTCGAGTTCTAATTCTTTCTAGATTGAAATACAGTGCGGCAGTGGGACTGAGTTGACCGGAAAAAAAAAAGTTAATTTTTAATAAATTTTGCTTATACATTTTTATAAAAAAAAAATTGTGATCTATAAGTTCTCATAAAAGCTCTTGTAATTTAAGTTCAAAAGTTTGTTTATTAAAACATTTCTATCATACCAAACTTTATTTTGAGTCTGAGTTATTATAATTACATATTTATCACTCAATTATTGTGCAACTCTTTTATTTGTGTTGGAAAATATTAAATTTATTTTATTTATATTACATTAAAATTACCTAGATAAGTCTTACATACGAAAAATAAATAAAATAAAATAAAATAAAAAATATGTTTTTAAAAAATGCAATTTAATAATAATAAAATTAGATATTATTTATGAATCAATCATTTATTTTATTAAAAAACATAAATATAAATGTAAACATGTAAAATATTACATATTGATCACAGGATTTGGTTTACAAAGTTGAGAATTTTGATTTAAAAAACAAATTAAAACAAATATTTTGAATTTTATATTTCAATTTAAAAGTATTAAATTTTGATTTGAGAAAAAAAAAATTGAAATCATATTCTTTTATAGAAGTAAATAAAAATTCATTGATTAAAATGTAAATGTAAATTTTAATACAATATTTTTTTACAGAACAAAAAATATTTATTAATATTTAAATAATTGTTAATATTTGTTCTGAGATCTTAAAAATATTCTCTTAACATAAATAATTTATTATTATATACTACTAGTATTATTTTTTGTAAACAATTATAAATAAATTATACTCCAGTTTATAGTTGATTGATTATATAATACTCAAACTATGTAAAAAAATTGAATATATGGAAAGGGACCGACTATTATTTGACTTTTTTGTTTGTTTTGGGTTTTACATTGTTTTCTTGGAATTAATTAATTAACTAACTAACCAAATTAATTATAGAATAAATTCTTTCTTAGTTTTATCTCCTTTTTTATTTTTGACTTTGAAAATGCTGTAGCTCTTGAAAATTCTTCAAAATAGTATACCACATTATAACACGCTTTCACACTGGGTTTTGGTTTTTGGTCGAATATATGAAGAGGAGGAAAATCATGGGGAAATTTCATCATCCCTTTTAGCTAATTTTATCAAAGATTGAATTTTTTTGAGAATCAGAAAGATTCTTAATTTTTCTGTTCTGTTCCTGGGTTGAAAGAATAAAAAGGTGCGTTTTTTAAAAATCATTTTTTTATGTATATGTATGTATATCTCTTGTATATTTAGTTAGAACTGTGGCATGTGTAAATTCAATGAATTATTTGTGTTTTTATAGACATCTGGTTGATTGCAATAGATTCCGTAGTTTGGAATCATAGTTTGCTTCTTGTCTGTATATGTGTTGTGTGTGTGCTGATGTGCTCTGATCCTCCAATGTATTCCTAATACCAAACAATTATGCGGGTTTCGATTCATTTAGAAATATCTGGTCAAATGCGTTATAAATCTTGGGTTTGAATCCTACCTTTTTGTGGGCTAATTCGTGTTAAGTCAAGTAGTTGCACGCATTTGATTTTGATTCGTAGCGAGGAAAAATGTGGGTGAAGAATTCGTTTTTTAATAAACTATCGATATCTTATTAGCTCTAGTTAAGGCCAGATCTAAATATGTATGTATTTCTTCACATAGTTTTCGATCCGTGTCTTCCTGCTGTTTATTATATATGTTGCTTCAGGCAATAAGAGGCTTCGCTGATCATCCATTGATTAAAGCTCGCGACTCAATGGGATGGCTTAGCAAATTTCTCAAAGGCCCGAATCATAAAGTTAGGGATGGGCAGTATGATTTCAGACACGGAACAGATGCAGTGGGAAATCATCCTTCTACTTCATGGGTAAGCAATATACATTGTTTGTTTTTACTTCGTTTGTTTGAACGCGTTGGCTTGGACTTTTCATTATCTTGGAACTGAGATTTTATCTGACAGACTTAATTCTGTGTGTACTTTGATTTAGAATGCGTGGTCAGAAAACGAAGATATAGACCGCGCTATTGCAATATCTCTTTCAGAAGAAGATCAGAGAGGAAAACCCCTGAATTGTGAGTAATACATCTGTAATTACAACGTTTTTCAAATTTACAAATATACCCTTCGCATATGTTTCTTTCTTACATATTGCACCTTACACGATGGACAGGCCTCGAGTAGTGAATTTGTAACTAAGCTAAATCTCAGGGGTAGTTTCTGTAATTATTCGGTAGATAAATAACATTGGCATAAATGATGTCCCTATAGCAAATAGTGTTGATAATTCATTTATAATAGTTTTTTAAAGAGATGGAATTAATGTGGTGCAGATAGGGACCCACAATTGAAAGAAGACGAATTGCTTGCTAGGGCTCTTCAGGAGAGCTTGAATGTCGAGCCTCGACCGGACCCATGGGGTAGAAATGCCAATGGCAATGGAAATGGATACGGATATGATAACATTTACCAACCTAGAACTTTCCCTCGTTCTGCCGGCTCCAGGTACACAACACTCCAAAACTACCCTTCAGACTTCGCCTAATTTACGCAATACCCCTTTGACGTTTGTTTCCGTTTTACAATTTTCACAATCGCAGGACGTGTGCTTCTTGTAACACGGAAATCGGCCAGAGAAGATTCTTGACTTGCATGAATGCCGTTTGGCACCCTGAATGTTTCAGATGCAAAGGATGTAACCATCCGATATCTGATCACGAGGTACGAAAAATTCTAAATCGCCTAAAGGCATGATCCATTTTTTTTTTTTCGATTCTATAGTTTTTCTTATTGGTGTCTATGTGATGTAGTTTTCCGTTTCTGGGAGCTATCCGTACCATAAAGCTTGCTACAAGGAGGCTCATTATCCAAAATGCGATATCTGCCGACATGTGGTGAGCAAGCTATCACGTTAGGATTAAAAAAAAAAAAAAAACTACACGAATTATATTCAAATTTTGTTTCTTTTCCGACCAACAGATCCCAACAAATGCAGCTGGCCTTATTGAGTACAGAGCACACCCTTTTTGGTCCCAGAAATACTGCCCTAAGCACGAGCACGATGGAACACCTAGATGCTGTAGTTGTGAGCGAATGGAGGTAAATTCTACTCCTATTTGGAAAACCTCTCGTCAAGATTCGATTTTTCTTATTTGATGGTTTCATTCTTCGAGTGTTTTTCTTGTCGATGAAGTCACGTGATGCTAGTTTTGCTGCACTGGATGACGGCCGGAAGCTCTGCCTTGAGTGCTTGGACTCGGCGTTGATGGATACAAACGAGTGCCAGCCCTTATTCATCGCCATACAGGACTTCTTTAAAGGGTTGAATATGAAAGTGACGCAAAATGTCCCGTTGCTATTGGTCGAGAAGCAGGCGCTGAATGAAGCCATCGGCGGGGAGAGGCATGTAAGAAACCTTTATAGTTGAAGAAATGAAACATGTATTTTTGTATAATTGCAAAAATACCCCCATGGTTCAGTCTAATTACACTAAATCCCATTAATCTATTAATATTACAAATAGTGCCCTGATTTGAGACATTTTTTTAATTAGGCTAAACCTCAGGGGTAGTTTTGCTATTAACCCTAGTTGCAATTCGTTTCTTATATTTGTATTTTCTCGTCTTGCCAGGGGCATCATAACATGCCCGAGACTCGAGGCCTTTGTCTGTCGGAGGAACAAACAGTCAGCACTGTAAGAACTCCTTTTTTTTTAAAGATCGAAAATTTAGCTGCTAGTCTCATTGGCTATATGTATCACCAGATATTAAGACGGCCGAGGATAGGAGGCGGAAGTCCTGTGAGATCTGAGCCTTACAAATTGTCACGTCATTGTGAAGTGACGGCAATCCTCGTCTTATACGGTCTTCCCAGGTTCTAATTTTCCACTTTTACTCCATTTAGTGCGAAATTCATGTTTCAATGTTTTAAACGCTATAAGCATATGCAGGTTGCTGACTGGGACGATACTGGCTCATGAGATGATGCATGCTTGGATGCGACTGAACGGTATGTTTTTTTCACCGGACACTATATTTAGTCGGGGTTAATTCGTTAAGAGAGAAAGATCAATGGTCTATTTTTGTAATTAATCTAAACCTCAGGGGTATTTTTGCAATAAACATATAATATATGCTGATGATGGTGACTTTCGCCATTTAGGTTATGGAAGCCTGAGACAAGACGTCGAGGAAGGTATATGCCAGGTCATCGCCAGCATGTGGTTGGAATCTCAGATTCTATCCATGTCAGACGGAAACGAAGCATCCACTTCATACTCCTCGTCATCGTCAGAAGATTCTTCAAGGTCTCCGTTTGAGAAGAAGCTCAGCAAGTTCTATAAGCATCAGATTGCAACAGACACGTCTACCGTGTACGGAGATGGTTTTAGAGCTGGCCATCAGGCGGTACTCATGTTCGGGTTACAGAGGACCCTAGACCACATTCGAAAAACCGGAAATTTCCCTCGATAAATCTGGTGGCATTTTTTCTATTTTTTGTCGAAAAAATTATAGGTTTGCCTTTTCCTTTATTTGTATTTTAAGGCCGCTTGTGGAGTTATATAGAATGTTTATAGAGTTGGTATACCGTATATAGTATTTTTGGTAAATTAAACAATTATTTGTAAAGTAAATTTCACAATTAAATATTTATACATCAATTTTTTACTTTACTCTCTTTTAATTTATATATCTAAAAATAATAATGTAACTTTTTTTATATCTTCATAAATTACTTAAATTTTGATCTCTAGCTCTAGTCTATAAATACACTATGACCCCCAAATTAGTTTACCTTCTACATTTTTTATAGTAATATTTTATTGTGTATGTTGACTGAAGAGAATCAACAAGTTTATACCATCAATAACCGAAAAACGTGTTACAAACAAAGACCAGAGGTTTCATCATCATTTTCAACATAGTTGGGATTAAGGTAGATCTCAAATTAAGGTAGATCTCAAATGCATTAGAAACATATTTTGTAGTTTCACTCTTCGTTTCCTCGGACCATGCAATCTATTCCGGGGCTATGTTGTAGAGCTTCATAAGAAATCTGGCATATAGAATGATAGGCACAAAATCAGTTCTTACCGCTCGGAAAAAGTGACGATGGTCCAGATATTTGTTGATTCCCATTCGGACTTGTATTGGAACGCTAGCCCAATACGTAAGAAGTCCATCTTTTTTCTTGGTTTCCATCTAAAGGGTGATTCTTACGTATTCAATGAAATTCAATGAAAAAAATATAAAAATATGTCAATAAAAAATATGTCAATAAAAAACAAAACAAAAGAAAAACTTAAAAACAAAATAATTATCTACCTTTTAGAAAGTCTTTCCAAAAACTATACAAGCTAATTTTCGTAAGCATAACATCACGGCTGACATTATATGCTCTACAAATTCCATCGATTTATATGCTTATACAAGTATTTATATAAAAATTAGTTACATATGAAATAAAAAAATAATAAATGTGTGGAGCACAAAATTAATAATTATGTGTGAATTATAAATTAAAAATAAAATATAATTGTATATCTTATTAATTGTTAAAATAAAAATTATTTTACTTATTTATATAAAATTAAATTATATATAAAATATAAAAATAATAAATATGTGTGGAGCATATTTAAAAATAAATTTGTTACTAATTGTTAAAATAAAAATTATTTTACCTATTTATATAAAATTAAATTATATATAAAATAAAAAATAAAAAATATGTGTTACAAATGTTTGCAATTTTCTCATGTATAATTCTAGACTTATAAATATCGTGTACAAAGGTTTGTAATGATAATTCCTTTTGATCCAATGTATTCATTCAATAATACGTTTTGTTAAAGTGTTTTACTATAATTTTATAGTATATTAAAACCAATTTATTTAAAGTGTTATAGAATAATTTTTAATTTAAAATATTTCTTAAATATTATAATGTGTACAATAATTTTTAAGTGATTTGATCAAGTGTACCTTTTAAATATTTGAAATTGTTCTTAAAAGAAATTCTAAATTATTTTTAAAAAAATTATTTTAAAATATATTGAAATATCTAAAAGGTAATTCAAATAACTTAAAAATTATCTTAACGCCTAAAAATATTATTTAAAATATTTAAATCATAATTAATGCGAACGAAAAAATTAAATTTGAATTTTTTTTATGGATTGGTATTATATTATTCTTTTGAATTTTTTTTATGGATTTGTATTATATTATTCCTTGAAAAAACATTGAATAAAATAATATTATTATTCATTTCCAATCCATCTAATTCTCATTCAAAATCAAGAATATCACAAGCTTATAATTAGTTACTACTAAAAAAGAATTCAAAATCAAGAATATCACAATCTTATAATTAGTTATTACTAAAAACACTGAGGTTATAATTAGTTACTACTAAAAAAGAAAATATTGTTTAGTTACTACTAAAAAGAAAATATTGTTAGCTCCCAAGGTCTAAACCCCTATGGAGTAGTTATGGTAGGTGATTAATATATTTTTTTTGTAAATTAGACAATTATTTGTAAAGTAAATTTCATAATTAAATATATTTAATTATCAATTTTATACTTCAATCTCTTAATTATCAATTTTATACTTCAATCTCTTTTAATTTATATATTTTAAATAATATTATCTTTTTTTTAATAAATAATATGTTTTCATAAATTACTTAATTTTTGATACAAAAAATATCAATTTTATACTTCAATCTCTTTTAATTTATATATTTTCAATAATATTATCTTTTTTTTAATAAATAATATGTTTTCATAAACCAAATTTTTTGTAAAAACCAAATAATATGCTTTGATTCCAGATTTACTCATCCCATTAGAGATTTTTCTTTAGATTTCGAAGGATATTGGCTGAACCGTTGCCTCAATTTGGTTATAGATTGAGATAAATATAACTAAGAGACATTGCTAATTTGTGATGTGGGATAGGAAGCTTTCCCAAAAAGAAAAAAAAAACACGCACTGAGTGACTGAGTATTTCCGATGTGGGATAGATCAACTTTTTTCTTGCTTCTCAGTATTTTGGGATAAATCCGGCTACCGAATTTCACGTCTTCTCCAAAATCCCTCTATTTTTGTTCAGGCACAAAAATTACTCTCTCAATTGAATAAAGTTTTCATCTTTACAGATAATTTTTCGATGTTTGTCTACGGTTTATCACTGAAAATTTCCCAAACAATTCTGTGAGATTTCAATTTGTTCTTATCGTTGACTTCTAATTTTTTTATTTTTAAAATTATTATTTTTAATCATTTGCATTATTGTCATCTCCTCATGTGTACATGAATCTCTAAATCTGATCAAACAATTGTAAGTATCTCTAAAAGAAGTAGTATATTTTTGGATGGTTTATACATTTCCGAAATAGCAAAGTTTTCGATCCGTCCATGTTAAATGCCCCGGCTCGTGCCATAGCCGCGAAGTTTTAGTAAAATTAGTATCTCAATCTGTTATTAAATAAGCTGCACTATTAAGCTTTTATTTTTAGAGTTGGGCTATTCTTGTTTAGTTTGCTGGCCCATTTATTTTATAGGATCCAACTCTTTGTTGACCCACTTTCCATTTTATATTTTTTTGGAATCGAGACTTCATCTTGTTGATGATAATTGTTCTCAAATTTGTTTATCAATTAATAAAATATTTTCTTTTTTTTCACATGCACAAACACTGGAAAAAAGGGGTTGAAATGGGTACATTTACTCGGTTGCTTTTCTTGTTTATTGGGATGAGTAGTAACAAACCGACAGTCACGCTTTCCGTAAATGCTTCTCAAGCCTCTAGGAAAAAATTATACCCGAAACCTTATTTGGTATATTTTTCGATCAGCCTTGATGTATATATAACCAAAAACAATCCGAGAATAATGTATCCGATTTTGTTCGTATAGCTTTAATTTTTTTATTTTAAAATATAATGTTTAATTTATTCATATAGTACTTTAAATATTCGTACTATGTTTGTCAATTTTATTGTAATATACTCTCTCACTCCCGTAGAAATGATTATATGTCATTTCTAAATTATAAAGTACATGTGACAATGGTAGAATACTAAATAGCTTGAAAATGGCATACAACTACTTCATAATAAAATATAAAAATTCAATTGAACTAAAAGGAAACTTTTTTAAAAAAAAAATAGTGAGCAAACAAAACTTTTAACGGATAATAACGAATAACAGTTTTGTTAGTACGTGTCCCTTAAAACAAACTAAGTCCTGAGTGGTCCATTGCAAAATAACAACAAAAATGTAATCAATTCAGTTCGTTTTAATCGAAAATTCATTTTTTTCGTCGAAAAAATACATGTGAACTCCACGTGAACATCTTTTTGGTGATTGAGCGCCACGTGAAAACTGTGATGGGATCATCGATCATGTTCTCTCAAACAAAAAATATATAGTTTATTCAATTTGATTAAAGAAATCATTTTTTGTCCGAAAAAACACAAATAAACACTTGAAGTCCAAACATCTTTCCGGTGATTGAATAATTGAGCGTCACGCGAACATGTTCTAGTAATCGGACATGTTCGTTGGTGATTGAACGCCATAAACGTATTTCTAGTAAAAATGTGACACGTGGAAACTGTTTTAAAAAAAAATGTTGTCAAGTGAGTTCAAAGTTCAAACCTCATTCTAACAGAGTCTACGGAACTCTACCAATTGATCTTACTAACTTGGGCTGTTCATGTTGAATACTAGTAAGTACTAGTATATATGTAATGTATTCGGATTAGGATAAAATCTAAATGTAATTTTGAAAATAATATTTTGGATTTAAAAATAAAAATATTTATTTTATTAATTAATAATTCGTGCATTATTTAGCATTAATAATAAATTAATATAGTCTTCTTTTAATTTTTTTAATTAATTTGTGATTAAATTTTAACATAATATTAATTTTGTCTCGTAAATTTTTTACACACTTTTTTTATGTCATAATAAATTATTATGAGCATTCTTAAAAAATAAATAATTACATTATTTTTTAATTTTAAAATATGCACAATTTCACCTCTATTTTATTAATATATTTCAAAAAAATTATTTACAATCACTTTATTTTTCAATTTAAAAATATATGTTAATATGTATCTAATTTTTTGGTTAAACTATTTTTTTAAGAGTAATTTAGAGAAAAAATAAGAATGAGTTTATGATTTAAAAATAAGTATTCTAGTTTACCTTCTTAATAAAAAAGGTAATCAATTTATTGCATATATATAATTTAATGTATTTATATTAATTGTATTCATAATTTAGGTAGACTTTTTAAATTTGATTTGTCTATTTTAACCTTTGTATTATATTAATGATATTTTCCATTTAATTTGTACGTTTTATTTAGTTATTGCTGAAATCTTAATCATTTGCGGAAACAGATTCTTGAAATCAATCAAAGCTTTTTTTAGAAAATAGTTTCTCATTGCGATTCGTTTCTTTTTTCAAAATTCAAAAAACAAGCTTAGCCGTTCTCGCATTCGTGGATGTGGTCCCGCGGATTCTGATGTCTTCGGTGATTTCCAGGACGTCAGATCTTGAATTGATGGCGAGGCACCGCTTAGAGAAAGAAGAGATGGACTATTGTTATAGAATGGAGAGGCACCGTTACTGTACAGCTCGCCGAGTACGATTTTGGGACGGCGGCAACTTATTCTACACGGGACTATGCGAATTTTGGTGTTCGTTATTTTCTTGGCAGCAGTTACATCCTCTCGCTATGGTCGTTATTTCTGGATTATTAATGTTTTTATCATAGTGTATTAGTTAGATAAAGCATTTAACATTTACACTAGTTTGTTCTCCTGTATGACAATCTAACAACGTTCTTGGTTGCAGGATTAATGGCTGGATATGTGGCTAAGATTGTGTACTGTGGTGAGGCGCTGCAATATCGTTTGGTGGCAACTTATCCTACACGAAACTATGTGATAATATACGTTCACAATTTAAAAAGCACAAAAAGAAAACTTGCAAAGAAGTTATTTAGTAACTGGTAGATGGAGAACAAGCGTCATGTGAATCCAATAAAGACTACAATTCGTTACACATGTAGTTTTTTTTTCTTCAACCGAGGTTGCATATGAATAATTGTGTTTCATGATTTAATAAGAGCATGGGTCGTTTGTTACCTATTCCTGGGCAGAGTTTGAATTGTAGGCTCATTATATATTTTCATTTAATTTGTTGAGTCTTCTTTTTTGAAAGGTAGTTAGGTTTAATATGTGCACCGTTTAGTGAAGATATTTCTTGTACATGAACTGTCAGAAGGCATCAGCAAAAAATTGTATATTTTCATAATTTATTCCCACAAAAATATTTTACAAATCATCTCATGTATATAGTTTGCGTATAGATGGTAAAAAGAATGTGCATAGCAGGGATGCAAACCTTTATCATGATGGACTATGAAATACATTCATACATATGTAGGTGAGCATCTGAATTTTGGCATACTACTTGTAATGTCAAATCGGCAGTGTTGGTTGAGTCATTATATATTTCAGTTTTGGTATTTTTGATTTTTTTTCTAGCTCGGCATCATATGTTTGTGTATAAGCTACTGTTTGGTCGAATCCGAAATTTTATATCATGTACCATGTTAGCAGTTATATATACCTTACCGGGAAATGTTGTATTTTTCACCATAATTTTCACGATAGTTTAAATTATCCATTTCTATTAGTGGGTATTGGTGTCTAATGTAATCATGATACCAGACTAAGACATTGCCATGTTCGTCTTTTTATGAATACTTTGAACAAACACAATCATTGAAAAAGTATCAAAATGTATTGTCGATCTTTTCATGAGACAAAGTTATACCAGTATTAAAGTCTAGTAGGAAATTAATCTGATCCTGATCTGGAACCAAAAGGCAATGACCATAGACATAAGCTCATCTCATGTATATTGTTTGGTTATTGACAGAAAAAGTTGCAACTTAGAAACACATGAAACTATAATGATGGAGAACCTGATTATGGACATGCAGCTGAGAAAAGGTTGTCATACTAAATGTAATGTCAAACCTGCAGTGTTGATTTATTCAACAAATGTCATGGACTACGTATGTAAGGGACCATATGTTTAAGCATAAGCTAGTCTAAATTTTCACAGTATTTTAAATGGCAGGGTAGTTTCCTTTGGGATTTGGATAACTGTTTTTAGGATCCATTTATGCCGGTGACAAAGTGTTTTGTTAGTCTGCATATGAAAACTGAGAACACAAAGCTTCAAGGTCAATCTCAAATATTTATTTACCAAAATACTGTGACAAACATGTCAATGACAAACTATCATTTCAAAAGTCTAGAAGAAAAGGAATATGATCCTGAAACTACAATCCAAAAACAATTAACATAAGGTTCTTGTTTAATGTGTACTTGTGTCCGAGTACATTATTCTCGGGACCAAAGTAGTATGGAAACTTAAAATTTTAATAAAAAATAATAAAATTAGAATAACATTATTAATATAATAATTATATTTTTATCTAATTAAATTTCAATTTATTAATATAAAATATATATATATTTTTTAAAATTTTAATTAATTAATTATAAGTAATTAATAATAGAAGGATTTCAACAGTTTTTGCTTCTCTCGATTTGGATTATAAAGCAGCACTCTCCTTTCTGTTTGATTTTCCGAATTTCTATTGGAGTTAGGTTGGGAAACTATGTTCTTACATTATATTCTGATTTTTGCTAGAAGATTTGAAAGACTGACCGACTAATCTCCGCTGTAGAAAATGGCCTACTCCAGACAGTGGAGACATTAGATCTCCTTCATAATAATGCCCGTCTTATCCACAGAGCTCTATCACCTGAGGTAATGGTTTGAATTTTATCTGCAAAGCTAGATAGATGTGTGATTTCTCTGTTATGGGTGTATGGTGATATTATTAGGGATAAAAACGAGTAGTATAATTTTCCCTCTTTTGTATTGATCATGATCTGAGTCTTTAGTTGCGGATTAAGGTGTTTCAAATATTTTAGTTATCTTCCCTTACAAGGGGCAATTAGGATGATGAGCAAACTGATTTTCGTAATTATATAAAAGGGCACAAATGTTTAGATACTGTGATCGTCACTATGTACGTAACTGTGGTATAACTATGTAAATAAGTAGTGGTATAACTATGTAGGTAACTATGTGCCCCATTTGCAGGTTGCGGGCTCTTCGTTTTCTTGATCATTTGCTTGTATGCAATTACTTATTTACTCAGTTTTGACGTGTTTCTTTAGGCACACAATGCAATACAACTCTGTGAAATATGATTTTTTTTTTAATGTTGCCACTTCTTCAATAGATAGATAACATGCAAAAAACTGAATTTCTGAAAGCATTATAATACATGTGGAAAGATTTTGACTCCCGTGCTTTTGCAATATAAGGTTTGAGTTTTTTAATTACCTATAGATGATGATCAAATTGAGTCTCATTTAGTGAATTTACTTTTTATATATTTATTAATGCTTGTTGACTTGCTATTTATTTGTTTATGCTGCTTCTGAGAAAGAATGTGAATATTAAGTAGATGAGAAATCATTCAGTTTTTTTATTAGTATTATTGTTATCTCATTAATGTCTCTTCTTACAATTACCATAAAATGATGCCTTAAATAAGCCTTTTATCTGATGTATGCTATTGAATATATCTTTATACGTTTTCTAATTGTATTTGTCATTGCCTTGGTTAAAATTTAGAAAAATGAACTCTGACATTATGCATCCAGGTACAGAATCTGGTAACGCAACCTATGATTCTGCCTATGGTTCTCACAATAGCAGAGTCCATCTATAATGAAGACTTACTGCTCACATTCACTGTTTATGAAGTTATTGTGTTCTCACAACCTATGATGTATGCTATTAAATATATACCTCTTGAAAATGAATTATTTTGAGTAATGAGAATCTTACTCAAAATACCTCTTATAGCTATATACCTCTTATAGCCATGGGGAGATCTTACTTTTGTTTTTGCCTAGCAGGCTAGTCAAGAGCACCTTATTCTGCATGTACTTTCCATGCTAGCTCGAGCTTATGATGATGATGATGCTCGCTTGCTAGAAGTCCTCAAAAGGACTAAACTACTGGCAAAACAACTTCATGTTCAGGTGATTGATAGTTGCACTCTGGTTCGTGAATTTTCTAATTTGAGCTTCTCGAGCCTGATATTTTGTATAATTTTCTAGCTCTCCGTGTCGATGGAAAATAGTTGCACCTTTACGAAGAGTGGTTCATCGTGGGATTAATATTGGGTAACTTCAAGGACTGCAACAGCTCCAACTCATCTCCTTCCTTCAACTACAATATCTACTCTGCAGCCTGCAGTAAAACCAAGTCAGCGTGCTCAAGGCACACCCTATATTTCACATCATCTGTGGCCTCCACTCAACAACTACCTTCCTGAGTGTTTCCAACAACGGGACGATGACATCATCGTAAAATTACAGCTACACGCCTGAAAATAGTATGACTAGCACCAATAGTTTGAGATGGGCCTTTGGCAAGCAAGCTCCCAGTGAGTCTCAAAGGCAGACTCAAGGAACAGCGGTTTGAAAATTTTGGGATCTATATTCTCTTCAAACAAGAATGATAATATTGCACCAAGGGAGGGGAAGTCAAGGGAAAACAGGGTCTAAAACTGATAAGCCCCTCTACTGGACTTGCTGTAGTTGACAAATTGATCCTTGTTTGGTGACTGAATTCAATGTGTTGGATGTACAGAACATTTGCAGAGCAGTAATTTCGGTTTATTATCTTCTGTGGACATTTTCAGTTCTTGACTTTTTGATACGGGTTGCTTGAGCTTTGGTGAATATCTTGTAATATACATCTTGTAGTATTTTGTAGCATAGTGTGGTATAGACTACTTTGGCATTTTTTATCTCCCTTTTTTTCTTTTTTCCATTCATTGTATTCTTTTACACAGGCAATACCAAATAATGGGGACAACATTACATAAATTGAGTTGATTTTGTGAAATACTCGTATGCATATCCACAGACGTTCTCCTGAAAGTTCAAGAAAATGATCGTTCTCATATATTACTCGTAATATCAATTCTTTCCTTTTGGGTATCTTTATCAATTATAGATGTCATTGTAAACGGCAGTCAGGTACACGTCTCTTGATGCTTTGCTGAACTCTTTATCTTTACTCGACTTTCTGAATTCAGAGAAAACCACCGGTTTCTTCAAAAGGGTCTTTGAATCTCTCCAGTGACTAGTCATCCACATTCTCATGAATACCATCTGGGCTTCATCATTTTCTGCAGGTGAGCTGTTTTGAATTTCCAGCCTCAGTATATATGATACTTATCCTTAGGTATATATATATATATATATATATATAACATGCATACATAAATCGTAAATGAAATCAGTATGTTTGCATACCACACATCAGGATATGCATGGATATTTGTGCAAAACATCTCTTTGATAAGATTGCCGTTGATGAAATCAGTACCGACTTGATAACCTGGGGTGTATTGCTTTCTGTCTGTAAACGAATCGCCAGAAAACCCTTCCATGCCTACTTCCAGAAGGTGTTTCTTGTCATATGCACTTGACATCGAGGTTTGTTTATGAGTTCCAATGCCATGATGGTAGGATCATCTTTATATAAGCAATTCTAGCTAGTTATTATGTTGCTTCAAGTAAGTACTCTCTTCTGTGCATAGTGTTCAAAATAGGTAAGACTGGCTCACTTGGTAATCTCGAAAATGTTACAACTTTATTTGAATTAATAGTATGTGTTAATGTGGTACAGTATATTTATTTGAATTAAGATTATTTTTGTACTAAATTAATTTAAATTTGAAAATGCATATGTGAGCAATAGCATAGATAGTAGTAATAGACATGGTGAAGACTAATATAATGATAATAATTATTTTATCCGAATTGGAGTTAATATGCAATTTATATAAAAATGTAGCCTACTGTTTTGTGTTCATACTCAGAAGTCAGAACCCTTAAATGGATTAAGAAGGAATGGACAACATGGCACAGACAACTCAAGAAAGTAGCTCTTGCTTCAACGGTTTTCCACATTTGGGCCTTTCGCCTGGAGTAAAACAGCATCATTCCACAAAGTTGGGGTCCAAGTAGCGGGCGAACACATGGGCACCATATAGCTTTCCTTCTCGAGGCTTTGCTCCATTCTCTACAGTCCAATCGATTGTTCCTTCGGCTACTTTATACAACTGCATGAACAGATCTGGGAAGTAGAAGGACATACACAAATCCATTCCCACTGCATCATCCTTACCCCAGTTCTGAAATAGCTTTAAGCGACGGTTGACCTCAGATTCATTAACATTCCCATGCTCGGTGTAATCATGAACATACTCGTTTCGAATCACTTTCAGGAAGTGATGATGATCAGAATATTCAGTCATCCCCATTCTAACTTCAAAAGGCAAATCTCGCCATACAGTTTTCAATTCTGGACTTGCATCATCACCATACTTTTGCAAAGGCACCTGAATGCAACATTAATATAAAAAAAAAATCAATAAAATCAACATTAAACACAAAGAGGTTTAATCACAGATTTTTTGAAAAACTCACCGTGCCAGATTTGGCAACCACCTTACTGTCACTAGTGGCCACCTTACTGTCACATTGTTTGGCAACCACCTTACTGTCACTAGTGGCCACCGTACTGTCAAAATGTTTGGAGACCACCTTAATGACACATTGTTTAATCATATTAATAAGGTCCGGTCTTGCTGGCTTAGAAGTCGGCTCAGAAAATTCATACAAATCCCTCAAAAAATCCATTCTTTTCCTTGATGGAAACCTAAATGGGTGATTAGTCACAATTTCCCTGCAATTCAATCGTACAAATAAATAAACGGCCACGATAGGAACATAAAAATCAGTAAATAATTAAAAAGAATCTTAGAAACAAAAGTAGTACTTACCCTGTGGAAACTTTCTTCACAAAATCGGACAACTCTTCTTCATAAGCACGGAGCCGTGCTCCTTTAACTAACGTGCTTTCCATGTTGGGTAACCGGTCATGTTTAGAAGAACCTTTCTCAAAAAATTTCTCAAAATACGTGGATACGTCTCGCCAATTAGACAACATTTCATCCTTGGAGTCTGATTTCCGAATATATCCGAACGATAATTTAACCAAGGTTAAACCGGGAATAAAAACATACCCATCGGACGTAGCCAACCCACTGTGAACATACTTCCGCTGGTGTAAAAACTTCACAGTCGAAAGGATTTGTTCTACATGTTTCAATGACTTTCTGAATTTTAACTTGTCCCTCTTTGGCTTGAAATCCGTCACTTGTCTTTGAAAGGCCAAAACAAATGCACATACAGCCTCAACCTCATCCATGGCTTGGTCGCCTTTGTTTCCTTCCTCACTGCCCACATGTATTTCAGTTGATATTACCTCAGTGAGCTCCAAAAATTCTCGACACTCTCTTTTCTCTTTTTCAGATTTTGTAGTCGTGAGCTTATTCTTTAGAAAGTTCTTATAATGCCCTATAACATTCGAAAGTAATATCCGTTTAGCGTCACTCTTTTCTGGAGACGCTTTATCCTTGTTTGCATCCTTTTCGTCCAGATATTCTGTATATCGCATCTCAAACATTTTTTTCAATTCTTCTTCTTCTTCCACTTTCAAATCGGTGACATCGCCTCTGTGGTCTTTCTTTTCTCCACCGGCACCACCTTCGCTGCCTTTGTTTTCACCACTGGGACCAGCCCGATCCATGCTATTCACGCTATCCTTGCTGTCCTTCATCGGATAAAAGCCCTTCGTCTTAAAGCCGACAGTTATTTCATATAATATTCCCTCAAGGCGATCCAAAATACCTTGACAATTTATTTTCTTTTCTTCAGATTTTGCAGTCCTTACCATATGCTCTAGATAAACCATATATGGCCTTGTAACCTCCAAGAGTGATAGTCGGTGTACATGAATCCTTTTTGAAGGTAATCTATCCCTGTTTGCATTCTTTTCTTCGACATATCTTTTATGTCGTAAGAGAAACAACTTTGCAAATCTTTCTTCTACTGCATTCTCATCAAGTTCCCTCGGCAAACGGGCCTTCTGATCGGCCTTCTCCAAACCAACATCGCCTTTGCTTTCTCTACTAACACCACCCTGATTCACAAAATGATCAATCAACATCTTTGATATCTCGGGATCTTCTTCGTTTTCCTTGAAATAGCTAGCTGGAAAATAATAGCGAAACATCAGCTGACCGGCACCGACCAAATATATTTCCATTGATAAATCCTCCAATTCACCCAACATTTTTTCAAAACCTTCTTTTTCTTCTGGGTTTTTAATGAAATCAGTCCTCAACAGATGCTTTACATAGTCCATATAAGGACTTAAAACCTCCGTAAGTGCCCTCCGCTGAATGTGACTCTGATTATGTGACCATAGATCTACGTTTGCCTCCCTTTCATCATTATAACTATTAATTCGTGGTATAAGCACCTCTAACATTCTTTCTCCTTCCTCGTGTAAACGGGCATCCTCCCAACCAACATAGAGTCCGTCGCCTTTGTTTTCACCACCTTCACTGTTTTCTCCACCGATACCAGCACCAGCCTCAGTCACTTTGTTTCCTTTCTCTGGCTTTTCTTCACATTCTGGCTTCTCTTCACATAGACCCTTTAATACCTTAATGAGATTCAAACATTCTTCCCTATCTGCTTTTTCTTCCTCTGATTTTGCAGTGCTCAACCTACTATTTACTCTGTCCATATAAGGACCTATTTCTTGCAAGAGTGCTCTGCGGTGAACATAACACTTTTCTGGAGACAATTTTAACTTGTTTGCCTCGTTCTCTAGATGAAAATTTGTTAATCTTTTTTGAAAGATTCCTTTTCCTTCCCCAATGTTATCCAGACCAACATTCAGATCTACTTCCCCTTCCAATCGCAAACCAACATCCAACGAATTCTCCTTAAAAACAACATTACCCCCATAATCATCCGGTAGTAACACAACCTCATGACCGAAATATCTTCCTATGTTAGGGTGGTCAATTAAATCATCGTCTAGCTCGTACATCGTGAGATCAAACTTGAAATCCTTTGATAAATGAACAAACAGATGAACTTCTCTACCTTCGAAATAGCCTTTGACGGGACTCTTCTTCTTCGCCATGCTAATTACATCTTCGTTGCCTTCGAATTTAACCTTGCGCATGGTTGCGATGGACGACGGAATCTCGTTCATGGTTGTGATCTTTCTCCCAAATTAGGGTTTGCGGGATTGGGGTTTATGGCAAAATACACAGGCGCGCGATAGACTTTGAGTGTTCGGGTCTATTTGGTTTGGGCTGGGCCCGATAGACTTTGAGTGTTTGGGTCTATTACTTAATACACATTAATAATCATTTTTATTTAATAATTACATAATTAATTAAAGGGGAGTCAAAATTAATTAATCTCAAATTGATTTAATAATGTGGCACTCAGTTTAAGAAAAATAATAAATTTTTAATCTTTTTATCAAAAAAATAAAAATATATTTAGTAAAAAATAAAAGGTAAAAATAACTAATTTAATTATTTTCTTTTTGAGTGAGTGTCAAATATTGTAAAAATATAAAGAAAAGTATGTTAACTATCTTGAATATTGATAATAATATATTAATTAACTTATTGCTAACAAATATGAACAATTGTTTTTAGTTAATATTTTGATAATTAATAAAAAGTGTATCAAAATAAATTAATCTCTAGATGTAATTTATTTAATACTCCGTAATTGATTTATTATTAAACATTAAATTATTAAATAATTACATAAAAAATAATAATAAATAGTAAAATGGATTTCGTATTTGTGATTATTTAATATTAATTGGGGAATATTTTTATATGCTTTTTAAGATATTGTTCACATTTTTTTATTATTAATTACTTAATAATTTTATGAAATTATTAAATATTGACAAATTTAAATAAAAAAAATTAATTGAATTTTTCTACTTATCATTGAACCGCGTGAAGTTCAAATTGTGTTTAAAAAGTCTTTCAAATCGGGCTGGCTTATTTACTAAAAAGTATCGGACCGAGCTTCTTAAAAAAACTATGATAAGGAATAAGTCAAACTTGAGCCTAAAAATTGTACATCAAACCCAAACCTATTTAAGTAGGTTGTTAGTAGAGACAATACTGTTACCCTCCTCGTGGATGAAAAATCGTAAAGCCAATATATAGATTGTTACGGTATTTACCATTCATTACCAATATAAATACAGAAGTAAATAAATTAATGGAATCCAAAGATGGTAAGGCCACTCTATAAACCTTGGGACGGGCATTAAGGACATTGTGAGGAATATTTCTCTCCCTCAGTAAATCAGAAATGTGTTCCGAATGTTCAACACTGCACCAGAAATCAAAACCCATGTAAGTTATTATGAGGGGTATGTACACATTACAGTAATCGTACTAATCAATAAATACAAATTTACAAGAATTTAGACATAAATACCTAGTTGTCCCAACAAATACAGGTCGACCAAGACGAAACATATCCACGATTTCTGCACAAACATATGCCCATTTCCCTCGAGCAGTCTGAAACCATACACCATTCAAAGCACAAACAAGTCAAGAGATATACTTAGAACAATAAAAATAGATATTGAAGAATTTATTTGTCTTACTGCAAATGCCTGCATGGGATAATCTTCACAATTATTTGGCATATTTGTGGGCACTTCAATAACTGGCGTTTGAAACATCTTCCTGAATTCCTTCTCCTAGAGTAACAAAAAAGAAGCTCTTATCTACAGGGGATAACCTTCATCATCATTAAAAACTAGTTCAATTTATTAGAAGGGGTAATTTCCAAAAGTACCCTTGAGGCTTAATCTTTTTTTTATTTTAAAGCAACCTTCCAAAGTTACAAATATTACCCTCCAGATTTTATTTTCATGAACTGACCCTCTTTTTAAGGAAAATTATTCAGATTGTTATTTGTTTTATTTAATTAGGTCAAATCTTAAGGGTATTATTTGTAATTATAGTACTAAAATGTGAAGTGCCTTAGTTTTTGCAGTCCCAGTCATCCCCGAGAGCTTGAGATATAGTTTAAACAGTGACTGGTAAGTAATTTGTGCAAATGTGCAATAGCAACAGAATCACCCTCAACAAATTCAGAAAGTACGAATTTAAATAAAAAAAAATCCACAAAGCGAATATAATAATATAAGGAAAGAAACGAGTCAATGTTCACCTAGCCCAATGATCATTCTCATCCCATAAGTCATTTGTTTCTAAGGCCATCTCGCACAATATTATTCCTTCCTCAGTAAGTTCTACTGAGTTATGCTTAAGCTCCACCGAGTAATGCAGTCAGTTAAACATAAAATGTTTAAAAAAATCTTGAAAGCAACCCCCCACCTGCTGAAAGGGATAAACCTCCAGGGCAATTCTTGCGACATGTCTAAAAAAGGAAAAAAACAAACGGTGAAGAAAATTTAAAGTAATAAATAAATGGATTAAAAGGCGAGAAAAATGGACTCACAAGCCCTTGTATCAACAACTCAGCTACGTTAGCGGCCACTGGATATCGTTCGGCATTTTCAGTTGTCTATAATAAGTAAATATATATTGAAAAGGGAAGAATAAGGAAAGAATTTTGGATTATCAGGATCTGAAGAACAATGAGCTACAAGTATTCAAATTACCGAATCACTTATCAACAGTGGATTTCGTCCTTCGTCAATGAGGACTGAGTCAACTTCATCAACTATTGCGAAATTGAAGGGTTTGGGCCTGTTTCATTTTATTGAAATAATGTGTCATTGTTAACCTATGAGATTACAGATTAACTATGGAGTTACAAAGACTGGTGGTTTACGATCTCATCACAAGTTTTTCTCTGCTTCTATAAAGGTTATCCCGCAAATAATCAAACCCAAGCTCCTGAAGTCATAAAAAAAGAAAGAAAGAAATATAATGGCATTGTAAAAGCAAGGTGGCAAACGGAAAATTCAAACAAAAAAGAACATGAAAAAAATTGTCTCAAATAAGTTTACGCAGAAAGAAGCAGTAACTTCTTGGCATGGTTCGTATACTTGGAAACTTACCGATTTTTGGTGTATGTGATGTCACATCCATAGTTCAATCTTCGCTTCTCTGCTTTCATCCCTGTCTGCACACACAGAGACTGAGACAGCATAAGTTATGGGAAAATTAGTGCGTAAATCCACTTATTTTTCTTGTTATTTGGGACTCTTTAGTCTATGGTTGAATTTAATACAAACTTATAAATCAGAGCAAAAGTTTCTGATTTTTTTTTCGTTCTTTGAGAAACTATAAGACGTTTTCAAACACAAGCAGAGCACATACAATGAACAAGGGTTGGAGTGAAATACTTGGATAAGTCTAAGAAACATAACAATTGTCATTGTTTTTAAATTTGTAAAAACACATAATGGGCACGCATACCATGAACACCATCCCCACTCAGGGCATTGAGATAAGCAGCTAAAGTGGACACTAAGGTTTTCCCTTCCCCAGTTTTCATTTCTGCAATTGATCCATCTTGAAGAATGGCCCCACCAATTATCTGCAATAGGAAACAACTTTAGACACACTTTATACTAATTCGATATTGGAAAAGGGAGAAGGGGAGAAATTCTTGGTTATCTGGATATCCAGAAACCAAGAAAACCCTTTAAGCTACTTTACGATTTTTGTTTCTATCTATAGACAATCTGAACATCAAAATGCCGCATTCCAAGCTTCCTTTTCGCAGCTTCACGAACTACAGCAAACGCCTCTACAACAGATGAGTTCAGAAAAGAATGAGTGATATACAATACCTGAAAAGGAAAATTTCAAACCAATCTACAAACAACCCATAAACACATCAACAAATAAACAATAAAAAAAATGTAATCTTTAACTTAAATTCATTAGTAATAGATCAGTTGATTACATACCAGCTTGTATACCAGGTAGAGTCTCGCCCCGTTTCAACCGCTGGCGAAATTCAACCGTCTTTGTGCTCAACTACAATAACAAGAAGAACAGAAACAAAACAAAAAATCAAATTTAGTTTTTTCAAAGATATTTTCTAATATTACTCAAAAAAAAAAAAAAATTGTTCGTCCGATAGCTTCTGAAAGCAGGGTTCTAGCTCATTCACATGTTTCACGAGCCTGTAACAATCCTTAACAACCCAGAAATTTACGCTCTTCAAATCAGTCCATGTTTTCTCAACCCCACCGAATTTTTCCTAAATATGATTAATCATAAATATAAATAATATTATAAGAAGATAAGAAGAGTTACATATATAATTCGTACCCTCAGAGAAGATGAAACGGGAGATGGAGTGAACCGACGGCGGCTCGAAGTAGAGAGGGGAGGGAGAATGAATGGGGGAGTAATGTATTTCTGGTGCATAGAAGGGTTGTACTCTGACGGCGTCGGAATTTCGGTGGCGGGACGGGGAAGATGGAGAAGGAAGTGGCTGTGCTCATCGGAGTTGGATGGGTTTTTCGAGCTAAGGTTTAGTGAAAGTCAATAATTTTGACCAGGAAATGTAAAACGGTGCCGTTTTATAGTTACAATTGGTTTTGCCGTCGTATTCAGTTAGCATTGAGAACGTAACATCAGTCAGCTTCACCGAGACCATCACTCACGTCGCCTCTCTTGGAAATAGCCGTGGGACAAGAGTTGGGTTTTTTCTTTAGCGAAGCGACTTCGGCATTCTTACGTAAGACAGCTATGGATTGGGCCGTTGCTGAAATAGAGGACCCTGAGATTCGAAGTTCCCAACCAAATAACCCCAAGTTTTCATTTTTGCATATCACATTTCCCTGTCGTTTTTAATTTCTTAATCTAATAAATAGCGGCAAGAAATAAATTGGGGGCTATTTGGAATGTTGAGGGGTGTATTGTAAATTTGTAATACACCAATAATGTAAGTCATCATGTTAGCTGACAATTCGGGGCCAAAATGTTGAGGGGTCTATTGAATTTTGAAGTTTTCATTTTTTTTTTTTATTCTTTTGTAAATACTTTAATCCTCGGGGAGAAATTTTGTTATCATCCCAAACTGTATTCAAAGAAGGTCTCGTGAAATAAACATAGACCCTGCGAAAGAACAAATGATTAATTTATAGCATTAAATTATATCTCACATATAATATACTCTAATTAAAGGGGGTTTAATATCACATCAAACCCTCCGGTTGATTTTAATAATGTTAGAATAATAAGGCTGCCTTCTGAAATGTTTATACTCACGAGTTATGAATGGGTATATATATATATAGTCAGTTTCTTATTTAGTTGTTGGGTCAATTTAGTCGCTCCAAATATTAATAATTTATAATGTGTCAAATTCTGCTAAGATATAGTATTGTTTTAAACTAGTATTCAGTATTCACAATACCACTCTTGTAAGAACAAAAATGTATTGCAGTGCTTGATAGTTTGATATGGAGCATTCGAATAGGAACTTGGATCCATGGGATCCGAGTCGTCGTCCTCACTATATGAGTGTTTCGTATCGGACCTGTGCAACAAACACCTTACTACCAAGTTGCAGATGCAGAAAATAGTCTTTTTACCGGATAATGAAGAATACATATTTGGCACCCAGACTCCTAAAAAGGAATAACGCTGCGCAAGAAACAAGATCCAAGGAAGTTGTTTGAGTTTACTAACAATTTTGTTCTCAATTTATAAGTTTTTATTTTTGTATTTTTAATTTCAATTATGAATTTCTTTCCAATTATTTTATGTGATTTTTATTTAAGTATGAATAGCTAAATGGAAGGCTAAATAGAAGTTGAGTTCAATATTAACTAATGCAATCATGAAACTAAGCACTAGTTTTTTTTTTCGATGCTCTCAAATTTTGATCTTAGACTTGGTAAGTCAAGTGAGATAAACAAATCATTAGTAAACTTGAGCAATCCAAGTCATAAGCATATATACTGACATACTACATAGAGAGTTTTATTGTAGATGTAAAGTGTTGTCGGGAGTTGGCGAGTAATTTTATGACCAACACACTCGTGTTGTTTTATTTAAAGACTTTACTAAAATTGTTTGAGCAGAGAAATTCTTAGTGCAGTTACTTGGGTCGATTTGTGTAAACAAGAAAGGGTGTGGGCAGGAGTCTTGTTCATTTCATACATTGTTTAGTCTATAGTATTTTCTTTTCCATACTTTGTTTTTTAGTGCCATCTATTATGTACGATATTTGCTCTCTCTTTTGTACCATATTTGACTCGATGTTTGTCATTTTTCATACAAACTCATTCATGCTGGATTAGCCCTCGCCAATGTCTATTTGTGGTTGAAATTTTAAAAAAAGGTTGAAATTAGTGCGATGAACTTCCAAGCCATGAAGAATTGTACATAAATATCTTATAATCACATACCCAACTTCACAATCACAAATATTACGACTTTGAAAAGCAAAAAAAGGAAATGAAATCAGTTCAAAACATTGTATCCAAAAACATTGTATCCAAAAACATACAACATTAACTTAACATAAGAATTGATAAAAACAGTTCATATACGTTTATGTCTTAAATTTAAACCTTTAATTTAAACGCCACGCTGGAAATTATATAATAATTTCTTTAATACCTTCTTCACGTCCCCTTTGGATTGATACTCAAATATACCTGCAAAATCAAAGTGTTGAAGGTGTGAGAATTATCGCAAACTACTCAAAAGTACCAGCAAAATCAAAGTACACATTGAACACATATACTCTCCAGGGTTGAATTTGGAGGATCACCGGAAAAAAGTTTTAAACTTTGGTAGGACTTGTTTTTATTTTTTCAAAGAGAGACATTAGGAGTCAAATTATACTTTCTCAAACTCCAAGGATCTAGTATTTTTTATGCTCAGAAACATTGAAAATCTTTAGGATAGGACTTTCTCAATGATGAACTCTCCGACCAGTGCAGCTGTGCCAATCCCTCCAAACAATTTTAAAATATCTAAATATGTATTAGGGGTTGAACATTTTGTATTAGACTATAGATCTCATTTGGGTGTGATAGAGGTTCATAGAAATGTTCCTAGCTAGATTCATGAATGAAGATTCAAATAATAAAAACAGATGAAGATTGATTTGGTCAGAAACACTAGATGAATGCTGTTTATTTCCTTTAATCACACTAATAAAAATGCCGATAAACAAATCTAAGCTGATCAAAACTACTAACTACATTTTTTTTTTCATAGTATGGAAATAATCCTAATATTATACCCCAACAATTATGATACTGTAATATCATCTTTCTATTACAAAGGAAAAGACGTACTGTATACACATGAAGTAGCACTATGGAGTGAGTATTTGTGATTTAAACAGATATGTGTGGCACAATCAAGTTTGGGTTCACCTCAATTTATGGAAGAAAAGTGTCTGAAATTGATTTAAAGAATGGAAATTGACAATCAGACATAACTTGCAATAAAAAAAGATTACTTAAAACGATACTCTATATCAATGAGTAGGAGAACATGCATGAAAAACAATAATACCTCATATAGATGAAACCACATTGGATTTCCATAATTCACCAACACAAAACTACTAAAGTACTCCTATTTACCAACACAAACACACACTTGGTAGGGAACCGCTGAATAAAATAAAATATTATGAATCAACAAATATATTAAACATAAAAAATTACTACTCCTAAACTTACCGGAATTTCACTCAATAGTCATATTCAGATTCATTTTCAGATTCATCTTCCGATTCAGATTCGATTTTCCGATAACCTGGGACCAAATAGTAATTTGCACTACTTTCTGCAAAAAGAATAAAAAAAGTTAATGCTCTAAAAAATAACTATGCATTACGTGTAGCTGATTCAAGAATATCACAAGCACATTAACAAAAGAACAATATATTTACTCACTGGAAGGAGATGGATCAGACCAAAAGATTTCGAGACTTGGAACTTGTACAAATTCATAAGCTTCTTGGGGTTTAAAGCCCTCAATGGACTCAAAACTTCCAACAAAATCATGAGCAGAAGTCGCAAACGGGCTGGGTCTGTCACAATCTACCAACTCGCATTCTCCCGTTCTAACGTCAAATACAAGCATGTTCACTCCGGTTTCGTTTACACCAACATCTCTCAAGAGAATTGATTTCCCATTTGTAATATTTATGCATCTCTTTTTAGGAAAAGGCTCAGCAAAGGAAGATACCATACTCCAACCACCATCTGCTGCATCATCCATAATCCACACATTATACACTTTTTTCTCTACGTCTTTTTCTACCAGAGCGAAATTCCCTTTCCAGTTAGCAGTAAACAACAAGGAACTATCCGGAGGCAATGGGAAGGCGTTATCTTTGGATCCAAGTTGTTTGCAGAGAGCCTCGGGTTTCATGAAATGTAGGGGGAATGGATTTTTATTCAGCGATAGCAACAGCGTTTTCAAGTCGAGCGACAACACAAAAAAATCCCCAACATCCCGACCATCGATAAGTTGAAAGACAATCCAATAAGCAACGTCCCCAATAACAGCATCACACCCGCTAACCGCACAGGGAGGGTTATAGAAAGCACCATTGAAACCGACAGGAATCTCGCTCCAGGTTTCAGGAGAACCTGAAACCCACAACGAAGCTATGGTTGTGTTGTCGGGTTTAGAAACAATCTTGGCTAGCTTATATTCTCCGTCCCACCAAAAGACAAAAGCAAAAGTGTAGGTACGGTAACTATCAGAGGATTCAGATTCAGAGGGTACCGGGGGGAGTTTCATGATATGTCCGGTAACAGGGTTGAATATCCAGATGCGATCAAGACCAGGGATGTCCTGTGCCACACATAGTAAGCCGTTGACCGAGCCAACGACAGCCACGGCATTTGATAAACAGAACATAACAGACGCGCAGGGAGTCTTTAGACTCTTCTTAGAATACGGCTGTTGGGTTTCGTGAATTAGGAGGCAACTGTTCGATGAGTCGGATTTGGAGTGCTCGAGATGGGCGGACATGAAACGGGGCGACGAGATCAAGGTCCGCCAAACCTTGCACACGAGCTTGTAATAGAGGAGGTGATTCGCAGGTAATCTGAGCAGGATCAATCTCCAAGCCCACATCAATCGGAGTTCATCTTTTAGTTCTGGAACGTACGATTCTAAGGAAGCAGCCGCCGCTGGATCTTCGTATCTTACCATGCCGAGAGCCCAGTCAACGCCTTCGGTACTTTCTTCTTCTGAGAGGCCGACCATCATCTCAACGAGACCCGATATGCTTTCTAGCTTTGGTTTGGTTTGGATTTTTCCTCTGCCCAAAATCATATCGAATTCCTTAAACATTAGGGTTTTATCTTGCCACGATCTATATTTGACAGCAACTTCACCCATTTCGGCGAGCATTCGGTAAAGTTCTTCTTTTTCCGGTATGCGGCGGCGATTGGTAGCAATTTCGGATTTTTCTTTTGATTTGTGGGATATGCTGGGGCTCAGTTCTCGGATTTTGGCAGCCATGGCGGAGAGACTCAATTCTCCGATTTGGGTAGCCATTTAGGGTTTGTTTTTTGAGGAAGGAGATGTGAGTTTTTTCTATATATATATATATTTGGATCATCGACCTTTCGGGCTACACACCCTTTAATTTCAGATTTGGGCTTCGGCTTTTCTATTCAGATTAGCCCAGCCCAAAAATATAACAATCCCACAATTGAAAAGATGTTGCGTGTGTTAAAATATTTGTCACAAAATTAATTCCACATTCTTAACCACCATTTAATACCAGTATGTTTGAATTGTAAAATAAAGGCAAAACTCTATGAGGGACTAAAAAATTATTTGTATGATATTCGGATTTGAGTATGTTAATACCTAAGTTTTGAATTATTATATTATTTTTATTTTAACCTTCTTCTAGATTTATTTTGTTCGATAACCATAATATCGATCTGAAATTTGGACAGAATGTTCCCAACTCACCATTTTCAATTAATTATATTACTATATATATTGTATTACAATGTGAATTAATATATATTGTTCATTTTGTTTATATTTTTTAAAATATATTTGAATAGTCGAATATTCTAATAAATATTCTAACAGTCTAAGAAACTCAACCAATTCATTCATCTGCTAACTTGGGTTGTTCATGTTGAATACTTAGTAGTACAGGCATATGGTTGATACCGAAAAAAAATATTAAGAGTTATTCTTATATAAAGTTTTACAAAATAAAAATAATTTTTTCTATAAAAAATAATATAAATATAAAAATAATATACTTACAATATTATTTATCTTTAAATTCACAAAATCAATTTAATAGTTTTTAATAATAAAATTTGACAATATATGTGTAAAAATTACGTTTCACATACAAATTAAATAAAATATTAATAAATCTAAGGATTATAAACTTTGATTATATATTATATGTTATTGATTTTATTAAATAAAAATATTACTAATACATATTTTATTATATATTAAGAAATAAAAATATTACTAATAAATATTTTTATTATATATTAAGGTATAAATTCTTAGACGACAATTAAAAAATGTATAACTTAGAGTTTATTCCTATTTATAATTGTTCCCAATTTGGGATTTTAATTTTTTATTACTATATGGAGTTAAATATATGTATTGTATTTAGATTACGATAAAATTTAAATATAATTTTAAAAATAAAAATATTTATTTTATTAATTAATAATTTGTGCATTATTTATCATTAATAATAAATTAATATACTATTAATAAGTAACTATCTTTTTTATTAATTGATGATTAAATTTTATTTTAGTATAAATTTTGTCTCGTAAATTTTTTAAAACATTTTTTATGTCCTATACAATCATTATATGAACATTGTTAAAAATAATTACATTATTTTTTTATTTTAAAATATGCACAATTTCAACTTTACTTTATTAATATATACAGTACTTTTTTTATTCAAACGGTTATCAACTTATAAATAAAACGCTTATCAATCAATTTTATTCAAACGGTTTTTTTATTCAAACGGTTTAAAAACTTATTTACTAAATAAGACGTGAAAAGTTATCGTTCTTAAAACAGATTATAACTATGTTATACCCTTATCGGCTCTGATAGCTTATCCTCTTTTAAAACAACTTATAACTATCTTACAAGTTATTTTAAACTAGTAAAACTTTCGCGATACGGTAATATTTAATGTTTTCATTTAATATTAAATAAAATACATAACATTTGATATATGTATTTTTTATAATTAATTATAAATTTTATACTAAGTAACATTTGATATACAATATATTTTTTAATTAGTTTGTTTTTAAATTCTAATTTTATCAATTATTTATTCTACTATATTAAAAAGTTAAAATGATTAATTTTATCCTTCAAATTTTATTTTTGGAAAATAAAGATTAATTACTATTGAAAAATATAATTTATTGAATTTTGTATTACATTCAAATAAAGATTGACATTAGATTAATAACTTATTAATTTAATGTTATAATAAAAATTATTTATATAAAACGCAAACAACTTATAACTATCTTACAAGTTATTTTAAACTAGTAAAACTTTCGCGATACGGTAATATTTAATGTTTTCATTTAATATTAAATAAAATACATTACATTTGATATATGTATTTTTTATAATTAATTATAAATTTTATACTAAGTAACATTTGATATACAATATATTTTTTAATTAGTTTGTTTTTAAATTCTAATTTTATCAATTATTTATTCTACTATATTAAAAAGTTAAAATGATTAATTTTATCCTTCAAATTTTATTTTTGGAAAATAAAGATTAATTACTATTGAAAAATATAATTTATTGAATTTTGTATTACATTCAAATAAAGATTGACATTAGATTAATAACTTATTAATTTAATGTTATAATAAAAATTATTTATATAAAACGCACAAATAAAAACTGCCCGTGCTAAATTTTTAATGTAAGAAATATTTAATTTAATTTTTGTGGTTAAAAAAAAGATATTAAATTAATTTTAATTTAATTTTAAAATATTAAAATAATAATAATAAAAATAATTAAATAATACAAAATTAAAAATTAAATAAATAAACAAACTTAATGGATCTTAACCGAATCGATTTTAATTTATATGAACTGAACTTAATAAGTCTGAACTGAAGTAAAATGAAGCGAATGAGAATACATGAAGCGCTTAAAGTGAAGTGAATTTAGAATAACTAAAAGTGAACTGAGAATAACTACAAAACAACTTTACTTCAGTTTAGTTCAGATCCATTAAGGTCTGTTCTTTTAGACTGGAAATGTCTGATCTTAACTGAACTGACTTTAATTTATCTGAACTAAACTTATTAAGTCTAAACTGAAGTAAAATGAAGGAAGGTCTGTTCTTTTAGACTGAAAATGTCTGATCTTAACTGAAGTGACTTTAATTTATTTGAACTAAACTTATTAAGTCTGAACTAAAGTAAAATGAAGCGAATGAGAATACTTAAAGCGCTTAATGAGCCTGAACTGAAGTATACTAAAGCGAACTTGAGAATAACTACAAAACAACTTTACTTCAATTCAGTTTAGTTCAGATACATTCAGACCTGTTCTTTTGGACTGAAACTTGAACTAAACTGAACTTAAAACCCTGAACTGAAGTATACTAAAGCGAACTTGAGAATAACTACAAAACAACTTTACTTCAATTCAGTTTAGTTCAGATACATTCAGACCTGTTCTTTTGGACTGAAACTTGAACTAAACTGAACTTAAAACCGGTTATAACTATCTTATACCTTATCGGCTCTGATAGCTTATAACTATCTTACAAGTTATTTTAAATAAACTTAAAAAGAGATCTTAATACTGATTCCGTATTAAAATGAAGTGGTAAGTTTTAATTTTTTTTAATAATTAAAATCGTAATTATATATTTAATACGTCATCATCTGGTGAAATTCGGCGTAATCCAACACCCCATTCCCGTCGAGATCGTAGACCCCAATCAGGGCCTCGCATTCCTCGACCGATTTCACGTCGACTCCGAGGCGGCGGAGGACGTCGGCCAGCCCCTCCACCGTGATAAAGCCGCTGCCCTTCTCCACCTCGTACACCTCGAAAGCCCGTCGAAGTGCCGCCTCGTCTTCGCCGCCGCCTCTCGATTCCATCACCCGCGAAAATTCCTCAAACCCTAAAAACAAATCGTCGGAATTCGCGCTGCCGCCGGTAATCTCGCCGATAATCCTCCCCGCCGCCTCGTGCGACGCCGTGTCGCCGACGGATGCGAAATAAGCCCTGAGCTCGTCTGCGGTGATTTTGTCGTCGGTGTTGGTGTCCAGAAAGGCGAACACCTGTCGGAATTGGGCTTCCTTGCTGCCGGATTTAGGGGACGAAAAGACTTCTCCGCCGATGCCGCGGCCGGGTCTGGTGGTTTCCGGCGGGGGACTGGCGGGGGTTTTCGGCTTTGATCGGAGGCGGAGCTTGGAGAGCCTGGAGCCGATTGGTTTCGTAACGCTGGAAATCGCCATATGTGTATTAATAATACTGTAATGTTTATTAATTACGGATTAAATTAATTATTATTTTATACAAAAATACTATTTAGCTGAATTAAATTATTAATAAAGAACTGAATAAAGAGGGGTTTATATAGAGATTATTAATTGTTTTGGGATGAGAAATTAGGTACTGAATAAACCGCCAAAACTAATTGCGAACCGCCTCTGGTGCAATTTCCTCGAAGCTTCATTTTATTTCCTCGTAAAAAAAACATGATTTACCCGTGGAAATTTAACTGGAAATTGAGTTTAGGACCGGAAGTTTCCTGGAAATCGCTGAGAAGTAATTGTTGTGCTGATTATAGGGCCTAATTTATGATATAGACTTGGTAATTAATGGTTTGCCCATTTGTCTTTATTAATAAAATTATTAGTACTATGTATCATAAAATATAATTTATTTCTTTTATTATATACTTTCGTTCAAAAAAGAAGTTGGCTTATTTCCTCTATAAATAAAATAATGCAACTGCAATTTTCAGCTGTACTTCGATAATCAATATCACTATATACTACGAGTATCTTCTTTTTAAGAAAAAAACATTTGAGAAGAAATTGCGAATGCTTCACTTGCCCGCGAAGACACGACCTACACCACCTCAATTTGCTAACCTTGGACATAGACATGACGCATTTGTTTAGTGTTTACGTACCCGACATTTATTTTAAAATCAATTCTTTAATCTATTTTTGAAAAGTATAAAGATGTGTAGTCCAAATGAGTATTTACTACTATAGAAATATTCAGCTTGTATAATACAGTAATATATAATTTAAAATGAAAACTTCTAATCCAAATCAAATGGCACATGATGATTTATGAGTTAAAACTTACTCCGTACTGTATAGTAGATGTTCATTTGCAAATTGCTTTAGGTAATAGAATGAATTATCTTGGGTGCAATTCAATTCCATCTCTTCGATCGCATTCACATGTTTTTACAACATCATGATGCACGTAGTTGCCCAGTAAAGTGATCAACCATTCTCGGACAATTGTTAGAGTAGAAATCGATTTGTTTATGATTCAAAAGTTAAAAAATGTCTAAAAAATTGTATCATAAATGTTTACAGTTGTTCCACGTTATATTTGTATAGAAATGAACCGTAATGAATTAAATTCTATGATTCTCATCTTCCATTTTTTATTGTAATATTTATGCACTTCAAATAAAAATAAAATACAGCATTTTTTTTTACAAAAATTGAAATATGCTCCAAGTGCAACTTTTTTTTGTTAGGTACATAAATATTCTTGAATAATCAATTACTCCCATGTATCCCACTTTCTAATTTGTTGAAAAGAAAACAGTGATAAAAATTTAATTGAATAGTCCTTTTTTTTTTTTTTTTTTTTGTTTTTCCTGTTAAATTTGATGCGATCCACACAAAAAGCCACAACAACTCACCGCTGGCGGTTGGTCCTCGAAGCGACGTCGTTTTGCGGATCCAATCCATTGAAATCGATTCCCGCACCAGATTACATTCCTCTGAACAGTTTTTAGAGCTTCTAGAACTTCCTTTTATTTTCTCATAATCCAAAGAGCATATTTATAAATATTCCTGCAGTTCCTGTTCCATTGGGCTCGGTATCGGAATTTTCGTGTTCGTGCGCTTCGCATCTCGGAGCTCCATCGGCCATCGAAATGATTATCGATTAGGTAATTTTTTTTTTTTTTTAGTAATTGTGGTTTTTTCTGATTCGGTTTTCGGTTTGGATTTGATGCTATTGAGCTGGAGATCTTGTCGCGATTTGGTGTAATGGAGATTAAAAATGTTGGGTGTATTAGCATGTTTAATTTTATTTTTCATGGATTTAGTTGAAGCAGTGGGTTCTAGCTCGATTCGATTGATTACGCGATATGTATTTCTCGATTGTGGTTCGGGTTTTCGGGTGTGGGATTGGTGATATAGAAAAGTTGGTTTGAATCCAGATTCGATATCTGTTGTTATCATGGTTGGCAATTAAGAAGTGTGTTTCCTTAATCATGAAGTTTGGATGAATTAGTGAATGCGTGTGAGAAAGTATTAGAATAAATAGCACCATATGGAGAAAGGGTGAGTTCGGACTAAAGATTATTCTTGACTTTTTTTTTTTCATTTCTATTTTATGATGTTTTTGTCTGCAAGAATGAATTCTTCCAGTAAAAACGGAAATTTATGTGCTTATTTTTAGTTAAACTTTGACATAATTAGGAAAGTTATTGTACTTATTCCGTCGCAGATAGATGAGATTTTGTAAATATTCAAAGATGACAGAATCGCCTAACCGAATTATTAAAAACAACCATTTTTGGCTGCCTAAATAAGTTTTAGTTGTTATTATGTAGCTTTCACATTTAAGAAATCTCAATTTAGTTGAACTTTCCGAGAAGGAATAAAAAGCGAGTAATTTCCTCATTATAAGTTAATCTATGTGCTCTCAATATTGTAGTGATCTTGAATTTTTGTGTTTTCCTGAAAATTTCACATGATATATGATTTTTTCAATTCTACAGATGGCCAAAGATGCTGATTTCGTTGTAGATGTGAGCTCCATGTACCTCTGTACTCTGTAATGGTCTTGACCACCTCGTTGATTCTAAAGAAGTTCAAATCATAGAAGAACAATATCTTAGCCTATCCTGCACCTCTTTTTTATTTTCTTTATTGGCTAAAGGATTAAGTAGATAAGCATGGAGAGCCAATCCCATCAATCCGAAAAACCTTTAAAGCATTTCCCGTTGACCCCTTATAGGATTTTCAGGGGCGTTCTGTGTTTAGTAGTTTATCTTTCAACTGCATTTATGTTCTTAGTGTATTTCGTACCACCAGCCGCTTTAATACGCCTCTTTAGTGTACACTACAGTAGGAAGTGTGTATCCCTCTTGTTTGGTCTATGGCTCGGCCTATGGCCTTTCTTGTTCGAAAAAATAAATAAAACTAGAGTGATCTTTTCTGGTGACACTATTCCGGTCGAAAAACGCGTCCTGATAATCTCCAACCATAGGACTGAGGTCGATTGGATGTATCTGTGGAATCTCGCACTGAGGAAAGGGTGTTTGGGGTACATCAAGTACGTTCTCAAGAGTAGTTTGATGAAGCTGCCGATTTTTGGATGGGGATTTCACATCTTGGAGTTTATTCCAGTGGAGAGAAAGTGGGAAGTTGATGAGCCGATAATGCGCGAGATGCTTTCGACTTTTTCCGATCGCAGGGACCCACTGTGGCTTGCTGTTTTTCCTGAAGGAACCGATTACACGTAACATCTCATCCTCCCTTTTTATTTCCTTACGCTTAAAAGAAGGTTCAAGAAGAAAATATTTTTTTACTTGATTTTCATCCCTGGATAAATTTTTATTGGGTTGCAAAAAAAAAAAAAAAAAACAGTTATTTTCAGATTTGCAAATGTCCACTGATATATATGTGGATGTGTGTGTGTTTTATGTTTTTTGTATTGGGGAGTAATTTGTTACAGTCGCACGAACCTCAAGAGGGTATATGACTATATGAGATTCAGAGTTTAATATCGGAATCAACATCTTTTTAAATATAATTACTCTTTAATTTTTTGCGTTAGAAGATTTTTATTAATCGAAAATAATAACCTTCCTGCTTTATGTGAACAGTGAACAGAAATGCATAAAAAGCCAGAAGTTTGCCATTGAAAACGGATTGCCGGTACTAAAAAATGTGTTGCTTCCAAAGACCAGAGGTTTCATTGCCTGCTTGGAGATCCTAAGGGGATCCTTGGATGCAGGTTTTTTCTTCTTCTCAATAGTTAGTATCGAAATTATGAAAACAGTTATACATTAATTAACTAGTGTTCTGTGACTAAACTTTTCCTGACATGCTGGTGGCGTTAGCATCCCTAAAATGGTTAATAAGGATTATTTTTTTTATAAAAATACTATACGTGCTTTAGTCTAATTCTAACTACAAAATAAATCTTTCCAAATTCTAATAACCGTTTGATATTTTTTACAGTACAAATTATAATCACCATTCACCACTCATGTAAATAATTGTCCATAATATATACTGTAATTTATTTTCATGGTTGAATTCAATAAAGTTTTGCTTCTTTGTCAATCATGTAGCTTCATTACCGTTCACACATCTTAAATTTGGGTTTGTGTCTGGCAGTTTACGATGTAACTATAGCATACAAGAATCAATGCCCTTCTTTCATGGACAATGTATTTGGCGTGGACCCTTCTGAAGTACACATGCATATCAGACGTATCCCGCTCGATAAAATCCCCTTATCCGAAAACCAGGCTACCGATTGGTTAATGGACGAATTTGTCCTCAAGGATAAGCTGCTCACTGATTTCATCGTGAACGGTCAATTCCCTAAGCAGGGAACTGAAAAGCAACTTTCGTCTGTGAAATGTGTGGGTAACTGCACAGTCGTAGTAGCTCTTACTGGTATTTTCATTTTTCTCACATTTTTTTCATCTGTTTGGTTCAAAGTTTATGTGGGTTTAGCTTGTGTATACCTTGCTTCTGCTACCTACTTCGATATCAGACCAAGCCCTGTTGTTGAATCTCAAGATACTTTAACCCTGAGGAAAATGTCTTAAACGATTGGACATATCGGATATTTGAGGAACAGATTTTTACTGTTAATGTTTAGTCGACTATTTTAAATGGAAATACATTACGGTGCCCAAATTTAATTTATCGAATTTCATTTTTCTGTTTTACTTGTCCAAATCAAACTTTTCAGTTACAGTACAATTTTCCTTTTGTATAGTACTAATATGTTAGGAGTATTTGCTAAGCTTTTTTTAGATAAGGTCAATGTTTGACCCGAATTGACTCAGTGTCCACACTTCACTATCTCTTGCATATATATTGGCTCCTAGCTTTAATCTATCGAGAAGAAGCATCGTCGATAGGATCAGACCTCTCTGTTACGCACAAACAAATTAATTCTTGTTATGTTTGAATGCTGAATACCTTAATTATAGTACTTGGTGTTTTGTAGTGGCTAAACTTTCCTTAATATAATTTAAAATATGGATCAGTCCAATTACATATTTGTTTGCCCCTAATAAATAATTTATTTTCATTCAATGTGAGCTCAAATTCCGATTATAAAAACTTATTTTCAGAATTGCCCCAACTGGGGCTAAAGTGCAAATATTATGAAAACTGGAAATTGGAAAGAACTGAGCTCAAATTCTCATACCATCGCACTGTGGTCTGAAGTGAATATACAGTGAATTTGAGCAAATGAAGAGGTCGAATTTGGTAGAAATTTGATTTGAATCGAATCGATCGCGCACGTGGAATTAGGGCTTGGGATTTTGATTTGGGGGAGAATTGATCTGATCTCGCGAGAATTAATTTCTAAATACCCAAGAAACACGTTTTTAGTAACACGCTTTTAATTAATTAAGGTTTGTGTTTTTGAGTGAATTAATTTCTAACAGGTTTTTAGTAACCCGCCATGGCCATGTGAACCAATCAGTCAAATCACACACACAGGCACAGCTATACTATATAAGTTCTGTATGTACATAAGTACGAGAACACTTAAAGTTAAGATTTTCAAAATTAGTAACAAGAAATTAATAAATTCTGGTTTACATAAAAGGCAGCATGCATGCATCGCCTTCCTATATATAGACTACAGTGATCAATGCTACGTATTAACACCTCTTCATTTGCTCAAATTAACTGTACGTAAATTCCCTTCTCCGGCCGTTCGAACATCGGTGGAGGGTGCTCTTCGGCAGTGTCGGCTGACAAGGAGATCGTCTGCGTACGTAGAATCGTGCTTGCATACGGGTTTCAAATTGAATCAGGTAATTAAGGCTCGATTTTTTTTTTTCGGATATTAGTTTATGAGATAAATATCTGTAGTCTGCGTGTAGTGTAGGTTATAAAGAAGGATATGATTTTTCTTTAATAACAAGGAGATGAGAAATGAGATAATCGATTTTACCCAGATCTGTTCCAACTCTTTACAAATGTAGGTCATATTAAGAATTATACTATTTAGTTTTAAATATTAGAATAATAAAGAAAACTGTACTCTTTTAGAAATTAAATAAACCGCGGGCGTTGTAAATAATCTACTGATAGATCATAGAATTAATTAAAAAAGGCCGAGTTAATTAGATAGGGCCTTCTTGTGAGAATTTGATTTCCAAACAATTTTTTTCAAAATTATATTAACTAATTGATACATGTCACCTGTTTCTAGCTTATAGTAATTAATTTCTGAAAATATTGATCATAACTGGACTTCCTTTTTACTAATTTGCAGCAAAATAATGGCCGGAAATTTTAGTCGCTACTCGATGATTGTTGCAATATTTATTTTCACGACAGCTCGTCTACTCCAACACGGTATGATTATAGATAATATATCGCTTAATAGACTTAATTTTTAGCACTTTACATAAAACTATTCATTCTTATAGTATTGTTGATAAATTGCAGTTGCATCCGAAAAGGATGTATACATCATATACATGGGAGGCTCGAAGTCGAATGTCGACCTGCATGCTGAGCTTCTGAGATCCTTGCCTCAGAGGTTAGAGCAGTTAATAATAATCTTATTTAGCTTCGTCTAATTCAATATTTATTTGTTTTGTTGTTATTGTTTTTTGCACATATATATATATATATATATATATATATATATATATATATATATATATATATATATATATATATATATATATATATATATGCAGTGATTTGGTGCACACATACATGCATGCTTTCTTGGGTTTCGCCGCTCGTCTGACTGACGAAGAGGCGAAATCTATATCCACTCGCCCCGGAGTTGTTTCGGTTTTCCTCGACGTCTCGTATGAGATCCACACCACGCACAGCTGGGACTTCCTCGACCAGCAAGCTGTGGGACCATCTGAGTCGACGATTGATGGTCATAACATGACAACTGCAGGTAATGGAGCCGACACGATTATCGGCTTCCTCGACACCGGTTCGTATTCATCCCTTTTAACTGTACAACTCACATAATTTTCATAGATAATTGAATATATTATTAATTATACAACTGCAATATGTGTTTTCAGGAATCTGGCCGGAAAGTCGAAGCTTTAATGATGTCGGCATGCCTCCGATCCCTTCGCGTTGGAAGGGAATGTGCATGGAAGGAGACAAATTCGCATTCTCCGGCTGTAATAGGTACACATATTTTCCGATTAATTGTAGTCGATGATTTCGTGGAGCGTTCTTACTGTTTAAATCTAAGTAATATAATTGTAGTCGATGATCGTGGGTTGTCCCCAATCAGCTTTCTTTTACAAAATCAGTTTTCATATATGTTTTTCCTTTCTCAGTTGTTCCTAGGATTATTTTTGTACTAAATCAGTTTTTTAACAGGCATGGTGAAGTTGAACATTTGTTAATTACTTTTTGGCCCAAATTGGGTCTAGTCTGTAATTTATGTAAGAACGTGGGGTGATGTTTTTCGTTCAATCTATCCATCTTCCTTTCCTTATCCATGCCTTAGAATTAAATGCCTTGATTCAGAATAATAATTTATTTGCCTTGGAGGAGCAGAATTTGTTGAAAACATATTTTGAGTTAATTACTTTTTGGCCCAAACTGGGGGCAGTCTGTAATTTATGTATAATTGTGGGATGCTGTTTTCTGTTCAATTAGGCCCCCTTTCCTTATCCACACTGAGAATTAATAACTTGATTCTTAATAAAAGAATTGGAGCTGAGGAGCAGAATTTTCTCACCCTTGATGAAAACTTATTTTTCGTTAATTGCGTTTTGGCCCAAATTCGGGTCCAGTCTGCAATTATTTATGTAGAAATGTCGAAAGGCTATTGTTTTCTGTTTGATCTATTGATTGTTGTCTGCCCTGATCAAGAAATGATCAAAGCATGCGATGTGATTTAGACATGTAGATAATATTTACAGGAAGTTGATTGGAGCAAGATCTTACAACGACCTGTCTCCAAGGGATAATGCCGGACATGGTACTCACGTGGCCTCGACTGCTTCCGGAAGATTCGTATCCAATGCTTCGTACTACGGCCTTGCTGGAGGTACTGCTAGAGGAGGCTCGCCCAATTCGAGAATAGCTATGTATCGCGTCTGCATATCTATCGACGACTGCCCTGGATCGTACATTCTCAAGGGGTTCGAAGACGCGATTTTCGATGGAGTCGACATCCTTTCCATATCACTTGGCTCGGATAAGAATGCGTCTATGGACTTCTCAACCGACCCGATCGCGATAGGATCCTTCCACGCGGTGGAGAGGGGTATTACCGTCATTTGCTCTGCTGGGAACGACGGCCCACATCCTGGAACGCTGTCGAATGCCGCGCCATGGATCTTGACAGTTGCCGCCACCACCATCGACAGAGACTTTGAAGCCAATGTCATCTTATCAGGTGGAAATCGGATTATTCAGGTTAGTATATAACTACTCCTATATAGTATATATAGTTATATATATTCCTTAACTGTGCTTAATTTGTTTTTCAATCTTAATATATTCTTAGGGAGCTGGAATCAATTTTTCAAACTTACAGAAGAATCCAGTGTATCCCTTGATAGATGGAGAGTCGGCAGCGAAGCAAGACTCCAACCTCGATGCAAGGTACGTACACGAGCTAGAAACCAGTTATTATATATACTGTAATTTTAATTTGTTTCAAAGACATTAACTTTATTGTTTTCAGGAATTGTATCCCCGGCTCTCTGGACGATTCGAAGGTGAAGGGGAGAATAGTTATGTGCCAGAATTTTGACATGAAAACAATCTACATGTTCGAGAAACTCCAGAAGCAATCTGGTATCATCGGGATGATAATGATCACTGATGTGAGTCTCGGTACCATCAATCACGTAACACCGAAATTCGGAGACAGTCCAATCGTCGTCGTCAACAGAGATGATGGAGCTGAGATACTCCGTTACATAAAATCATCAAGGTGTTTTTATCTTTTTTCTTTTTAATATTTTTTATGTTATGTTAATTTGCTGCAAGTTATAATCTGTGTCTAGTGTTAGGTTTGCTAATTACTACTACATTGTTTGACCTTTTTATTCAAATTAAGCAACCCGATGGCGACTATTTTACCGACACTTGTGGTATCAAAGTATCATCCAGCTCCAGTAGTTGCCTTTTTCTCGTCCAGAGGCCCTACCCCTGGCATTCTCAAGGTGCCGAATTTCTCAGCTTGTTTTCTCTCGATCGATCGAGTTAATTTCTCAGTTTCATATTGTCGTCGTAACTAAAAGCTTGTTTTTCAGCCCGACATTGCAGCTCCAGGAGTGAATATACTTGCGGCTTGGCCTGAGATCATCACAGAAGATACTGTTACGGGGAAAGAGCCACCTCGATTTGTTCTCCTTTCCGGGACATCTATGGCATGCCCTCATGTTGCTGGACTTGCAGCCATAGTCAAGTCTCGACATCCGACATGGGGTCCGTCGGCCATCAAATCTGCTCTCATGACAACAGGTTAGTTCAAAATTTCACAACTGAAAAATTCTTTGCCTGTCATTTTTTATTATCTTTATTCCCATCGATCTTGCATGCATATCATATATGTAGCTCTACATTCTGGAATAACCACTCATACGGGTGAAGTAGCTACCCCTCACGACATAGGGGCAGGGGAGATTTCACTGTCAGGTCCCATTCAGCCTCATCTCTTATACGAAACGGATATATCAGACTACGTTCTGTTCTTGTGTAGCATTGGTTACAACACGGAGAAGATCAGGCTGATTGTCCAAGATGTTGTAGCTGAAAACTTTTCTTGTCCGACCACTTCAAGTTTCGATATGAACTACCCTTCGATATCGATTCCGAAATTGAAGAAAGGGGAAGTTCGGAGTTTGACCAGATTTCTGTCGAATGTTGGTGAAGAAGAGGCCAAGTACATTGTCGTTGTCGAGACCCCTAGAAGCGTGCACGTTGAGGTTATCCCGGATCAGCTTTCTTTTACGAAAGGCGTGCGTAGGATGGAGTTCCAGATCGTTTTTAAACTAAGAAAAAGATTGAAAAGACCCGTATTTGGATCGATTGTTTGGACGAACGAGAAGAAGGCGGTTAGGAGTCCATTCGTTTTGAACATTTCGAGCTGCCTCGAATGCTTTTCATATATGTTTTTCCTTTCTCAGTTGCTCATAGGATTGTTTTTGTACTAAATCAGTTTTGTAAACATTTTGTTAATTACTTTTTGGCCCAAATTGGGGCTAGTCTGTAATTTATGTAGAAATGTGGGGTGATGTTTTTTGTTCAATCTATCCATGTTAAATGTTTTGATTCAGAATAATTTATTTGCCTTGCAGAAGCAGATTTTGCTTACCCTTGTTGAAAACATATTTTTAGTTAATTACTTTTTGGCCCAAACTGGGGGCAGTCTGTAATTTATGTATAATTGTGGGATGTCGTTTTCTGTTCAATTATCCCCCTTTTCTTATCCACACCTTAGAATTAATATCTTGATTCTTAATAAAAGAATTGGAGGAGCAGAATTTTCTCACCCTTGATTAAAACTTATTTTTCGTTAATTGCGTTTTGGCCCATATTTGGGTCCAGTCTGCAATTTATGTAGAAATGTCGAAAGGCTATTGTTTTCTGTTTAATCTATTGATTGTTGTCTGCCCGGATCAAGAAAGGAGCAAAGTATGCGATATGATTTAGACATGTCGAGAGGTTTTCCATTTAAACGTGCAAGACTTTCATGCTTCGACTCCAGAAAAGTACATGGTCCGTCTTTTCCTTTGGTGAGCAACCACACTCAATGCTTCGACTCAACAAAATTGCAACAGCTTGTTCTCCCTGCCTTGGAAATGCTTGTTTATCATTTCTCACTTATCAGTTTATTAATACAAAGAAAAACTAAGATTTCCAGAACAGTTGGCTCCATATTTCTTAATATTACACTTTGACCCTCCCCCCCCCCTCCCCCCCAAAAAAAAAAAATCAGCCATTTTCTGTTTCATCTGATTTTTGTTCAATTCTTTCAGTAATGTGTTTATGTTGAACATTTGTTAATTACTTTTTGGCCCAAATTGGGGCCAGTCTGTAATTTATGTAGAAATGTAAGGTGATGTTTTTCGTTCAATCTATCCATCTTCCTTTCCTTCTCCACACCATAGAATTAAATGCTTTGATTCAGAATAATTTATTTGCCTTGGAGGAGCAGAATTTGTTGAAAACATATTTTGAGTTAATTACTTTTTGGCCCAAACTGGGGGCAGTCTGTAATTTATGTATATTTACGGGATGCTGTTTTCTGTTCAATTAGGCCCCCTTTCCTTATCCATACCTTAGAATTAATAACTTGATTCTTAATAAAAGAATTGGAGGAGCAGAATTTTCTGACACTTGATGAAAACTTATTTTTCGTTAATTGCGTTTTGGCCCAAATTCAGGTACAGTCTGCAATTTATGTAGAAATGCCAAAAGGCTATTGTTTACTGTTTAATCTATTGATTGTTGTCTGCCCGGATCAAGAAAGGAGCAAAGTATGCGATATGATTTAGACATGTCGAGAGCTTTTTCCATTTAAACGTGCAAGTCTTTCATGCTTCGACTCCAGAAAATTGCAACAGCTTGTTCTTCCTGCCTTGGAAATGCTTGTTTATCATTTCTCACTTATCAGCCGATTAATACGAAGAAAAACTAACATTTCCAGAATAGTTGGCTCCATATTTCTTAACATTACATTTTGACCCCCCAAAATCAGCCATTTTCTGTTTCTTCTGATATTTGTTCAATTCTTTCAGTAATGTGTTTATGTTGAGCAAAGCTAGAACACTTGCATAAGTCTAAGATTAACACACAATGTACAGATTATTTATCGAAATTGTCGAAAAGTACAATTCACTCGTTTGGCCTATAAGTTGGTTTTCGATTCACTTGAAGTTTCATGGACAAGTAAAAAGTATTAAAACATGTCATTCATTCAACTTCAGTGTTTTTGGATTTATCAACTTAGTACTCGATCAAAAACAAGTGAGACTTTATGAGGACAGGCGGAACCGGAAATCGAGGCCCCGAGGAATGGTTTACCGCATTATCAACACTATCCTTTTTGTTAATTCTGTACATACATATAAGTTTATATCTCTACAATAGACCATCCATAACCAAACTCGACATTTTCACAATTCTCGCCCGATTGGTTCATGAAACTTTACTCATATTATCAATAACCAAACTCAATTAACAGTAAAAAAAATGGAAGCAAAAAAAGAAAAAGCAGAAAATGCAATAAAAGACAAGGAAATCATCAAGTGAAATGAAATTCCCTTTATTATGATTCGATTCATATTTATTTAAAATGACCATGGTAATACAATGAGTACAGACTAGAAGAACAGATTCACAAAACTCAATACGACACATGACCATCGTGCTTTTCTCAAGGTAGAGTCTAAGGACAAAATTGGATATATCCAACGTTTTTCATGCAAATGGCCATGTTATTATACACTGCTCCATGAGACTTCCACTTCATCATCCGCAGGACTTTCATGTTACGACTGAATCCGCTGTTTTGTCATGTTCTTCTTCCACAGTCACCACACGTCTTGAGTCTTGACTACAGAAAAGGTGCAACAGCTTGTTTTCTCTGCATTTAGAATCCAAAGTAAGTCTACAAATACTTGCGATTATTTCCAGAATAGTGGGCCAAAGTTTTTAGTATTTACACTTTGACCCCAAAATTTGTTATTAGCTGTTTTGTTTTGTTTCTTCAGTTTTTCCAGTAAACATGTACTGTATATGTTGAATAAAACTAGAACCCTAGCATTAATCTAAAATTTAGCAAAGGCTTGAGTCTATACATAATAAAGTCTAGTGGAGTGTTGAATGAAGAGAATAAGTATATCAGATGAGATCCAAGCCTTAGCTAAAATTTAGGCTAAATTTTACATAACCACCAGCACCGGTTGTTCTCCTTCAAGCTCCGATATCACAAATTCACAATCAAAGAATCCTTTAACCCTAGGCCCAGCGGCTCCGACTTGGGGATCGGGTTTATGACCTACAACGATTAAACTCAGCGGTAAAAAACAAATCATTTTCAATCTATTCAACGAACACAAAAAAAAGATTCCTCGAGTACCTTCCTGTTGCTCTTAACGTAACCCATAGCAACTTCTGTACGTAGATTTGCTCTCTCCGATAGCTCTTTGAAGGATGGGTTCTCTCCTTTCATGTAGAGGCCAATGTCCTGTCGAAAAATCGCAAACGAAATCAAGAACCACACAGTATTATATAGCAAGTGTGACTATGTAACATATATCTATTTTCACCTTTACATATATTTCATCTCCCTCGGCATTTAGAATGTCTTTCCACACCTCATTCAGCTCAATGTTTTCCGCAACTGTTAAAAAAAAAAAAAAAAAATTACCCTTTACAACTCAATCCCCAATCCAAAATCGTGTAAACATGTAAAAACCAATATATTCTAAAGCTGATAAATTGTACTATGAAAATTGAAAAGCACCTGTACTGTACGAGTACTCGAGCTCCCTCCACAGATGCCTTCTGCCGTATCCGAACCGCCTCGCATCCGCTTTACCGTCTCGTCGCCGGAGACAGGAGAAGGGAATTTGCAGAGAATTTGAGCAAATGAAGAGGTCGAATTTGGTAGAAAATTGAATTGAATCGAATCGATCGCGCGCGTGGAATTAGGGTTTGTGATTTTAATTTGGGGGAGAATTGATCTGATCTCACGGTTTTGGCTGAATTAATTCCTAAATACCCAAGAAACACGTTTTTAGTAAACACGTTTTAGAGTTTTAGAACCCACTTTTGAGGTTTTAATTAATTAAGATTGGTTTTAATTAATAATAAATACTCCTATATAATTGTAATTATAAGTTCTTCAATAAGCTATTTTTACGATCATATAAATTTCGAATATATTTTCCAATAACTTACATATAATTATTTTAGAGACATGTAGACTATTAAACACAAAAAAAAAAAAAAAAAAACATTAATTAAACGCCACAAAGAAATGTTTTAGTAACATTAATTAAGATGAAAAACAACTAATACATCAAATCAAGCAAGATTTATTTTATTAGGATTTGATTCAATTATTCAGAAACCATGACATGATTTAATATCATCTTATTTTAGCCAGCTACGGGCACACGAGAAACACGATTGTTCTTATTAAGAAAGAGCAGAACTCGATTGCAGCAACCTTCTGGAACAATTACTGCGTTTTCCGGCCGAGGAAAAACGGCAACGTAAGGGTTATCGCGAACAATGATTCGAGTGGCTTCTTCAGCAGTCATACCAACCACATTAGGCCACGATGGTATGGTCGTACCACAAAACCCACTTTGACATTGCCACTTGCTCATTATATCAATATGTATATTAATAAATACAGTATTGATTTGCCGTGTCTATATTGTGAAATTGAAATGGTCGATGATAAGATATATATAGACACATAATGCAGCATTAGATTTTATTTTTATTTTTCAACCTGCCTTTTATATTAGGAGCGGATTTGGAACATTTGCCATACCATAATTATTTTGATTTAATATTTATGGAAGAATATATTATTACTATACATATTATTTTGTTTTAATAGGAACATTAATTTACTATCCTTTTCAACCTGCCTTTTATATTAGGAGCGGATTTGGAACATTTGCCATATACTGTAATTTCATTGATTATTACCATAATTATTTTGATTTAATATTTATGGAAGAATATATTATTAATATACATATTATGTTGTTTTACTAGGAACATTAATTTACTATCCTTTTCAACCCGCCTGTTATTTTTAAAGGTTTTTTTTATTGATTTAATCTAGTTTAAATTTTAATTATTTGTATATTTCTGATTATATTTTTTATTTTCTGAATAGAAATGAAAAAAAATACTAATTTCTGAGAAAAAGGTGTTGGAATTTTAGAATGGTTTCTTTAATTTAACGATTAAACTACGGGCCCCCGACAGAATTGTTAATTTTTCGAGTGTTTAATTATACTATTTGAGTAGTTGTTACTTGATCAATAATTACTAAAATTCATGTATTGGTGAAAAAGTAATTGTTGTAAAAAGTATGGTAGTTGAAAGTTTAAATATAAATAATATTTATATGAATATTTGTTATATTTTATATTGCTAAAATGTTAAAATGTTAAAAGGAAAGTTACTAATTAAAGATTAATTAATTTTATTAATTAAAGATTAATTAGTATTATATATTATATATTTTATTTCATAATCACGTAAATTCTTTAATTTTATTAATTAAAGATTAATTTGGGTTTCCACGTAAATTCTTTGTCTTCTCTATTTTCTTGTTGATTTTTTTTCTTCGGTATTCCGTTATTCTCATACTATACATCGTCCCGATCGTCAACAACATGTACTGTATATGTTGACTAAAACTAGAACCCCAGCATTAACCTAAAATTTAGCAAAGGCTTGGGTCTATACATAATAAAGTCTAGTGGAGTGATGAATGAAGAGAATATATCAGATGAGATCCAAGCCTTTGCATTTTACATAATCACCACCGGTTGTTCTCCTTCAAGCTCCGATATCACAATCAAAGAGTCCTTGAACCCTAGGCTCAGCGGCTTCGACTTGGGGATCGGGTTTATGACCTACAACGATTAAACGCAGCGCTAAAAAACAAATCATTTTCTATCTATTCAACGAACACCAAATAAAAGATTCCTCGAGTACCTATAGCAACTTCTCTACGCAGATTTGCTGAAGGATGGGTTCTCTCCTTCTTTCATGTAGAGGCCAATGTCCTGTCGAAAAATCGCAAACGAAATCAAGAAACCACGCAGTATTATATAGCAAGTGTGACTATGTAACATATATCGATTTTCACCTTTACATATATGTCATCTCCCTCGGCATTTAGAATGTCTTTCCACACCTCATTCAGCTCAATGTTTTCCGCTACTGTAAAAAAAACGTGCTGTTAACAACTGAATCCCAAATCCAAAATCGAGTAAACATGTAAAAACCGATATATTCTAAAGCTGATAATTGTATGAAAAGCACCTATACCGTACGAATATTCGAGCTCCCTCCACCAATTGTTCCGTCGACGACCGCCACCAGGATGCCTTCTGCCATATCCGATTTACCGTCTAGTCGCCGGAGAAAGGAGAAGGGAATTTACAGAGAATTTGAGCAAATGAAGAGGTCGAAGTTGGTAGAAATTTGATTTGAATCGAATCGATCGCGCACGTGAATTAGGGTTTGGGATTTTAATTTGGGGGAGAATACCCAATAAACACCTTATTCGTGGAATTAGGGTTTGGGATTTTAATTTGGGGGAGAATACCCAAGAAACACGTTTTTAATTAATTTGAATCAATTGCAGTAAGATTTGTGGTGGAATTAGAGTTTTAGAACCCACACTTTTGACATAGCGCCTCGTTATAATTGTAATTCTAAATACCAAGAAACACGTTGGTTTTAATTAATAAATACTCCTATATAATTGTAATTTGTATGAACATATAAATTTTGAATATATTTTCCAATAAGACATGTAAACTATTAAACACAAAAAAGATTGAAGCAAACACAGCAAAAACTCCACAAAAAATGTTTTAGTAACATTAATTAAGATAGATAACACATATTACATCAAATCAAGCTGAATTTATTTTATTACGATTTGATTCATTTATTCAGACGCCATGATTTAATATCATCTTATTTTAGCCAACCACAGGCACATCAGAAACACGATTATTCTTATTAAGATAGAGCAGAACTCGATTGCAGCAACGTTCTGGAACAGTTACTGCGTTTTCCGGCAGAGGAATAACTTTAACGTCAGGGTTATCGCGAACAATGATCTGTGTGGCTTCTTGAGCAGTCAAACCAACCACATCTGGCCATGATGTCTTGTAAGAAGATGTACCACAGTACCCACTATAACATTGCCACTTGCTCATTATATCGATATGTATATTAATTAGTAAATACTGATTTGCTGTGTCTATATTGTGAAATTGAAATGGTCGATGATAGGATATATAAAGACACACACCTGCACATGATTTTATTTTTATTATAGTAATAATTTTTGCTTATTACCTTAATTTACAAGTTTTTTTTAACATGTTTTTAATAGGAACGTTAATTAATTACCAGTCTTTTTCAACCTGTCTTTTATATTAGGAGCGGATTTGGAACATTATATAATTCCATATAATTCATTGATTATTGAACATTAAACCAAGTGTAAATAGACTTCTCTACCCCGCCAATAAAATTTTGACATGTGGATTTTTTAATATATTATTTATATATTATTAAATTTATATAAAATTCTTATATATGTAAAAAAATCTCAACCATACTTATGATAATTATTTAATATAATAATATTTGGTAAAAAATCAATCTTAAAAAATTAAATTTATTTAAATCTAATTATATTTGGATAAATATTGTACATTCTAATTTTACGTTTAATATTAAAAAAATCAATTGATTCATTTACTTGAAAATTAATTTAATTTGTTTTTATTATGCATTATCTACTTAAGTAAAAAAACTTGAATTTTATTATTTAAATATTAATAAAACTGATTTTATTATTTAAATTTTATTACTCCGTAGTATGTAATATATAAAATATATATTGGCCAGCTATAGCATGACAATTTGAAATACATGATATTATTGGATGATAATTATTGTTTTGTTCTTTTTTTACTTGTGATCGGGATCCTGAATCATATTCATTGAAGAAATTATTGTTATCGAGTATTAACATGTGCCAAAAAAAATTATTATTGATCCAGTTAGATTTGTAAACCCGAAATTGTAAATGAATCAAACCTTTTTTACTCGATTCGATTCGATTTTTAATAATTCGTATTCGAGGATAAATTAAGTTCATTGATTTATTATTTAGATTATTGAATTTTAATTAAATAAATAAATAAAATTAAGAAAAAACACTAACTAATTAGATTAATTCATTATTTTTTTGTTAATTATACTTTAAAAAGAATATTTGATGATTTATTTTTGTTAACTATGGAAATTAATATGTTGAGTCGTTGACTACGAATTAAGTAAATATGGATATTAAACTCATTATAAGTATCAAACACAATAAATAAAAAAAGGGAAAAATGACAATAAGGCCAATTTTCAACATTTTTTGCGCTTTCGAGAAATTACGCGTGTCAATTAGGCTACCTAAAATGTGTAAATACATCCTTACCCTTCTTTTTATATCTTCCTCTATTCCTTACGAGACACAGAGGCCGAACCCCCCAATTCCACCTCCCCCTCTTCCTCCGTCTTCCTCCGATTCGCGTCACCGTCTTCATCGCCTCGGCGAACGCCGCTGTCGGCGACTCCAGACCAGCCAAACCACCGGAGCGTCGACCGTCACGATCCCTAATCTCACGCTCCGACGCCTCATCCACCTCTGGATCTCGCACGCCGACGACATTCTCGCGCCGTCGATTTCCAAGCACCAAGTGGCAACCATCATCGCCGGCGCCCAATTCCACGCCGCCTCGCTGGGGAAGCTCGTCGAGTTCGCGACCGCGTCGGAGGAGAATCTGAAATTGTTCGCTGAATTGGACGAATCGGTGTCCAAGCTCGTCGACGCCCTCGCGAATTCCGACGAGATCCGAATTCGGGAAGCGATTGTCGAAATTTTGGATCTGATTTGATCCGAATGAGGTTTTGCGGGAAGGAAGCACGAAATCGAAGGCGAAATCGGGCGGAGATTTTGGAGCTGATCTCGGCGAGCTCCGAATCTCAAATCAGGATCGCGGAAAAGGAAGGGGTACTGCACGCACTGTACAATTTAGCCACCGCAGAGACGAACACCTCTGGTTAGACGAGAAGAGCGAGTCTACACAAGGGAAGCTCTCGAAACACGAAGCGTCTCCTCTCTCGCCGTCTCAGTTGTCGAGATTCATCGGGTTGGACGGGTCTTTTGTTACCAATTTTAGCAGGTCGATTTCGTCGAGCGGATGGGTGAAGTCGTCTCTCGGGGTGATCGAGACGAGGTCGAGCCAAGAGTTTGGTTTCATTTTCACTCTTGAGTGTCTATATATTGAATATGTGATCGCTTGGTTTTCATGTTCAGGTTTCTCGGGGTGATCGCTTGATTATCATGTTCAGGTTTCTCCCATTGACCCATCCATGTTCAAGTGTGTGAGATAGAGGGGAGAGGGAGATTCGGCGGAGAGCGATTTCCAATTCGCAAGCTCGTAAATATCAAAATCTTCGTTCGCCATGTCCGACCTTAAGCTCGTGGTGAGTTCATAGATTTTCGTATATCTTAGTTTGATGAATACTTTATATGATAATTGTGTACACATGTTCTTACTCTTTGAAATCTTGATTTTGGATATATGGAATTCTATGAATGTAATTTTATTTGTTTGTAATATAAATGTTTTATCAAGGAATTATCATCCTATCTGTGGTGTTGGGGGAAGTTATTAATTTGTTAATGGCACCTATTGGTCTCCTTGATATATACCGTAGCTAACTTTTTGTGTTAGTGTGTAGAATCCTGAACTAATGAAAAGTATGTTTGCAGGGGATGTATTTTATGCAAATTGGGATGAAGTGCTTCCCGGAGCCACATCAGTGGTTTCCACACTCAGTGGTTTTGACAGTGACGAGCAAATGCAAAGATTTTGAGTGCTATAGCATGTAATGGTATTATCTCACTTTGTTACACTACTATTATATACCATATGTGGATTCATCTTAATTAATTTAATTGACTCGATCGATCTTGTAGGACACAAGGCACTATTATGTGTTTTTTCTTGCGACTTTGTTTCAACTTTTTAGGTTCACTATTATGTGCAATCGATTTTTTAAGCTAAAAGTGTCCACTGTAGTTTGGTCAGTCTATTATGATAATGAACTCAGTATATGCATTTATATGAGGTTGCTCTTATCCTTTAGTAAACAGTAGTGGTCTTAACAATTTGAATAGTAGCATTACTTAACAGTTTCATTCTGCAGAAGTCTTGTAGTTGGTAATCTCATATTACAACAGATTCCTAATCAACTCTCGACTTGATGTGTGTAACAGGTGTGTGATATTAGGCGTTTCACCGAATGCGTTTACATTTTCATTTAGTTTTTTCTCTTCTTTTGTTCTTGTTAACTTTTAATTATTAATTTGCCCTTCGTTTTTGCAGCATGTTGAAGGCACGAGTCTACTCTGTTTGTGTGACCAATATTTTTATTGGAAGGATTCATTGTATTTTTTTATTTTTATTTTTGAGATATTTATTCATTTTCAGTGTTTTTTACGTTCAGTGTTTTTTTACGAAGTTCAGTGTTTTTTTATGACGTTCAGTGTTTTTATAATATTCGGTGTTTTTTATGAGATTCAGTGCTTTTTAATGACTTTAAGTGTTATTATAATATTCAGTGTAAAAATCAGGCATTCAGTCTTTTTCAATGATATTCAGTGTTCTTATAATATTTAGGGTAAAAAATATGACATTCAGTGTTTTTTAATGACATTCAGTGTTCTTATAAAAAATCTGACATTCGGTATTTTTTAATAACATTCAGTGTAAAAATCCAACATTCAGTGTCTTTTAATAGTATTCAGTGTGGGTTGGGGTGACGTTCAGTGTCTTTTAATGGTATTCAATGTCTGGAGGTGGGGTAGGTTGAGTTGAAAAAAATTCTGACATTCAGTGTCTTTTAATGGTATTCAGTGTCAGGAGGTGGGGTGAGTTGAGTAGAAAATTTTTTTGACATACAGTGTATTTTAATGGTATTCAGTGTCTGGGGTGACGTTCAGTGTCTTTTAATGGTATTCAATGTTATTCAGTGTTATTCAGTGTCTTTTAGTGTTATTCAGTGTTATGCAGTGTCTTTTAATGTTATTCAGTGTCTTTTAGTGTTATTCAGTGTTATTCAGTGTCTTTTAGTGTTATTCAGTGTCTTTTAATGTTATTCAGTGTCTTTTAAAGTTATTCAGTGTCTTTTAGTGTTATTCAGTGTCATTATTCAGTGTCTTTTCTTGGTATTCAGTGTCTTTTGGGGTGAGTTGGATTGAGTAGAAGAAAAAATCTGACGTTCAGTGTTTTTTTATGGTATTCAGTGTCTGGGGCAGGGGTGGAGTGGATTGAGTATAAATAGAGTAAGGGGTATTTTCGCCCTTTCATATATATTTTTTTGGCCTTATTGGAACAAAAAGGCCTAATTGACACATAAATTGAAATTTGGCCTTATTGGGCAAAAAATGTTGAAAATTGGCCTTATTGCCATTTTTCCCATAAAAAAAACACCACAAATAATATTTTAGGGTAAAATTAACGTTACAATATTAGATACATCAAACCAAACTCGCTCGCATCACGATCCAATTCTTTTTATTCAAACTTTAATAACTCGATGCATCTCGTTCTATCCGATACGATGCACTTCATAGACACGATAACTATCATCGATGCGGACAACAATTTGATTGCAACTTAATATTTTAATTTTATAATAAATTTAAAGTAGAAATGTTAATATTTTAAAAAATATATATATAAATATAAATTAAATTATTTTAAAATATTATTAGATCGTAAAAATATAATAAATTTAATTGAAATTATTATTAATATCTTGATATTTTTATTAATATGTGAAAAATAAAAATATTAATGATATTAAAAAATAAACAAGATGGGACGTGACGGGATTGTCCCGGTTACGTCTCGTTGTAAAAAATTTAAAACGGGGCATGTGATTGTTATTTTTAAAATCTATCTCGTTCTATCTCACTAGTTTTTGAGATGGGATCGGGACTGGATTAGAATTCCGGGAGACGAAGTGCGACTTACTTATTGGGTTGAGAGAGTGGGTTTGGGATGGTTAAGATATTGGGGCTTGAGGATGGGTTTGGGCTCCGAATTGCAGGGTTGAGTTTGGGCTGGGCCTTGCGGATTGACGGGTTGAGTCGCCCCCGGGCCGAGTGGTGGTTTGGTGGGCCGAAGATTTTCTGATTTTGCTCATTAATAGGGAAAAATTCAAACAGAAAATCAAGAAGAAAAAATAGAGGATAATGCTTATGTTAGAGGATAATTTTATCTTTCTTATCCTTGTAATTAAAAAAAATGTGACAAAATATAGTACAAGATAGAAAGAGTATTAATATTATTGTTCTAAACACATTTTAAGTATCGAATGCAATAAAAAAACTCAACGAACAATATTTTGGCTGAACGGTACATTGGATACATCAAATCAAACTCGATTACATCACGATTAGATTCGTTTTATTATTCAAACTTTATAACTCGATGCATATCTCATTCTATCCAGTATGAGGCACTTCATAGACACGATAACTGTCATCGATGCGGACAACAACTTGATTGCAACATGCCTGCGGGGTTGCGGGGATGCCTTTGCGAACGGGTAAAACGGTAACAGTCGGATTATCAGAAACTATAACTCGGATGGCTTCGTAAAGATTCTTACCAACAACATTAGGCCATGATGTCTTGTACTTAGAAACACCACAAGGAGGGCTTTGGCATGACCAATTTCCACTCATTTTTTTTTGTGTGTGTGTGGTTATTCTCACTTAATTTTGTTTGATTTTTATAAAATAAGAGCCAATGGTGCAATATATATAGATATATACATTTACATTATATCATCTCATTTTTAGTATTTTATTACTCTAATAATATTTCCTTATTTCATTAATTTACTTTTTCTAAGTTGTCTTTTAATAGTGGTGGATTTTGGGCAATAACCATATATATATTTTAGGGATTTTAGGCAATAACCATCCCTAAAATATAATTTAATTAATTAATTAATTAAATTAAATTTGTCAAGATTGATAGGAAATATTCAAAAGGAATTTATAATTCATAGAAAGACTATTAATTATTTAACTATTTTAAATTCATCAAGTTCATTAATTTTTTATTTAAATAATTGAATTTTAAATATAAAAAATACATCTTAGGAACAAATTTTAATTTCTTTTTTTTTTAAGGACACAATACATTGAACATATATACACCAAATATAAATATAAATACAAATTCAAAAAAATCAGTGTTTTGATCTCATTTAAACAAGGTTTAAATATGGATGGAATTTCGTGTTATCACAAATATATATCATGATGATTATGATTTTATTTTATATTAATTTTTGAACTGTGATTCTTTGAATGTTATTATTAGTGTGCAGTATTTTAATTTAACAACGGTTAAAAAACCGATGTAAAATGAATATTAATTGACATCAGTCATTTATCAACAGATGCGAAATCCTCATTGAACGTGCCCTCTACTTGAGCAGTCAATTTGAAACAAAAGCCAAAAGGTAAATAATTAATTAACCTCCGTTTCCTTGTGAGATGTTAAAACAAAATAATTTCAAGCATTTTTTTATGATTATTAAAAATTTCATTATAAAAAATCATAGTAACAAGATTTTTCTACAAATAAAACGCTTGAAATCTTGAAATTTGACCCTAAATAGCATCTTAGGGGTCTCTGACTCTCCATCATCCCGCCATTCGTTACGGTATTTTAGTCTTCCCATCTTAATTGCTCCAAACTTTCAATTTTTATGTATAAATAAAACACCATAGGAATTCGAGTATAATTAAAAATAAAATTAGTTATCAAAACACATAAAGTACATACAAAATACACTGTAAATAACTCATACACCTCTACATATAAGAGCACAAGACATGTAATACATGGGTAATTTTTTGTCCAAAGAAATAAAATATCTAACTTGGCCGTAGAGACAAAATAACTTCATCCAACCACGTGCAACATCAGAAACACGGCTATTCTTATTAAGATAGAGCAAAACTCGATTGCAACAACCTTTTGGAACTGTTATTGAATTTTCCGGCAGAGGAAAAACGACAACATCTGGATTGTCGCGTTGAATGATTTCGGTAGCTTCTCGATAAGTCATACCAACCACATCCGGCCACGATGTCTTGTACCAAGACGTAACAAGAGATTTTAGCCTTTCGTTTAAAATAAAAAAACGTACATGATGATGATTTTGCCATTTTTAACCAAGCACCCATTTTTTAAGTATCAAATGCAATAAGAAAAGAGCATCATCGATCGTAATAATTATCTGCTGCAAAATCTTCGCTACCACACGACTCACAAATCCGATTTTACACGAATCACTCTACTAAATTAACAGAGATCGTCTCATTTAGTTATCGCGGTAATTCTCATATCATGATACTCTCTAATTTTCGTATTTTTGACACTTTGAATTTTAATAGATTATGATTTGTTCTCTTTCAAGAATGTGTATATAGAAAAGGTTATTTATATGTGTTTTCAAAAAATACAATATGAAAAATTGAAAGTATATCATATGTACATTGGCTTACTTATTTTTCATATTTGGTAATAAAAAGTGGGCTTACAGTTAGTTAGGGGTGGACGTGAGACGGGATGAGACGAATTAATATTTTAAAAATTCTTCTCGCACGTTCCAATTTCGTTTGAGTTCGAGTCGGAACCGTAACGTCCCAAAATTTTAAATAAAAATAAAATAAAAATAAAATTAAAAATTGAGATAAAATAATAATATTAATAACTTATAAAACAATCAAAATTTAAATAAATGAAAAATGAAAAGTTTTTTGACATATTATATATATTGAATATTGTTAAATAATACTTATTTTTATTCAATTTAAATAATATTTTTGTTATACCCAATAAAACAGTCACCGACACGTGTCACGAATCAAAGGGCCACGTCATCAAGAGAGAAATTCAGCCAAGACAATCATGAAAGACCTTCAAAGGCATATCTAAGAAGAAGATGAGGAGCTTGGACAGTAGAGAGCGCACGGTAGAATCAGACTCCTTTCACAGGGGAATCGCCTGGGGAGACTCCTGGGACGCCCGTCAATGAACTGGGACTTCACGGGGAAAGAGGCAGATTAAGCACTAAAGGAAATTAGTGGGTATTTAATGCTTCATATTAGTGGAGTAGAGGTCCAATAAGAGGCCTATATGTGGGCATTAGGTGGCATAATTAAGCCATGCATGGAGTATTATAAATAGTGGGAGTTAGATAGTGGAAAAGGGACATGCAACCTTGATTTTAATCATGTACTCTAAGTATGGATATTTGAATAAAGAGGAGCCTTGAGCTTCCATTTCCAGTACTTATGATTTCTGCATTTAGCTTAATCCTCTTGCTTTCTTACCTATAACAAATTTACCATTTTGTGTTGTTTACCAAAACCCTCAATTACCAGCAAATACTACCGACAAGTACAAAAACAACCAAAACAGTTGGCGCTAGAAGGACGAGCATCAGGTATTTAAGTTGCAGAAAAAGCTCGATTAAAATCAGAAATGGTGAACGAAGGCGAAGGCACTACAGTGTCAGGTGCATCCGGCACAAGCGGCAGGTGGCGGGCTGTGATGGGTAAGGCCGTGATGGTGGAACCCGAGGTTCCATCTCCGCCTAAAAACCCAGAACCTGAAAATAAGGAACAGCCGCCGCCCACCCAAATCAGCTCCGATGAACACAATAGCAAACGTACAGAGGCCGATGAGCCCACTGACAGTCAGGCAGATCAACGTCGACTTCGGTCACGGCGTCGGAATCGCCGTCTTCATCCTTACGAAATCGGAGGGCCGTCGACGCCTATGGCTCCACCTCCGATTAGATTCGCGAGTCTTGATACTCCACAGAAAATTGATGAAGCAATGGCTGAGTTGATGTCTTTAAAATATGTGATGACAACCCCTGTGATCCCGGTGAGGGGCATGCATGCACCCGTCGGGGAAAATCCAGGGAAGGGCCCTGAGCGAACTGCCCGAGCTCCCCGGGGGAACCGCAGAACACGCCGGGCTTTAGATCTAAATAAAAGGGCCGAATCAGTAGCTACTTCTACGGATCCTCATCGACAGGCAAGTGACATGCACGGTCAACGTGTGAATTTCTCACCGACGAGGGCCCGCAGAGCCCCCGGTGCTGATCTTGAACTGGCCGATTTGAGGCAAAAGTACTCTGAACTGGAAAGGCGATTGAACGAAAATCAAATTCTCGCCGCCCCGACAGGTCGTCATAATGATCCCTTGGCTCCCGAGGTTGAACAAGCTCCAATGCAACTGGAAATTCAGCCCATGCAAATTACTTTGTACAGCGGCAAGACTGATCCAGAGGTGCACTTGAGCAGATTCAGGACGTACATGTCCGGCCGAGGAGCCACTGATGCTACTCGGTGCAAACTATTCCCACTCACCCTGGGCGATATCCCTCACCAATGGTACGTCAGCTTACCTACACATTCTATTAAGTGTTTTGACGACTTGGTGCATAGGTTTGTGTCGTATTTTGCATCCAAAGCTTCCTATATGGAGTATAGTCAGAAGCTGCTTGGGGTCAAACAGGGTGAGAACGAAACAGACGAGTCGTATGTGGATCGCGTGGAGGAACTACTGATGGCGGGCGGAGAAGAGATTGGCGATAACCTCAAACTGCACACAGTGTTGGCAGGTTTGAGAAGAAATTCTAAGTTGTTTAAATCTGCAATGTTGAACTATCCCCGATCGTATGAGGATTTTAGGAGGAAAGCTGGGGCCCAAGTGGCCTACCAGCGTCTTGTTGCTGGCGGGGGACACTCCCCCGAGCAAAAGAAAAAACCTCCTTTTTCCTCCGATCGAAGGCCAAACTATATTGGCAAAAAACCAGGCCCTAGGCCAAATGACCCACGAGTGGATGAGATCCGTGAGTGGGAAGGAAAACTCACTGCTCAGACTGGTCATACACCAACAGATATCCTGAATATCATGGTGGTACAAAAATCCGATCTGTTGGAAAAACCACCACCAATTCTAACTTACCCGGACAAATTGAATCTCAACAAATGGTGTGCCTTTCATGAAAAGATTGGTCACAACACCAGCCAGTGCAGACAACTGGTACAACTGTTGTGGAAACTTTTCAAGGATGGGAAACTATGGCAATTCTTGCCCAGGCCAGGTGCCGGGGGAAATCCGCAGGGGCCTCCTCCCCGGGAAGTACCCGCACCAGCTCCACCATCGCTTCCTCCGGCTCAGGATCCCCCAAGAGTGGGTCAGATCATGATGATCGGTGGTTTAAAGCCGGTGAACGAGGAGAGCCGCCGCAAAAGGAAAAGAGACTTTCAGATGTGGGAAGTTTGGTATGAAACTGCCCCATCGAAGGAAGCAGCAATTAATGAAACGGCGGTGATTACTTTCACCCCGGAAGATCGAGCCGAGACAAAGTTCCCGAAGGATGTGCCTTTAGTGATAAAGGCAAGAATCCTCGGTCTGGACGTGTCTCGCACGCTGGTAGACAATGGCGCGCATCTTAATGTTCTTTACAAAAAGACCCTGGATCTGATGGGGAAGCTGGCGCGCTATGTCAACCCGTGCGATATGGTGCTGAAAGGTTTTGGTGACGACGTAGTCATCCCCTACGGAGAAATAATCCTCCCGGTGGAAATGATGGACGCGAAGAATCCCGAAGTCGTGATGGTTAGGAATCTTAAGTTTGTAATAGTTGATAAGGTTAGTGGCTATAATGCTTTGTTAGGCAGGCCCTTTCTGGACGCTTTTGAAGCAGTCGCCTCGTCCTATTACTACTGTATCAAGTTTCCAACACCCTCCGGTGCAGTTGGCACCGTCAGAGGGGACCTAGTAATGGCTAAGAAGACTTTGATGTATTTTCGCGATCTTGATAAAATCAAAAACAAAGTAAAAGCTAACCTTCCCCAAATCATTTTGGAGGAAAGCAACATAAAACAAATCGATCACATCAAAGATATCATTAAAATACCCGAGGAAGGAATGAGCTCCCCCGGGAAAAACCCGTGCGGAGAAGTTCTTCAGATCCCCTCGGATGACATGAATAATCCCCCCGAAAAAGAACCCAGTGAAGACTTAGCATCTCCTGGGGAAAAACAGCCTAAACTCAAAACAAACTTAGAGGATTGGGGCTCACGGGGAGGATATCAATGCAAAAAAGCACCCGGTGTAGAGATGGTTGAAACTCTGGACTCTATAATTGTAGATCCAGAGCAGACCGAAAAACAAATACTTGTGGGGTCTCATATGGAATCCACTGTCAGGAGCGACTTGATAAAATTCCTAAAGGAGAACATCTCCGCTTTCTCATGGTCCAGTGCGGATTTAGGAAAGATAGATCCTAAACATGCCTGCCATCGATTGAAAATTGATCCCTGCAAAAGGCCAATTGCGCAGAAGCGCAGGAAAATGGGCCCCGAGAAGTGCCAGGCACTCGCCGGGGAAGTAGATAAACTAATTGAAAGTAAACTGGTCAGGAAAGCTTCGAGTGATGTCACTTGGCTTTCCAATGCGGTAATGGTGACAAAAACGGCCGGAGCATGGCGTTTGTGTATAGATTTTACAGATCTAAACAATGCTTGCCCGAAAGACCTTTTTCCCATGCCACACATCGACCATGTGGTTGATAATTTGACAGGTCACGCGATATTCTCGACATTGGACGCTAAGGCCGGATACCATCAAATTCCCATGCATCCAGATGACGTTGAACACACGGCTTTCTACTCAGAGAAAGGGATCTATTGCTGGGAAAGAATGCCCTTTGGCCTAAAGAATGCTGGGGCCACCTATCAAAGGTTGGTAAATCTAATGTTTTCTGAATTAATTGGTAAAACCATGGAAGTGTACATTGATGATATTATTGTAAAAAGTAAAAACGAATCAGACCATATCAAAGACCTCGAAGAAGTTTTCAAAATTTTGGGGCATTATAATATGAAACTGAACCCCAAGAAATGTAACTTCGGAATCAAAAAAGGGATGATCCTGGGGCATGTGGTTAGCGAGAAAGGCATTGAGCCCAACCCTACCAAAGTCCAAGCTATCTTGGACATGCAAGAGCCCCGGGACGTCAAAGGCGTACAACGACTCACGGGTCGTCTAGCCGCCCTGAATAGATACATTTCTTGCCTGGGAGATAAAACTCGACCGTTCTTTGCCTCCATTAAAGGACAGGAATTTCACTGGAAGAAGGAGGCCCAACAAGCTTTTGTACGGATAAAGGAATATTTATCCAATCCGAAAGTAGTTGTGGCACCTAAACCAGGAGAAAAGTTGTATTTATACCTGGCCGCCTCAGAACATGCCATCAGTGCAGTCTTGACGAGAGCGGAAGGAATACAACACTTCCCGGTCTATTTTGTGAGCCAAGTATTACATGAGGCCGAAATTAAATACACTCCACTGGAAAAATTAACATATGCTTTAATAGTGTCAATTAGAAAACTCCGGGCGTACTTATTCGAGCACCCCGTCGAAGTCTTGACTACTATGCCTTTAAGGCAAGTATTGCACCGGTCAGATATCTCCGGGAGACTCCTGCGTTGGGCGTTAGAAATTAGTCAGTATGACATAACTTTCGCCCCGAGGATAGCAATCAAAGCACAAGCCCTGGCCGATTTCATTGTGGAATTAACTTTCCCTGAGAAATCCCAGAATCAACCACGCGCCTGGCAGCTGTTCGTAGATGGATCATCTACCACCGCGTGCTCGGGGGCAGGAGTGGTATTACTCAGTCCCGATGGAGACTCAGTAACCCATGCGGTAAAGTTTGAATTCCCCACATCTAACAATGAAGCAGAGTACGAAGCTCTCATTTCTGGGTTGGAATTGGCTATAGCCGTCGGGGGCAAGAAAACTCCATGTGTTTATGGACTCCCAGCTAGTAGTAAACCATGTAAGTGGGGACTACGAAGCCAGAGGGGAACAAATGATAAAATACCTGAAACTGGTATGGGAACTTTGTGAAAAAATCCCTGAAGTTCTAATCGAACAAATCCCACGGGAACACAATTCACAAGCTGACGCCCTGTCAAAATTAGCATCAGCTGAGGGCTCAGCAGATTTCTCAAATATTTTTCTGACAAAATTAATGTCTCCATCAATAGAACAAAGAGAGATACAAATGCAAATACTTGCCGGGGCCGGAGAAGACTGGCGAATTCCCATTAAACGGTACATAGATACCGGGGAAGTACCAGCAGATAAAACCGAAGCAAAACAACTCCGATCCCGAGCAGCAAAGTATGCTTTAATAAACACACAACTTTATCGAAGAAGTTATTCCCTTCCACTACTAAAATGTGTGTCGAAGGAAGAAGGATTTAAAATCCTGGAGGAAATACATGATGGTGTGTGTGGAAATCATGCGGGGGGAAGATCCCTGGCACACAAAACCATGGGGCAAGGATTTTACTGGCCAAGCCTGAGAAAGGACGCAGTCGGATATGCACGCAAATGTGTTAAATGCCAGACGCATGGGCCTAACATCCGCATTTCCCCAGAAGCCTTGAAATCCATTTACAGCCCATGGCCATTTGCTCGGTGGGGTATCGATTTGATCGGACCACTAGCAACCGCACGGGGCGGAGTGAAATATGCGATTGTAGCAGTCGACTATTTTACCAAGTGGGTTGAAGCAGAGCCATTGAACAAAATTGATCAACCACAGGTTATCAAGTTCATATGGAAAAACATTATATGTCGATTCGGTTTGCCCGAGTCAATCATTTCTGACAACGGAAAACAATTCGATGGGGCTGAGGTGGAGGAATTCTGTGAAAAATGGAAGATCAGAAGGTTATTCTCTACTCCTTACCACCCCCAGACGAATGGTCAGGTTGAAGCAGTGAATAAAATACTAAAGCACACCATCAAATCAAAATTAGAAAGTCGCAAAGGAAAGTGGGCGGATGAACTTCCAGAGGTCCTGTGGTCGTACCGTACCACAGCCAGAAATGCCACTGGAGAAACCCCCTACTCTTTAGCTTTTGGAACAGAGGCGGTAATTCCAGCGGAAATAACGGTGTTATCACATCGGACCGCCCAGGAAATCTCCCCGGAGAATGAAGTAACCATCCGGAAAGAGCTGGACCTTCTTGAAGAAAGAAGGTTAGCCTCGGATTCTCTAAATGCCATGAACAAACAAAGAATTGCAAAACTATTTAACTCTAAAGTAAAAGCACGAGAATTCCAAGTAGGAGACTTGGTGTTGAAGAAAATCTTGGGGACGCACCAGGGAGCACTGGGGCCGAACTGGGAGGGACCGTTTAGAGTGAGCCACTGCCTCCAAAACGGAGCGTACGAGTTAGAGCTTCTCGACGGGACCAAGGATCAGTATCGGTGGAATGCGTTGCACCTAAAGAAATTCTATCACTAAAACCGAAAGGTTAATTTTGGCTTTTTTGTAAGAGTATTATTTTATAAAAACCTTTTTACTATCTTATAAATCTTCTCGGTATTTAAAAATACTTGTATGATTTCAAAGTTATATTTTCTCTATAATAAAGAAAAACATTTTCCCGGGAAAAGGAATAAATTTCCCGGTCAGATTAAAGAATGTTGAGTATTCCTAAAAGAATACTAAGGTTCGGTAAAGACCCAAAAGATCTGCGGATTAGGGGCCGAACACTTCTTTCTGCGTACGGATTCAACAGAGTAAGAGAAACTCAAAAGAATCGCGCGGGAGGAAGATATTGGTCCGAGGACTATCCTAAGAGGTATTTCATCATGGACTGAACCTCAAAAGGGTATTCATGATGGACAAACCACAGGATCGGACAGTCTTTGTAAAAGGAGAGATGGAGGAGAAAAATGTTACTCAGAATCAAAGAATTCCAAGAGGTAACTTAATCCAAAAATCACTTTTGCAGGACAAAGAGCTCACGAAGAAGTCCCAACAAAGTTTTAAAATAAAACGTGGGTGTGAGCCAAGAATTATCTGTTCACAAGAATTACGATTCACCAAACAAGCTAGAATAGACTTGTCAAGTGACAGATAATTATGGTAGAAAAAAGCCTAAACAAATGGTGGACGGGCTATGTGTAAGACCCAAAGGATAATATCCAAAAGTAACTTACTAAAGTTATTACACACCAGCAAAATATAAAAACTTGTCCAGGCAAAAAACTGCCTCTGAAATTCAAGCAGAAATAGCAAATATTGTCTTATGGCCTTGGGCCCAAATAAGAAATAAAACATAAAAACCCCTGAGCTTTTTACACTCAGGGTAGGGTTCATCTTAGCAGACTCCTGAGTTGTTAAACTCAGGAGGTGGAATTACCATCACCAGGGGGGTTACCAGAGGATCTTTTGGCTTGCCATCAGGCCCAACACCAAGTAGATCCACACCCTCATCATCAAATTCATCCTCATCAGCAGGAGCATCATCAGCTAACTTTGCAGGTTCACCAGGCATAGAGAGGAGACTGTATGATGGCCACCATGTCATGTCAATCCCATGGACAACTTCCAGATCCATGAAAGGTTGAGGAACCCTGGAATCCAGGGTGCATCCCTTCATGTGATCTTTGAGGAGTTTGAGTCCATACTCTTTGGCCACATCATTCTTCTCCTTTGCTGCAGACCTAATGAGATCAGCATATGCAGTTACATAAAGGAGGTCAGTCAATACCCTGGGATTGTGAGCAGGAGAATCCAGTAGAGTTTCAAGCTCCACCACTCTTTCCATGGACTGTGCAAAGTTATCCTGGACCTGCTTCAGCTCTTGGGTGACCTTGACCACCTCATCCTTTAACTCTTTCTTTTCCCTGACAAAGCTGTCCTGGGCATCCTCAATCTGTTCTTCTTTTTCCTTGATAGTTTTCAAAGCTTCCTGCATCTCAGACTTCAACTTCCCCATCTCTGCCCGAGCAGTATCTGCAACCTTCTTCCACCTATCCCTGTCCCCTGCTGCGGCTATGTAGGCTGCATTGAACTCCTTCACTTGTGTTTCTTGACCAGTGCTGGTGATGCGTAGCTTGGTAACCTCAGCTCTGAGTTTCTCAGCCATGGTATGAGCACCAGAGATGGCAACTGCACTTTGACTGGCCAGTTTAAGGGCCAGGGAAAAGGCATGTTCCTCATGGTCCATCAGGTCATTGAGCTCTGAGGTCCAGCACCTCCCAACTGCATCAATTGAATCACCAACAGGATTGCCCAGGGTAGTGACAGGGTCAATGGGGCCTTTGCCAGAGAAGAAGGGAAGGAGCACAGATGGAAGTTTTTCCTGGGAAAACCTAGCCGAGAAATAAAATATAAGGATAAGGTTGAATATTTTGTAAAGATAAAGAAAGAGTATAAAATTAATAAAAACTTACTTGTCAGAGAGAACTTTCTCAACTCCAAAAACAGACTGACTCATGTCAGCACGGGGAGGTGATTCAGTCACATCAATAATACCCCCATCAACTTTCTTCCTTTTCTTGTCGCCCTCGAGCTTGACTTGTAGAAGAGTGGACGACCCAGAAGGAGGCAAACCCTGACTAGGAACAACATCAGTCATCACAGCATCAGCGGGGGCCGGGGAATCTTTGTAGGAGTCCACCACCTCCATGATCCCCAGAGAATCTGTCTCACCGCCCTGGGCGGAGACAGTTCGGGATCTGGTCCGGGAAGCCGGGGCACCTACTGTTCCACCCCGAGTCTTCACAGATCCTCGGCCACCTATGCTGGTTGAACTGGTTTTTGCTTTACGGGCTTTCCCCACCTGGGATGGATCCACAAGTCCAAGTCTCTCAAACAATCTGTTATCCGCCATCTCTGGGGGTTTCACGTCAAACACTGTAGAGAAAAATTCTGCACGGGGAAAAGTAAAGATATTACACCCGACAAAATTGACAATATTTCCCCGAGGGATATGTCCCCAGGGAATAAAACAAAACAAAAACTGTAGAAAATACAGGACTTTACCAAAACAAGGTTTATCTTCAACGAATGGAGGACAGAACAAGCCTGCTGCGTCACGAATACTGTCGTCGTTAAGGTACGTCGAATCCCTCTCAGTAGTAGGAATGCACTGGGCCAAAAGATTCGCTGTAGCCAAATCCCACGGGATGCTATAGTCAGTTTTGGAGATCCGGGCACCTACAAACATAAGAACAATTTTAGATCAGTCAAAACTGTAAAAAACTTAAAAAGTATAACTTACTTTCATCTTTAACGCCATAAGTTAGAGGAATTTCAATTTCTCCCTCTCGGGTCTGAGTTCTCCATCTCCCCGAGACATAAAACCATCGATCCCAACAAGTAGGATCTTTAACTTCCGGTTCCTTTATCTTCACCATGTTTTTCCTGCATCGAACTGTGTAATCACCCAACAACCCTTTCTGGAAATTGACCGGACTAAAGAACAAATGGAATTCATCCCCCGTGAGGGGTCGAGAAAATCCCACTTGTCCTAGAACCGTCAAAACCCCATACAACTGAGCCCACCCGTTCGGATGAATCTGATGAGGAGCCACACCCCACCGGTTCAACAGGCCTGAAATTGAGGGATGCAGAGGGAACCGCAGACCTTGATCCATCGCGTCGACGCCGATGGCCACCATGCCTGGAGGTGGACAACAGGCGGATTCTCCCTCTTCTGGCGCATGCAAATGCACGTTGAAGGGAACCCGCCAGTCATCCCTCCAGTCGGTGAGTTCGTCCGCCGTCACCGTGCTATCTCGGCCATGCGCACCCCACTCCTGGTGATTTGGGTCCGGTTGAACCGAAGTGATGGTCCTCTCAGCGGGAACGTAGGGATGGGCCGCGTCTAGTTCGTCCAGTCGGAATTCTGGCAAGGCCGGTTCCGCCTTGTCCATAAATTCCTTGTACTGACGAGCGAGCAGGACGTGAGGCTCTTCGACCACCTTGGGGCGAACGACTCTCGTGTACTTTGGCATGATGGTGAGGGTTGCAGATGGAAATTTACGCTACAAACTAAATAAATTTACACAGTAAAATTGCAGAGGGAGAAGGTTCTTACCGATCTTTAGATCTGAAAATCGGGGAAAGAGATGTGAAATTTTGAAATTTGAAAAGGGTTAATGTGTTTTGAAAGTTAACCCTGCCTCCTGATTTGATCAACGGCTGAGATCAAGGAAGGGGAAGAGAGGGCGGTTACCGATGAGAAACGCACTCAAGTATCCCCCACTACCCCGTAAAACCTAAAATACTTGGTCAGGATAATGCCACGTGGCAAATATTTACTGAAAAAATCCAGGTTGAAAAGAAACCTCTCTTTTTACATTCTTTTATTATTTATTTGTTAATCAGTTTACTGATTTATCACAGAAAGAAAGTTTATGATACTTATCACGATTTACAAAATAAAAGAGTCCTTCAAAGACAACAAAACTTATTCATTTCACCGGGAAATAAAACCGGGGGAATATGATTTAACAAAGAAAATACCAATTTCCTATATTCTGGATAAACCTCACGGGGAAGAATATCCCCAGTCATCTTTTACAGGAAGATTTTCAGGTTCGGAATCAGCCGAGCTGTCTTCAGAATCAGTTCCCAGATCAATGATCTCCTCTCCATCTCTCCCAAATACTCCAATACTGAAAGACTTTTGCCCACGCAACTCCAGAAAGATGGTCACATCCACCGAGACAAAACGGCGTTCACAGAATTTGTCCCAACCGTCACTCAGAGCGAGACGTCGACCATCCTTCTCTACCTTAACTGTCCAGACCCGTTCAAAAGCATCTACCAAAGCAACATCCTGTCCATCAAGCTCCGGAAACTTCTGAGAAAAAGACAAAGAAAGAGGCAACTTAGTTTTCATCGACCGATTCCTGATCCGAGAAGAAAAGCTAGTTATTTGATTCGGGTACACCTCTCGGTTCCAAATAAAAGCCATGATATGAAGACATAATCCAGAGTCGAAGAGCCTTTAAAGGCGTAAAACTCAGTATTAAATGAAGTCTCAACCACCAACAGAAAGTCAGAATGCAATTTCCGAGACAAGTCAACCGAGAAAGACGACCATAAACTTCAGGGAAATCAGAGTTGAAAGCTCTAATTTTCCTGGGGGCCTATGTTATACCCAATAAAACAGTCACCGACACGTGTCACGAATCAAAGGGCCACGTCATCAAGAGAGAAATTCAGCCAAGACAATCATGAAAGACCTTCAAAGGCATATCTAAGAAGAAGATGAGGAGCTTGGACAGTAGAGAGCGCACGGTAGAATCAGACTCCTTTCACAGGGGAATCGCCTGGGGAGACTCCTGGGACGCCCGTCAATGAACTGGGACTTCACGGGGAAAGAGGCAGATTAAGCACTAAGGGAAATTAGTGGGTATTTAATGCTTCATATTAGTGGAGTAGAGGTCCAATAAGAGGCCTATATGTGGGCATTAGGTGGCATAATTAAGCCATGCATGGAGTATTATAAATAGTGGGAGTTAGATAGTGGAAAAGGGACATGCAACCTTGATTTTAATCATGTACTCTAAGTATGGATATTTGAATAAAGAGAAGCCTTGAGCTTCCATTTCCAGTACTTATGATTTCTGCATTTAGCTTAATCCTCTTGCTTTCTTACCTATAACAAATTTACCATTTTGTGTTGTTTACCAAAACCCTCAATTACCAGCAAATACTACCGACAAGTACAAAAACAACCAAAACAATTTTAATTTTATAAAAAAAAATTAAAGTACAAATGTTAATATTATATATATATATATATATATATATATATATATATATATATATATATATATATATATATATATATAAATAAAAATTAAATTATTTTGAAATGTTATTAGATCGTAAAAATATAATAAATTTAATTGAAATTATGGTTAATATTTTGATATTCTTATTAATGTGTGAAAATAAAAATATTAATGATATTAAAAATAAACAAGACGGGGCATGATTAAACGAGAACGTTTCGGTCCTGTTTCATTGTAAAAAATTTGAAACGGGACAGGACGAGATTGTCATTTTTAAATTTATATCGTTCTATCTCGCTAGTTTTCGGAATGAGATCGGAATTTCGGGACGAAGTGTGGCTTACTTATTGTTATTGGGTTGAGAAAGTGGGTTTTCAGAGACATTGGGGCTTGAGGATGGGTTTGGGCTCCGAATTGCAGGGTTGAGTTTGGGCTGGGCCCTGCGGATTGACGGGTTGAGTCGCCCCCGGGCCGAGTGGTGGTTTGGTGGGCCGAAGATTTTCTGATTTTGCTCATTAATAGGGAAAAATTCAAACAGAAAATCAAGAAGAAAAAATAGAGGATAATGCTTATGTTAGAGGATAATTTTATCTTTCTTATCCTTGTAATTAAAAAAAATGTGACAAAATATAGTACAAGATAGAAAGAGTATTAATATTATTGTTCTAAACACATTTTAAGTATCAAATGCAATAAAAAAACTCAACGAACAATATTTTGGCGTAACAGTACATTGGATACATCAAATCAAACTCGATTACATCCCGATTAGATTCGTTTTATTATTCAAACTTTATAACTCGATGCATATCTCATTCTATCCAGTATGAGGCACTTCATAGACACGATAACTATCATCGATGTGGACAACAACTTGATTGCAACATGCCTGCGGGGTTGCGGGGATGCCTTTCCGAACGGGTAAAACGGTAACAGTCGGATTATCAGAAACAATAACTCGGATGGCATCATAAAGATTCTTACCAACAACATTAGGCCATGATGTCTTGTACTTAGAAACACCACAAGGAGGGCTTTGGCATGACCAGTTTTCACTCATTTTTTTTATATTGTTATTATTTGGTTTGGTTTTTTAATTTGAAATTAAACAAAAAAGCTCATGGACTCATGGTGTTATATAGTTACATTATATCATCAAAAATCAATGACATTTGATTCTGTGAGATATTACAAAGATAATATTTTTACCCAAATTATATAATAGGATAATAGTAATAAAATCAATGAGATTTGTTGACATTAATGTGGATATTATACATAAAGTATAAAATAGTTGTACACAGTGATAGTACAGGTTGTTAAAGTTATTTTTTACTTTAATTTGTATTCCATAATTCATGTAATTATTCTATAAAAAAATTATATCCAATTACTTGACACTAAGAGCCTGTTTGGCGGAGCTTATAAGCTCCTTAAAACAGCTTATAAGCTGTTTAAGAGCTTATAAGCTCCTAAAATTTGTTTGGTAAACATTTAGAAAAAGGTCTTAAAAAATTTAAAAATAAGCTGTTTAAAAAAAGTAAGGGGGGAGATACTTTTTTTAAAACAGCTTATAAGCTCTTGTAACTTAAACAATAAAAGACCAAAATACCCTTAAAATTATTACTTTTTATATATATACAAAAATTCCAAATTTATTATTTAGTTTATATAATTATTTTTAATTATTTTTTTTCATATATAACAATTTATTTTTGATAATTTTATTTATATAAGATCTTAAATTGCCAAACAAATTAACATCTTATAAATTTATATATCTATTTTATCCAAACGGTTTAACAACTTATTTATTAAATAAGACATAACAGCTTATCAGATCTTAAAACAACTTATAAGATGTAACATCTTATAAGTTATTTTAAATAAGCTCGCCCAAACGGGCTCTAAAATTTTATTGGGTAAATTGAAAGGCCCATTGAGCAACTTAATTTCATTATTATTACATCCGTTCTAATTATTTATAAAAATATTATTTTTTGATTTTGAATTAAAAAGTAAAATAATTATAAATAAAATTTAAAAAATAAGTAAATAAAATAAAAAGTGAAATTGTAATTTAAAGTGAAAAAAAATAAAAATAAAAACTATATATGTTGGCGAGGACTTCAATTTATAGTAAATTAAAATGCTCAAATATCACATGAAAAAATATAAAGTAATTTTATTTGTTTGAATATCTGAACCTAGGGTTAGGTACGCATCACGCACGAGCAGTGCAGAGTTTAAGAATATTATTGTTTTTTTAATTGCATAATTAATTCAGTGCAGAGTTTAAGAATATTATTGTTTTTTTAATTGCATAATTAATTACAGTGATCGTGCCGTCAAATTAATATTTATTTTTTTAAATAATTAAAATGTAAAATGAAAAAAAAAATCTGAATAAGTACTATATCAATCATCAAATACTCTTGTACAGTATTCCTTAATTTTGATATAATTATAGGAACTGAATTTAATGAATGAATATGAATCATAATGAATTTATTGAAGATCATGAATATTGTAATTACAGTATGCTTCAAACAAAATAACAAATGATTTTGCATGGTTAAAAACGCATTTTTTTCATTAAATGTTCACAATTTATAAGTACATTAATGATGACATGTTAGAAAATGCATAGTATTTGAGAAACGAATATATAGCTAGTGAGAATACAATTAAGTACTTTATCTTTTGGACTAAAATCGTCTAAATTGAACTGAACTTAAGCAGTTTGAATTGAACTGAAGTGAACTGAACTGGACTGAACTTAAGCGATCTGAATTGAATAAATTGATTTTTTTTTATAAAAAATAATAATAATTTTTTAAATTATTAATATTTTTTTTAAATAGTAATAATATTATGAGAGTAACTAGATTATATATTTAAAATTAAAGATTGGAATTATTTTTTATTTATTTTATTTTAATTTATTGTGAAACGAAATTAATCGAGCTGAACTCAAGCGATCTGAACTGAACTGGTGAAATTAAAATTAAAAGAACAAGTCCTAAATAGCTATAGATTTTAGGTCCTTAATTATATGCTTTCAAATAAAAATGTAATGATTTTGCCTGTTGAAATTGATCAATAATACTTATTTTGCCTTGTATATATATAGTTAAATATGTTTAAGTTCAGAAATTTTAAAAATACTTATTTTTTTATTTTTTTATCCAAAAAATTATGGATAAAAATTATTTTTAAATTAATAAATTAATTAGTTTGTGAGTAAAATTTAAAAAAATATGTAAATGTAGATTTAAGAGTAATTTAAATTATCCTTTTCTATAAGTTGATTTGATTTGTCATTGCACGTTCCACCATGAAAACTGTTGGTTCTAATTGTCGCATAGTTTTTTAACACGATATTTAATAATTTACCGGTCGATTTTTCAATAAATGTGATAGAACTGATGTTTGAAAAAATAATAAAATTAATAATATTTTTCATTGATTCAATCATTACGTTTTTTCTTAAGAACATAAGTACAACATAAATGTCCAAATATAAATATGAAGGGAGAGACTCGGCTGTTCTGGTGTTCAATTCGCTCGGTATTAAGGCGGTGAAATTAGAGGGTAAAGAAGTCTTTTCCACCTTGAAAAGCTTAAAGGAAAGACCCAATTCTCGTATAGTAGAAACTTTAATTGAGAATCTATAAATAGTGGAAGTTTTGTATTTATTAAGTAGAAACTTTAATTGAGAATCTATAAATAGTGGAAGTTTTGTATTTATTAAGGGAGTTTACTTTTTGTAAAAAAATACAATTTCCAAATTTAAATACAAGTTTTTTTTTTCATTAATTCCATTACATTTTTGCTAGGTCTAGTTCATAAAACATAAAATATATGTTCGGTGTGAAGCTTTTGGTCGTTTTTTCACCCGTTAACAGGTTTAGATATGGATGGAATATTGATATTAATCTCTATTATTTTTCATGCTTTAAATTTTATTAGTGAATCTTATTTTTCACATGTACGGTACATGTTAGAAAATGATTTGAAAACGAATATGTATATAATTAGCTAGTGGGAATTTAATTATATAGCTATAGATTTTAGGTCCCTAAATATGCTTTCAAGTTTAAAATACAAGTGATTTTGCCGGTTGAAGTATTTTTTTTGTTCGGTATATTTCAGTTACCATTTTATTTAATTATCTACAAAGCCCAAACATCGTTATCAGCCCTGTTAAAATATAGTAATGGCCCAACACCTAAAATTATACCAGAGAGGCCCGAGAAGATCTTCACAGGATAGGAGCACTTGATAGTTGATAGTAGTTGATACTATGATTTTTCAATGTTTTTAACTTTTTTATACATATTCCCTCTCTTTTATTAAATATACAATTCTAATTTATTTAATAAAAAACTTATATCAATATCTTTTATTCTATTTATTAAATACAAATCTCTCATAAATTTATCTATATGATCGGAAAAATAAAAATAAAAAGTACGAGAAAAAATTGATCGATCAAATCATAGTTAAACATTTTGAACCCGATTTCTAATTTGAAAAGACAAATCAAGAGGAAGATCCAAATATTATTTTATGAATAATCAAACGACAAATTAAAAAAATTCTTAAAAGGGAATAATGGTGTTTACATATGACTTGCAAAAAAAATTAGAATACTTAATGTATTGAGATCTTATAATTGTAATTATTCATTGAATCTTATTGTACTATATACTATAATTAATGATCTTTCCATTTCAGAAGAGTGGTTATAATTTTTTTTGTAATTTACATATTAAAATGATTATTTATAATTTTGTAGTTACATTCTTACATGTACACAAGTTGTGTTCTCATTATCTTTGACCTTAAATACTCTACTTAAATTAAATTATTTTTACTAAATGATTTCACGCATGTAGAAGTCATTAAAAAAAACATTTATTTTTATAAATAAACGCGTTAAATATGACTTTGAGGATTATTCTCTATAAATTCGTAATTTGGATTTTGGAGGGAGAAAACTAAGAAAAACTTTGGGGATTGTTTTTAAAACACTTAATAAAATATATATTTTTAATTTAATTTTTCTTCTAATAATTGTTTAAAAATAAATAAATATTTTTTAATAAAATTATTAAGCAAATAAAGTTACCCGTTAGTTAAGGTATGTAATTGGCGGGGTAACCACTAACCATATCCGTGTCCCCATCAAATGGACCCCACCACTAAATATAAATTTAATATAGAGAGTTTCAGCACACTCACTTTATTATATTCAGTCAAAAAAGAAGAAAAGAAAAGACGGAAATTTTAATTTTAATTTTTTAAAATATTTTAATATGAGCACAAATACACACTACACAGACTCCGAGCTAATTCCTGCTCAATTTCTCACTACATAAATTCTGCAGCTCCATTGAACTTCTTCTTCTTCAGAGCTAGAGATTGTGTTTTTATTTTAGCCACATTTTCAGCCCGGATAATGATGTGGGAAGCCGGAGGCTCCACGGCGTCTTCGTCGGCGGCCGGAGCAGGAGGATCCGGCGGAGACGGCGGGCGGAGAAAGCCTTCCTGGAGGGAGAGAGAGAACAACCGGAGGAGAGAGCGGCGGCGGAGAGCGATTGCGGCCAAGATTTACGCCGGCTTGAGGGCTCAGGGCAATTACGATCTCCCCAAACACTGCGACAACAACGAGGTCCTGAAAGCTCTCTGCTCCGAAGCCGGCTGGATCGTCGAGCCCGACGGCACCACCTATCGCAAGGTTCCGATCGGATCTCGAATTCTGTTGATCTTCAGATCTGTCGAATTTGGGAATTAGGGTTTACGCCCCTGTTTTTAATTTTAATTTTGATTTTGAATTTGATCTGCAGGGAACGAAGCCGATCCCAATGGAGATCGGAGCTTTCTCAGCTAACATCACCCCGAGCTCCTCCCGGCATCCAAGCCCGCCATCCTCCTACTTCCCGAGCCCGATCCCTTCTTACCAGTCCAGCCCGACCCGCCAACCCGACCACCCGCCGCCCCACCCGTTCGCCTTCCTCCTCAACTCCATCCCCTCCTCCGCCCTCCCCCACCTCCGAATCTCCAGCAGCGCTCCGGTCACTCCTCCCCTGTCCTCCCCCACCAGAAACCCTGAGCGGCCTTTCAACCTGGAAGCTCTCGCCATGGAGTCCATGTCAGCTCTGAACATCCCCTTCCCTTACGCATCAGCCCCTGCAAGCCCGACACGTGTCAATTTCAACTTCAAGCACGCCACTATTCCAGAGTGCGACGAGTCCGATACATCGACAGTCGATTCCGGCCGTTGGATGAATTTCCAGACGTACGCCAAGGCGAAAGGGGGCAATGCGGCCCCCACTTCCCCGACTTTCAATCTGATGAAGCCTTCGGCTGAGGCTGAGATTGCTTCTCCGGGCGATGAAGAGAATATGGCGGTGAAGCCATGGGAAGGGGAGAGGATTCACGAGGAGGGGATGATGGATGTGTTGGACGAGCTTGACCTCACTCTGTGCATTGGGAATACTCACATTTCAAACTAGTAGTTGGCTGATCGATCGAAAAATTTGAGCTTGAATCGATTTGTTGTTGTTTTTGTTCTTTTTTCTTATTATTTTTTTGTAATGTACCAATGTAATTGAGTGAAGTGATGGACATGTTTTTGGAAGGTGTTTCTTGTTTATGGAATTTTAAATTTTTGTTTCTATTTTTTAAGAATAAAATGAACACAATTATTTACTACACTATTAATTAATAAAAGAATTAGCCAATTGTTCTCCTTATTTTCACATTTAAGCTTGATCAACTAAACTTGTACAAAAATAAGCACCATTAGCAAGGGGGCAGACGCCCCTGCAGAGGAGATAGGAGGAGCAAGGAAGAAGTCGAAAGCTTCCTTCGCCTCGAAGTGATCGAGGACAGGCAACTGAATGTGCTTCTAAGCATTCTCTTTTCGCTGTCGAGGCATTTGGGGTCGTGTTGGGCGGCTGTAATCTTAAGGGCTTCCGGTAGAGCAAAGCTGAAGATCGAACCTTAACACGAAGATGAGGATAAAAAGGGTAAATTTCAAGAAGTACATTTTAAATGACCTCGAGAAAAGTTACCTAATTTAGCGAGCCGATTGACCCACTTCGGAATCCTCTTCCCCGTCAAGCTGTAACATACATCCTTGCAGAAATGGTTGCAGTTCTTTACGATCAAGTGATATTTGTCCCCGTTGTATCTAGCAGCTTGCTTTCCCATGAACTCTCTAACCTGAGAAGCATCCATAGATGTGGTCCCCACGTATATTGACCGCCGGAACTGAAACCCAGGGCACTGCCGAGGCTCGACTTCGAAAATGCCACTGGATGGGTAATCGTGAGCTCCAAACGCATATTCCACACCATGAACTGTGAAAAAATAGAAGTTAATGTCATTTAACTAAAGAATAATTCTGCAACGCAGGGGGGATAAATACTTACCTTCAACCCCGGAGTGAAATATACCGAGGCCAGCCCAATAAAGGTAACCATTCATGGGTGTTAAGTCGTACACATTGAGATAAACAGGGGTGAGTTTGGCGCCACGACTATCGGACTTTACTTTAGAAAACAGGCAGAAACGCCGAGCTGATTTTGAGGTCAAACGAAAGGGTACAATGGATTTCCACCCTTTCTTTGATCTTAATTTCATGTTGATTAACTGAACATCAATAGAGACCTGTAAACGGTAAGAACCCGAAGGTTAAGAATTAGAAAACAGGAAGAAAATCCCCAAGAAAATATTTGAATGGGAGTGTTTGAAAATTGGAGCTGAAAGTTGAATAAGTTCAAAAAGAGTGTTTGGTGAACAGCTTGTAGAAGCACTTTTTTAAAAAAAGTGGAATTAGAAATCAAGTGTTTGCAAACATTCACCACATCATTATGAACCTATAAAAGGATCCAACCTAATCGATGAAAATAATTTCTTTGAATAAAGGAGTAGACAGTATAATGGCAGATACATTGACCGAGAAAAATCGCACAAGCCTAATGATAAATCGGATATTTCAAAAGGTAAGGAAGATGCAAGGAAGGATCGATGCACATTCACTATTTTTTCTTCACAAATTTGTTTTTCAAAAATTTCTCCTTAACCGCCTAAATGTTGCCTAGGCGCAATGCCCCGTTTTAGCTTAAAATACATACAATTCAAAACAGCAAGACTAAAAACCCTTTTAGTTACCAGTGATGAATCGGCTGATTAAGCCATATTCGAGATCTTGTTCTCCAATATTATCCATCAAGAACAGAAACAAATTCCAGAAATTCTTGAAAACACAGATCAGGGTCAGTTCTAATTCTTGAAAACACGGACCAAATGCTCACATTACACATTAAACAAACACAACAATAATCTTGCCCAAATGAGAAACAAAAACAAAAACTTGTCAACATGAAAAAACACAATACTCACTAAAGATTCCAGCTTTCAACTCTGTTTAGACTTTAGAGAGAGAAAGAAAGGAACAAGAATCTGTTTGTTTCTCTTTCTAAAAGAGATTATTTCTGGATAGAAAAACCCAGATAATTAAACTACATTGACTAATAAAAGACAGAAAAAGTTTCACCAGAAATTCCAAGAATCATTGAGCATTCACTGCAATTCGAGCTCAAGGAAATTATTGTACTATTGAAAATTGGAAGCAGTGGCCGTGCACGATACTATATATATATGAAGAGCCCCAAAAATTTTGAAAATTATTCAAATGTATTTTCTTGGGGTAGGGACAAAATTGCATTTTTAGTCCAATAACTTTGAGAATATTGTAATTTTGGTCCTTTAAATTAAAACAAAATGTGAATTTTGTGTCCTACTTTTTAAAAAAGTTATGTTTTTATGATTTTTTTTAAGAAACTAACAACATTTTTTTTTTCAGATTATACGATCAAATTCACAATCTTTTTGACGGATGAACAATGAAGAAACATTGTCCATTCACAATATGTACCACGGATGAATGAATGAGACATGAGCAACTCTAAAGGGTCCCTAAAATCACATGCAATTTCTCCCAAGATTCAAAACTATCTTATTATCAAAAAGCTTAACGTGTTGCACATCTACTACACAAAACGATTTTCAAACTATAGTACGAAAGCGAAACGAAAATAGGAAAATCGGCCTGGCCCGAAAGGTCGACACAAAGCCAAAACCGGGTCGAGTAGCTCCCGTTTTCAATCAAATAACTAAAACGAGATGATTTGAGTTATATATCAAGAATCCCCAAAATCAAACACAAACCGATTCCTGTTTATATGAATTTATTTTTCAATTATGAAAGCGCTGAAGATGAATCTGAGAGAGCTCAAACGATGGCGAAATTGTTTCTTAAATCCGGGAGAAACAATCAGCGGATTCCGATTCCAGAGCACGAAGCCATCGGATTTGAAGAATCTAAGGCCCGTGGCCCGCGAAGTTCTACAGGCCCGAACTTCCTTATACGACGGCGTATCAACCAAGTAATTCCCAATCTCTATTTTTGTTGATTCCCAATCTTCTGATGACAGCTTGCATGGTTTTAATAACATTGCAGGTGAGATAATATTCACCTCCACCTTTATGAGTGACGACCTTCTTAAAAGACTTGAACTTATACCGCGGTTCACTACCCTAATAATCACAATACAAAAACATGTACGAGTATTATTATTATTATTATTAATTATGTGTATTATGAATGAACGATGCTAGCTACGTACTAGTAATAAAATAATGCTCCCGATTTGGATGACTTACAAAATATTTGTGGTATGTCTTCAATGCCTTCTTTGCAAAAACCAAGCAATAAGGGGTTTGAAGTATAGAATCAGGCAGAGTAGGGAATTGATCTAATCCACCACTGATAGGGATTTCTGATCCACCAAAGATACCATCATCTGAACCAGCTGCTGGGTTCATCTTAAAAAAATATTATTATTCTACTTTTCAATTTAAAATATATTTTGTTTCAATTATTATTCAAACTTAAAATTAATTATTCTCATTGTCTAGCTATACATTTTATTTAATTTTGTTATTTATAAAAAAATAATTCATAAATAGTTGAAAAATATACAAAGTATTTTCTTACTTGTAAATTTAATTACTTTTTCTTTTAAGTTTTTTGTTTAATATCTATGTCAAATAAATTTTCAATTTCAAATAAAAATATTTAGTTGTTAATATTATTCAAAAAAACTCAATTTCTAATAAGGAGAAAACCTGGCAGAATAGGTTCTTTCACAAGCAAACATTAATAAATAAAAACAAACATCAACAACAACAAGCAAACTTTAAATAAATCCATAATCTAATTATTAGATACCAGTAATAAATATAAACAGAATATAATAAACAAACAACAAGAGACAAGAGACAAGAGACAATCGATTCAAAGACATGATCAATCACAAGTAGTCCAAATATCTGCACGAAACAAAAAAAGAAAAAAAGACTAATATTGGTTAGTGCAACTAGCTAGGAAATGAAATAAAAAATAAAATAAAACCAACAAAATTGATCTGATTACCAGGGGTAGCTAAGAGATAATAGTGACATAATAGATACTGAGAAACGGCCCAAAGCATGTGAGGACAGCTTGCATGGTCTCGTCGTAATTGTTAATCACTACTAGAAAAAAAGCTTTTAGCGACTACGCCTTTTGCGACCACATTGTGTGGTCGCTAATAATCAGTTTTTGCGACCACGCGTGGTCGCTATTTGTTCAGGTATTAATTCCGCCAAATTCCCGCGTAAGTATTCGCGACTACAATTGTGGTCGCTATTAAGTACGTGGTCGCGAAAAAGTAGTAATAGTATTTGCGACCACATCTGTGGTCGCTAAAGAACCCTTTTCCGAAATCCTATTTTCCACCGTGGAAAATAGTCTTAAGATACGACCACGTGGATGTTTTTTGCGACCACAGCGTGGTCGCTAATGCTGTGGTCGCAAATAATTTCCTGATAACAGCGGGCCTCTGCCCTTTTCCTCCTCACTTTTAGATTGCGTTTCTCCTCAGCACACTTAGCGATTTCCGGCGACGAAGAAACTTCCGGCGGCGGCGACTACGTGAAGCTGGTCCAGGTATGCTTCTCCTCTTCTCCTCTTCTCCTCTTCGTAATTTCTTTGATTAAAGTTTCTTTGATTTCTAGTTTCAATTTCGACTTGTACGGCGAGCATCTCCGGCACCGCGAGCATCTCCGGCAGAGGCGCGTCCACGGCGGCTACGACGGCCTGAATCCGACCAGGTATGCCTTTGTCTCCTTTGGCTTCGATTTTCTTCGATTAGGGTTTACGTTTGATTAGGGTTTTTATTGAAATTAGTGATGCAATTAATCTACTCCATTTCTAGAAGCCTCCACAAATCTCCACTTTATTCTACAAGTGGGATTAATTAAATATTCAACTAGAATCTTCTACTCTCTTCAAGTAAGAGGGTGAAGTTAATAACTATAGACTAGAATCCTCCACTAGGTTCTTTAGTCCACTAGTAAAATTAGGACCTAGAACCTTCCTTGCTTAGTATAAATAGGACCTTGATGTCATTTGTAATATTATCCAAGAATTGTAAACAAACACTTCTAATAAAATTCCCCATTTTCTAAATACTACTCTTTCTAAATATTTTGGAGATACGTACTCCAATTCTAAAATATTTCTAACAAGTGGTATCAGAGCCCCGTTCGATCATCCAAGGCGATATGGCGTCATCTAACATCTCAATCACTACTCCGATGTTCAATGGAGAGAATTACGATTATTGGTGCGTCCGTATGAAGACTTGCCTAGAGTCCTACGACCTTTGGGACATAGTCGAAGAAGGGGTCACCATGCCGGAGGAAGAAACCGACAAAGCATCTTCGTCCGAGGTACGTAAGAAATTAAAGCAACAAAATGCTAAAGCTCTCTACCTCCTCCAACAATCCGTTAGCGATTCTATAATGTCAAGAATTATTCAAGCTACTACTGCCAAAGAAGCTTGGAACATCCTTAAAGAGGAGTTTCAAGGAAGTGCTAAAGTTCGAACCATTAAACTACAAAGTTTAAGGCGCGAGCTTGAAAATCTAAAAATGAAGGATTCTGAGGCGGCTAAAGATTATTTCTCGAGAGTGATAGAAATAATCAATCAAATGAGATCTTATGGAGAAAAAGTCTCAGACGAGAGAATCATCCAAAAGGTCTTAATAAGCCTCACCGAAAAATACGATTCGGTAGTAGCGGCGATCGAAGAATCAAAGGATCTATCAACCATGTCCGTGGCAGAGTTGATGGGTTCTCTGGAGGCACACGAGCAACGGCTAAACAGACGGCAAGAAGGTTCACTCGAGAGCGCCTTCCAATCCAAGATCAACGTCAAAGGAAACAAGCCGAGAAATGGTGGAAAATACAAACAAAGAAGTTCCGACAACAAAGAAAGGGCAAACTTTTCACCATGCGGGATTTGTAAGAGGACGAATCACTTGGAGAAGGACTGCTACCATCGAGGCAAGCCGCAGTGCAAAAATTGCAAAAGGTTCGGGCATGCAGAAAAAGACTGCAGAGATAAAAGAAACCATCAGGCCAACTATACAGAAGACCAGAAGGAGAAAGATAACATGTTCTACGCATGTCACTCGACAACGGAAGCAAAAGAAGAAGAATGGTTCATCGACAGCGGATGTAGTAACCACATGACATCCAACGAGGCCATCTTCCGTGAGCTAGACGACTCCGTTCGAACGAAGGTCAAGATGGGCAACGGAGAACTAGTGGAGACGAAAGGAAAGGGTACCATCGCTATAGAAACCAAGAAAGGTACGCGCTTCATTAAAAATGTTCTCATAGTCCCACGCCTTGCTACAAATCTACTAAGCGTCGGCCAAATGATGGAAAATGGATATGCCCTCCACTTCGAGAAGAATTATTGTCGTATCTATGACAAGAAAAATAATCAGGAAATTGCCGAAATAAAAATGGGAAGTAACAGAAATTTTCCCATCCAATGGCAATATCCACAAAAGGCCCTGGTAGCTCAACTCAACGACACGAGTCTGTGGCACCGAAGATTTGGGCATTTCAATCTCACTGCCCTAAGGCTACTCCATCAGAAAAATATGATGAGAGACATGCCTCTTCTAAATGAAAGAGAAGGTGTATGCAAAGGATGCATGACCGGAAAGCAACACATGCAGCCGTTTCCAACAGAGAAGACATGGCGAGCCAAGAAGATTCTAGAACTTGTCCACACTGACGTCTGCGGTCCGATGCGCATGCCTACAATAAATCAAAACAGGTACTTCATCCTCTTTATCGACGACTACTCTAGAATGACCTGGGTTTACTTCCTTAAGGAAAAGTCGGAAGTCTTTAGAATCTTCCAGAGATTCAAGAACTTCGTGGAGAAACAGAGTGGTCAGAAAATAAAGAAGTTAAGAAGTGATCGAGGTACCGAGTACAACTCAAAAGAGTTCAACAAATTCTGTGAAGACGAAGGCGTAGAGCATCAACTAACCGTGGCCTACACTCCTCAACAAAATGGAGTATCAGAAAGAAAGAACCGGACAGTCATGGAGATGGCAAGATCTATGCTAGCGGAGAAAGGATTGCCGAAGAAATTCTGGGCAGAAGCAGTCTACACCTCGGTCTACCTACTCAACCGGTGTCCAACCAAGGCAATTCTAAACAAGACTCCAATAGAGGCGTGGTCCGGACAAAAGCCTTCAGCCAAACACTTGAGGGTTTTTGGAAGTATCTGCTACATTCACGTCCCCTCAGTAAAAAGACACAAACTAGAGGAGAAGACGGAGAAGGGCATCTTCCTCGGCTACAGCACAATATCTAAAGGATATCGGATCTACAATCTCGAGACCAAAAAGCTGGTAACAAGTCGGGATGTAGAGTTTGACGAACAAGCATTCTGGAATTGGGAGACCGACACCGTCGAGAGAAAGACAACTACTACACAAATCCAGGAAATTCCAGAACAAGAAGAACAAGATCAACAAAGTCCGACTTCAACGCCAAGAGCCTCAGAAGTCGATACTACAAATGAATTTAACTCCTCACCAGAATCTCCACCTCTTCGAGTAAGAACTCTAACCGATCTATATGATTCCACTAATATCATCGAAACATGCAACTTCTGTTCTTTGGAGCCACACAACTACGAAGAAGCTTCAAAAGAAAAAGTCTGGATTAAAGCAATGGAGGAGGAGATCAAGATGATAGAAAAGAACGAGACTTGGGAGCTGGTGAATCCTCCAAGTAACAAAGACGTTATAGGAGTCAAATGGGTCTACAAGACAAAATTAAATCCCGATGGATCAATCCAGAAGCATAAGGCGAGACTCGTCGCAAAGGGATATGCTCAAATACCAAGAGTCGACTACACAGAGACATTCGCTCCAGTCGCTCGGATGGACACAATTAGAGCACTCATAGCTCTCGCAGCCCAGAAGAAGTGGAAAATATATCAACTCGATGTCAAATCGACATTTCTAAATGGAGAGCTGAAAGACGAGATATATGTAGAGCAACCAGAAGGCTTCCTGCAAGAAGAAGGCAAGGTCCTGCGACTAAAGAAAGCATTGTATGGGCTAAAACAAGCGCCTAAAGCGTGGTACACCAAGATCGATGGGTACTTTACTCGTCAAGGATTCAGGAGGAGTATAAGCGAGCCCACTCTCTACATCAAATCCCAAGGTAACAACATTATATTCGTCTCTCTTTATGTTGATGACTTAATCGTCACCGGAAACAATACAAGTCTGATCGAAGAATTCAAGAGAGACATGATGGACACTTATCGAGATGAAGTACTGCCCAACAGAAGAACAAATGGCGGATATCTTCACCAAAGCTCTTCCAAGAGACCGATTCCAATTTCTACGCAAGATGCTTGGAGTTACCGATTATTGCATCAAGGAGGAGTATTGAAATTAGTGATGCAATTAATCTACTCCATTTCTAGAAGCCTCCACAAATCTCCACTTTATTCTACAAGTGGGATTAATTAAATATTCAACTAGAATCTTCTACTCTCTTCAAGTAAGAGGGTGAAGTTAATAACTATAGACTAGAATCCTCCACTAGGTTCTTTAGTCCACTAGTAAAATTAGGACCTAGAACCTTCCTTGCTTAGTATAAATAGGACCTTGATGTCATTTGTAATATTATCCAAGAATTGTAAACAAACACTTCTAATAAAATTCCCCATTTTCTAAATACTACTCTTTCTAAATATTTTGGAGATACGTACTCCAATTCTAAAATATTTCTAACAGTTTTCGATTTGAATTTGGGGGTTTTTCGATTTGGTTTAAATTCATGAATTTATAGATGAGGTATTCCTTTGTCTCCATCTTATTGTTGCTCAAATTGATTACTCGGTTAGATATTGAGGTTTGGTTTTTCGATTTGGGAGTATATTACCGTTGTTAAAAATTTGTATGTGGAGGTTTGTGTTTTTGGATTTGTTTAAGTTTGTAATAGAAAAGTATGGTTTGGTCTTTTGATGATGTCTACTGTATGATGAATATACGTGTATCCCACTATTTTTTTAAAATGTAAGTCTAATGTATATATATAAGTTTGATGAAATGTTACTGAAATGTAAATGTTCAATTGGAATTATTCTTATAATTTATTTATCATAGAAACATGCTTATATTTTTCTATGTAGTTGAATAATGAATAATCAAATTTTTATTCATTTTGCATTTTTCCTTTTTTTTTAATGAAAATTTAATTAGAAGTCAGTAATTTAAAAAAGATTTCCAAAAAACCAATCTAACAATATGACAAAGCAAATACATATGCATGCTATCAAAATGACATTTCTTTGAATATTTCTGATCATATAATTTTTGTTCAGCTAGTTATGACTCTCTCTACGATGCTACATCACCTGTTGGTTCTGGTATTTTTTCTAAAAACCTTACTTTAATGCTTTTCCCATTTCTATGTTTCTATGAACTATGAATGCTATTTGTGTTAATTAATTTAGATGTTCGAATTATGCATGTTTCTTATGATATGACTTCTATTTTTAATCTGAAGACTTTTCTAACTAAAACATTTTTTGATTTTTAAATAGATATAGTAATACAGTTGTGTGTGGTTAATTTCAAAATGTCGTTGGATAAGAGTTGGATGCGAATACAAAATCGATTGTCTCCAGAATTCCAAAACGGTGTACGTGGCTTTATAGAATTTGCAAAAAACAGTGTCAATGAAGAAGGTCGGGTTCGGTGTCCTTGCAAATATTGTCTACATACCAAATTCTATCCTCTGGACACTGTTCGCAAACACATAATTTGCACCGAAGAGTTATTGGCACAGATGTACCATCTGGAGAATCGGATACCTGGAAAACATGAAGGATACGGTGGCAAAAAACGTAAACGTCAGGTAGGAGATTTGAACTGGACAAAGAAGAGTATTTTTTGGACATTACCTTACTGGAGTTCGCTGTCTCTGAGGCATAATTTGGACGTCATGCACATAGAGAAGAATGTATGCGATAATTTGTTAGGTACTCTACTTAACATAGAAGGTAAAACGAAAGATACTGACAAAGCACGCTTAGATTTGCAAAAATTGGGGATCAGGCCGAACTTGCATCTCTACAAAGATGGTAGTCGAATGATGAAGCCGCATGCACCATACACATTGACTCCTGACCAGTGTAAGAAATTCGGCGAATGGTTAATGAATATAAAATTCCCCGATGGGTTTGCTTCGAATCTGAAGAAGAATGTCATTGTAAGTAACAACAAGTGGAAGGTTTCTGGGTTGAAATCTCATGATTGTCATGTTTTAATTCAAAGACTGGTGCCAACTGGAATACGCAAGTTCATGGATAAAAACATTGTTGACACTATAACAGAGTTGTGCAATTTTTTCAAGCTTATATGCTCTCGAACTCTGAAGGTTAGTGACTTACAGAAGGCATGTGATGACATTGTAGTCATATTATGCAAACTAGAAGCAATCTTTCCTCCGGCGTTCTTCGATGTGATGTTACACTTGTTAGTGCACCTCCCAGATGAAGCAATACGTGGAGGTCCTGTATATCTCAGGTGGATGTATCCGGTTGAAAGATTTATGGGTACATTGAAAAAGTACGTAAGAAATCGGGCGCGAGCTGAAGGATCGATTGCTGAAGCTTACATTGCGAATGAATCTTTGACATTCTGTTCGATGTATTTCGAGGGTATTGAAACCAAATTCAACAGGCCTGAAAGAAATTGGGTGGAGAATGACGGTGCCGACAAGAAAACAATTTCTGTATTTCGAAATCAGTTTCGCCACATTGGAAAAATGAGTTTGGTTTCGTGGGATTACAAGACACGGACTAAAGTTGAACATTTTATCTTGAAGAATTGTCCAGAAGTTGAAGACTATCTCACTCGTACTTCATCTCAGTTAGATATCGACCAAGTTCCCGAGACCGAGTTTGCAAATTGGTTTAAGAAGAAGGTATTACAACTATATTTAATAATATATCCCAATTTTTCACTCTTTAATATCTTAAACTTAATTTATGTCTCAGATACATTCCGATATTGCACAAGCATCAGTACAGGATAATCAATTGCTTTGTCTGGCCAAAGGATCCGGCCCGGGAATCAAATCGTATCCTGGTTGTGTGGTGAATGGTGTTAAGTTCCTTGTACATGATAGAGATGCAAATCGATCAACGCAAAACAGTGGTGTATACGTGCAGGATGCAGACAACCAACAATATTATGGCATATTGACAGGCATTTATGAAGTACCGTATGTTGGGAACAACTCTGTGATCCTCTTTGAATGTACTTGGTTCAATACCACTCCTAACCCACGATACGTACGGGATTACAAAACCCGAATCAGCATCAACACGAAGGCCATCTGGTATAAAAATGACCCTTACATACTAGCTTCTAATGCTGAACAAGTGTTCTACGTGGATGACTTGGTCAATGGAGAAGGGTGGAAAGTCGTTGAACATTTCCGACATCGTCATATTTGGGATTTACCAAATGATGAACAAGCAGAAGATATTCCGAACGAGGGAATTCAATTGTGTGTTGAGCTTCCTAACCACGACACAATCCTCTCTACTCAAACAATAACACAACCACAGCCTGTGACATCCAATGTTGGAACACTTGATGATGACATTCTAGAAGATGACTTCATCAATGATGATGATGAACCAGAGATTGATGTACATGCTGACGAGGAAGAGGATGTTAGCGATGATTATGATTTGACTGATTCTGATTCTAACTCAAATGACATTGACTAGAAGGTTCACATTAGAATTCCCTTTAATACTCAAATGACATTGACTAGAATTCCCTTTAATACTCTGTGTACATATATATATATTGTTATAATATTGTGATAAATTTTCAGGCTGTGATGATGCTAGCGGGCTCTTCTGGTGGAGGTGAGCCACCACATGGGCATCCACATTCTTTCGGTGCTCCTTGCCAGACAGGTAACATTTTACTTTTAGTTTATATCCACATGAAGCATTATATATAATACTTTCTTTTTTTTACGAGTTGATTAATGTTCGATCGTGTAGGTGGAGACCCCGATGATCAGGCGACACCTCCAGTACGTAGGAAAAAGTCTGGGCGAGGGATAGCAAAAGGCGCTCGGACATTGTTGAGGGTGGCGGAGCAAGGTCGTCCTGTCCCATTAGCTTGGGAAGACCAGAATGGGACGATGAAAGCGGTTGGAGAGAATGGTGCTTCATATTATTCCTCTGTCGGGATACAGGTAAGCTAACTACATGTTGTGATTATAAATAAACATTTAATGTTAAAAGATCATTCAAGTTTTGTATGTAACAGGTGAGACACTACTGCGATCCTTGCCATACGAATTGGTCTTCGGTACCAGCGGAGCAGCGAAATGCTGTTCTTTTGCACCTACAGGTAATTTATGATCTTGATTATTGTAGTTAACTCATTATGATTCTGTAACACGATTGAATATTTTGTAGGATTTGTTTGAAATCGACATGAACGACCCTACGATTTCAGCTGTTGTAAATCGAGATTGTAGGGAGCGTTACACAGATTGGAAGCACAAGCTTCATAAGCATTTCAAGAAAAATGGTGGAGCAGATGACCTAGTGTTAGCTAGGAAAACTAAGCCTGACTCTATCCGTTCAGATCAGTTGTGGAATCAGTGCGTGGATAGGTTTATCGATCCAGCATTTCAGGTAACCATGTATTTATATATATAATATTTTGGGTCAAATTAATGAATATACGTGTTTTAATATTTTGAATGTTTGAAACAGACCCGTTCGCAGAAGTCCAATCAGAACCGGTCGAAGAATACTATGCGTAGTCTTCATGGTCGATTGTCTATGCTGGACATATGGATAGATCGGTAATAAATCATTTTATTCATTGTTATGTATGTTAAATGTGTTGAACATTACATAACGTTTGTTTTCTTTTAAATATATAGGTTGATCCGCAAACCCAACAAGGGGTTACTCCGGTTGAGAACTGGATCAAGTTTCATGTTGGGCCAGATGGTCAACCTTTAGATGCCGATTCTGCAGCTAAAATTGTAAGTAATAATTGATTTTTTTGATATAAAAACTCCTATTGTTTAAGAACTAACTAATCGTGAATTTGAATATTGTAGGCTGAACTAAATGATAGGTCGACACAAGCATCTGCCAGCGGTACACCTGTGGATGATGTTGCCATATTGGAGGAGGTTTTAGGGACTACTCGTGGATACCGTAAGGGCCTTGGTCCTTCAATTCCAGGTTAATTTTAATATATATACAACCTTTAACTATTTGAACTTAAATCAAATCAACAACTACTAAGATCACTTTTATATTGTGTGTTATAGGTTCTTCTCCATCGGTATCGTCTCGTTCCTCGTTTTCAGGTCAATCTTCTGCTGCTGCATTATCCCAGGCTGAGTACGACAAGCGAATGGCTGACATGCTCTTCTGGAACGAGCACATGGCTAGGATGTTTCCTGATATGCGACCTCCTTCCATGTCAGGTGCAGGTGGTTCGACTACTCCTCCTGGTTCTCCAGCTCGTGATTTGACCCGTGACTCACCGTAGCTTATGTTTAGTTTGATTACGAATTGTACTATTTGTCTACTCTATTAGGATTGTGTTGATGAACTTAAATAAATGTTTTGATGATTTTGGATTGTATTTGTGTTTGAACTGTATTTTGGATTCGGTTTGTATTGCGATTGGGATTGATTTGCAGGTCGGAAATTGCAATTTTAAAATATATTTTTTTTTCAGAAAAATAGGTATTTGCGACCACTAGGGGTGGGCGTTTGGTCCCAAAATCCCGATCTCGTCCCGATCCCGTTCTTAAATGGAACGAGACGAGACGGGATTGAAATATAAAAAGTGTTAATCCCGTCCCGTTCCGATCCCGAATTAAATTAATGGAACGGGAGCGGGATTAGTTAAATAAATCCCGTAAGATCCCGTCCCGTCCCGCTATATATTTATATATATTAAAAATATATTTTTTAATTATTTATAATATATTAATGTATTTAATGTTACTTAATTTGTAAGAAATAAACTTTACAATACTAAAATTTAAACAAAATCTAACAATTATATTTTTTATTAAAAGATAATAATATGTTTTATAATAAATAATTAAATTAAGTGTATAAAATTGTTTTTAAAAGTGTATAATATTTTTTTTTATTGAAATTAGTTCAATTAAACGGGATCCCGTTTTAATCCCGATCCCGTCCCAATTTTTTAGGGATCCCGAGCTCACGGGATCAATTTTTAAAAAGTGTGATCCCGTCCCGGTCCCGTTCAAAAATTTATGGGACGAGACCGGGATGAGGTAAATCCCGTCCCATCCCGGCCCATGCCCACCCCTAGCGACCACGCATGGTCGCTAATACTGAGGAGCTGTTTTTCGAAACATGAGTATTTGCGACCACGCGTGGTCGCAAATGCTTTCAGACCGAAAGTTGACCATACGTATTTGCGACCACGCGCATGGTCGCAAATAGTCTGCCACGTCACCGCTCAGTGCCACATCAGCATGGAGCATTAACGACCACGCCTGTGGTCGCTAATAACGGGCGTGGTCGCAAATGTGTTCGCGACCGCGCTGTTGTCGCCAAAAAAACATTTGCGACCAAGTATTTGCGACCACATGTTTGCGACCACGCGTGGTCGCAAATACTCCTTTTGCGACCACACCCCGTTTTTTGCGACCACATTGCGTGGTCGCAAAAACCTCTTTTTTTTGTAGTGAATGCCCCTTTCCTTGACTACAAAGGTGAGATAATACTCACTTCCACTATAACGAGTGACGACATTCTTAACAGAATCCAACTTATATTGCCGTTCAGTACCCTAATAATAATCAAAATACAAAAAAAGGACCGACTATTATTATTATTATTATTATGTGTATTGTGAATGAATGAATGATAGTAGCTAGTAATAAAATGGCACGATGACTTACAAAATAATCGTGGTATATCTTCAATGACCGACTATATATATATATATATATATATATATATATATATATATATATATATATATATATATATATATATATATATTAATTGGATTGGAGTATTATTTACAACTAATTTAAGTAATTACTACATTAATATCCATCACATCTGAATTACAATGATATAAGATGTACCTAGCTAGCTAGTATTTATTAAGTGATTATTATTACCTCCAAGTTGACGATGAAATTCGGGTTAGATTTAATTTAGGTATACGAAACAAGGCTCGGTCAACACAACTCTCGAAATAGTGCTTCTTAGAATACATAGTGAAATATTCTAATCCACCACTGATAGGGATTTCTGATCCACCAAAGATACCATCGATCGTCTGAATCCGCAGATTTCAACGGCGCCATCATCGGCATCGTCTCTATCTCTCTATCAGCCGCCGCCGGATCAAGGAGTTTTGTTTTAGATCTCAGCATCGTGTCGCTTTCTCTCTCTAGCAGCCGCAGCAGCAAGAAGATTTGTTTTAGATGAAAATTAAGAATAAGAATCCGATGTGTGGAGTATTTATATATCCCAATTCCCCAATACAAGGGCCTAACCCTAACCCACATTAAACATCTTAATCTGGGCCGACTTCTATTTTTATAATAAATCTAAGTAAAACCTCTCTAAACCTCTATAAATTAATACTAGATAGATTAATAAGCTCTCTAAATTAATAGAATCTTTCAGTCCCGATTTAGTCTTTTAAATGAATAAAATAACTCGATAAATTAATAACCTCTCTAAATTAATAAAATTTCAAGGTTCGGTCCCGAAGCTATTAATTTATAGAGGTTTTACTTAAAATTTCACGGTCCCAGAAGCTATTAATTTATAAAGGTTTTAATGTGTATATGGCCGCTACTATAATTACAATTTACAAATTTATAAAATTAAACTTCATTTTTTACCATTTTTTGATCAATTCAGCTCTGTTTTAATTAATATTTTTTTAAAATATTTATCAATTTATAAAAATTATTATTATTATTATTATAAAATTATTTGATTTAGTTTAGATTAATTCAACCAATTTAATTTGGTTTAGATCAATTATTCACTTTCCGTCCAAAAAACATGTACATCTTGTTTCAGTAAATTAATAATCACATGATTCACATTATATATTTATATGCACGCTCACAAATAGTGACAAATGCAAGAAATTATTAGTATTACTATTATAAAAGTACGTTCAAAACCACATCTCTTAAATCCAAAATATTTTAGTGTATTATAAAATGCAGACTTTTATTTAATTTTTACTCCATTATTATATATTAATAATACATTTTTGAATAATTAATAAACAAAAATAAAAATTAAAAAGTATACTTATATTTAAAAAAAAATTGTGGTGACTATTTACTTTGAAACCAATGAAAATAAAAAAATGTGATAATTAATTGATTTGAAATGAAGAGTATAATAATTATTTATTTATATTAAATAGTGAAGTTAAAGAATTTCGCAAATATATTCATATCATTTTCTACATAATGAAAAAAAAATCTCACACGAACCTATATAATCACGGCACAGCTGCATGCTACTCCCTCGGTCAAGCTGTTACAAGACCTTGCAAAATGTGTTTTTTACATGACCATTTTGTTATCGCCAATTCACCCTAAAGTCCCCATCTATAACCCAGTATGAACAATTTATAAAATAAAAAATGTTCTGGAGAGAAGAATTTGTATTTTTATAAAATACAAATTCTTGTAGTGCAATTAGACTAAACTTGAAGGGTATAGTATGTAATTATGGGAGATGAATGTCTGTACCTCCAGAAGGTCTTTTCCCTTCCATTGCCTCTTTCTTCTCTTGGCAGCTGGAGCAAAGGAAAGGACCATCCCAAGGCCGCAGTTTCCTGGGGTCAACTGTGTCCGCATGTATTGAAATACCTTCTCCCAGTTTTATCTCCATCTGGCAAACCGCGCATATGAACAACTTGAACATATTGCTAACTGGATACTTCGAGTCCAACCTGTATTCACATTGTACAAGTATTCATATGGTTTTATCGAATATTTTGAACCAGATTTAGCACTAGTTATTACTAGTAGTAATTTTTACTCTTAGAAATGTACTCTAGTTACAACGCATTTCATTTTCTTACAGGTTGGGGGAAGGGTCCTTTAGATTTATTTTTTATCCTGCTTCTAGTTTTTTCAATTTCACACACAAATGAAGCATTTTTCAACTTCTCCCCTAAAAACACTGTTTCAAACCTAATCAAATTATAGTGTAAAAAATTACATCCTCAAAAAGCACAAGTTATTGCAAAACATGTATTCAGATTTTATAAACCAAAAACATTTCATACCTTTCTGAAAGCAAAGCTGAGCCTTCCTCAAATATTTCCTCCACCAAATCCGGTTCAAAATATTCTTCCTTATCAACCTGAGAAGACGAGTCCGAATGCTTTCTACGGAACATGGACTTAAAAACTGCTTTCACTTGCTTCTTCGGTGGTAGTTTTTGAGGATCCGGCTTCTCGGGTGGATGTATATCCACTACAATACAAGTCGTATCATCTCTAAGACCTTTGAACTGTACGGCTTCCTGCAAGAACTCTAGGATGGTAAACAAAAAATGCAAAATCTCAAGTAAAAAGTAACTATATCTAAGTAAAAGATTACTTTGACAATCTGTGAAGCTGCAGCATCACAAGGCATTCCACGACAACACTCAAAAGCTGTTTCCACAGATATTGCATCCCAAACACCGTCACTTGAGATTATAAGCCTGCCACCGGTTGACGATAGCTGTGCAGATTATTCAAATGGATTTAGCAAAATAACTTATTATCCTATATTGAAAAAAATAAAGTACTAAAGAGTGGTAATAGCTCTTATAAGTATTTGTAGAGTACAAATGCTCCCCTTGAGATTTAATCTGACTAAAAAATAATATTGAGAATTTGTTTAGATTTCTGGTCAAAGTTGATTTAAGATTTATATATTAATAGGTTTATATTTTTTCATTAAAATACATTTTATTTATATTTTTTCCAATTACATTTTAAATTTTACTCTCAACTAATTTATTTTTTAACTTAAATATATATTTTTAACTTTTAATTTTTAGTCAAAAAATCAAAACTAATTTTTTTTAGAATTTATATGTGCCCGATCAATCTGTGCATAAAAACATGGAACAAAAGTAGTAGTATTTATATGACCCAATCCCCAATCCAATACGCCTAAACCTAACCCATTAATTAAACATGTTAAATGACCGACATTTTTCAATGTCGGATTATTTTGCTAAACGAAAAATTTTGGATTTTTTTCAAAAGGCCTCATACTAATGAACTTGTCTTCATTAACCGTTGGATCGTTGAATGTGCAATCCAACGGGTCTTCTATTTCAAACCATTGGATTGTTCTCCAATGGGCCGACTCACATCGCCCGGTTTTAGGTCGAATGTTTTTTAAACCGTTGAAACGTTCTCCAACGGGGTTTCCATAGTCCATTAGCATGATATCGCCCGGTTTTAGGTCAAATGTTTTTTAAACCGTTGAAACGTTCTCCAACGGGGTTTCCATAGTCCATTAGCATGATATCGCCCGGTTTTAGGTCGGATGTTTTTTAAACCGTTGAAACGTTCTCCAACGGGCTTTCATAGTCCATTAGCATGATATTGTCCGCTTTGAGCTTAAAGCCCTCACGATTTTGTTTCTGAGTGTATCCCAGAAGGCCTCGAACTAATAATGTGATGTATCCCTTAATCAATTAAACAAGTTTTTCTTTTAATGTGGGATTATTATGCTAACCTAACGATTAATCTTATTTAAATAATTTAATCCTATAATATAATAATAATAAAATTGGTTCCTAAATCAAGCAATTGTGTATCATTAATTATTTCGGTCTAATAAACCTCAAATAGAATCAGGTACCGGTGGTGCCCCACGTGCCCCCATTTCGAATATCGATAAAAATTCATTTATTTTTATTTTTATTTCGAGTTGATTAAAAAAAGGGCTCTGTTGTCGCGGCGACAGTGAGTGAAAAAAATGGATGCGATATTTCTGAGTCTCCAACATCTTTCGTTCGGCACCGCGATCGGAGTAGTTGCTGCCGGAGTTTTTACTCTCTGTTTCATAATGGGTATTTCAAGAAGACGGCGCGTTCCGGCCTTCCCCTTCCGCCCGGTAACTTTTACTCTGTATTTTTTTTCGTTCGATGCGTTTAAGGTGTTCGATGAATTGATTAGGTGAAAAAATTGATGAATGGGGAGGGACTGTTTGGGAGGATTGTAATGAAAATTTTAAGCTTTTGTATGTATTGATTTGATGACACATGTGTTTGTTTGTTTGGATCATCTCCACCGAATGTTGTGAATGACTGTCGGTTTCGATCCAGCGATTTCGCCGATCTTGCGATGCGAGTTTTAATTTGCCCGAACACCAAGCAACAATCGTTTGGTAGTTCGCATCGAACCCGGAAATGACCTGGAGTTGTTGTTTTTCTTGTTTGAGTTCAAATCACTATGTGTGTGAGGGGGTTCTACTAATAGACGATTATCCGTAAATTTTAGACCAATAACCGAATTGATTTTCACGATTGAATAAGTTTTTGACGTGTATGGATGGAACAATGCAGCAATACCTGGGCTACCTCTGATCGGAAATCTGCTGCAATTGAAAGAGAAGAAACCTCACAAGACTTTCGCCAGATGGGCCGACAAACTTGATCCGCTACGCTCGTTGTCCTCAACTCTAATGATGTTGCCAAGGAGGTTAGTCAAAATTTACCCTCCATCCGAATTCTCGAGTTTTTGGTACAAAAATGACTGTGGCTCGATTAAAACATCAGGCAAATGCATTGACATTTTTTTTTTTTTTGTAATTAGGCCAAACTTGAGGGGTGATTTGTGTAATTAATCCTTTATATTTATAGGCTATGGTGACTAGATTCTCATCTATCTCGACTAGAAAGCTGTCGAATGCGATAAAGATCCTCACTGGGCTAACTGCATGAATGGGCTAACTGCCCCAACTGATTTAGATAAGGAGCTTGTTTTACCTGAAAATTCTTGATTCTTGATACAAAAATAAGTTTGTTTAATTCTTTTGTAATGGTTATTTATACAATTAACTCAAATCAAGCTCCTGGAGTTGATATTGAAACTGAAACGATGTAAAAGACGAGTCAATCAGCTCCTTTACACCCTCTGTGATCATAAGGATAATCTGTCTCTCCAGAAAAGTAACAGATAAACTTCATAAAATACACAAAACAAAAAAGCATAGCATAAATTTTCCAGTACAAATCATGGTTCAAGTTCCTCAAATCACACGCATACTTCACCACAAATTCGGCATCAAACTGCAGTTACAATCACATTATTTTTCAAATACATAAGATAATTTTTCCAGTACAAATCATGGTTCAAGTTCCTCCAATCACACACAAATTCAGAATCAAACTATAGCCTGAATCACATTATTTTCACATACATAATTTATAGATATACTAGAAAACGAGTATATCCGCGAAGCCAGCAACGATACATCCTCCTGCACGAAACAAGAACAGAAAGGAACTCGATCAAATTATGAGGTTTCAAGAAACACTAGAGGTCGAACAATTTTTACATTTCGTAAATACACTTACAGTGGGGAACGATCTTCCAGCGTTGATTCTCGCCCTTCTTCCACTCCCAAAGGACAACCTTGGTGCCATCGCGGACCCCACCGTGGTTCTTGTCCCCGTTGAAAGCATCGATGTTGAGGCGAATGTTGTTGACCATTCTGATTGCTCGATAGCTGTCGCCCAAGTCCTTGCTCTCGGTCCACAAGATGGACTCGTCGAGAGCATTGGGCTTGTAAAGAGTCAGCTGGACCTGAAATACAGAGAAGGCTTTGATGAAACAAAGAGTTATGTTTGGTAAATTGATCGATCGTGCAGGGGTAAAACGGTCAATATACCGGATGAGTAGCGCCGGTGGAGTGTTTGATGGCCTGTCCGGTGGCCTTGTTGACCAGAGCGAAACTCGGGAAGCCTTCTTCGTCCTTGACTCTCGTGCTGAATTTCAGATCCTTTATCCAGTGCTGATAATGATTCACAAAACCCCCAAATTTTTAACCTAATTTTTTTTAAAATGATAATAAGAGAAAATTAATCGGAGATTTGAGTTGACCAACTCACCTGGCAAGGATCTCGTGGATCGGATGGTGCGAGGATGACCTTTCCGTCGCGGATGGTCAGAGCGTAGTTCGGCTCCGCCTTGCTGTACATCCTGAACGAGGGTTTGCTCTTCCATTCCTCCTCCGCGCGGTGGTCGGCGGCTGGGGGATGGTGATGCTGGTGGTGATCCGAGTGAGCGGGCGGCGGCGGCGAAGGATGGTAGTTGGGGACGGCGGGCGGAGGAGGGGGGCGGTACGCGTCCGGGCCGGGTGGGCCCGCGTGGGAGGTGTGGTACACTGGAGGCGGCGCGTCTCCGCCGTAGAAGGGGGGCGGGTACGGCTGAGGCGGGGGCGCGCCACCGCCGTAGAAGGGTGGCTGGGGCGGGGGGGCGCCACCGCCGTAGAAGGGGGGCGGAGGCGGTGGGGCGTCGCCACCGTAAGAGTGTGGCTGGTGCGGCGGAGGGTGACCATGTCGATCTTCTTCGTCGCCGCCGTGGTGGTGGTGACGGTTGTGGCGTCCGTGTGGGAAATCCATGGGAGACGTTGAGCTGTGTTTGGTTAACAGAGTATGGGAGTGTTATAAATAATAGTATTGTGAATGAAATAAAATAAAAAAAAATTGATAAAATAAAATTAAAATTATATTTCAACTTAAAAAATAAAAATATTTATATTAACTATTTTGGAATACTTCACCAATCACCAAGGTGCGGCCAGCTTTTGATTCGTCCGCCCAATTTCGAGTGGCCGCTTGCCATTTGTGGTCTTTTTGATTCGTCCAAGTCAATTTTCATACTCTTCCTGGAAGCTTACGTTACTATTCGTCTCATTGAGAAATGATAATCTCGTCATTCAAATTTATTTTAAATCTTATTATTATAGTGGTGATTTGAGAGTGATATAATTGTAATACTATCACTTATATACCTTTTCTGACTATTCAATTTTCAATTTGGATTTCGGTAATACAGTATGAAATAATTTTTGTTGTTGACTAGCGAGTTAATTTGGATCTTGTCCACGATGTTTTTGTTTATTTTTGATTTTATGTATTTTAGTGTAATTTTTATTTGAAAAATGTTGACTTCAGCAAAATTAAATACAGTGTTGATTTCAAGAAACGGTGACACTTGTCAGTTTGCCAGTGGATCAGGGATGACAGATACTCAATTGTTAGGTGGGAAGAAGCATCAATAATTATAAGCCGACGTCAATTGTTTAATTTTTATTAAGTTCAAATCCTAACAATTATTAGTATTATTTATAATACAATAATAGAACTTTACAAAACAATTTTTTTTAATACATTTTATCAATACTTTATTAATTTATTTTTTCAATTTTACTTATAACTAAATTAATTTTTAACATAAAAATAGATTTGTACCTTTTCATTTTTTGGTAAATATTATGGACACATTTTGTTTTTAGTTCTTTTCCTAACAATAGACACACTTTAAAAATAATTATTCTATTAATTTTTGAAACATTATTTGACAACTTACTCATCTTTCACAAATAATGATAACTTAATTTTTTTTTTAATTATTATATTTTGACGAATATATATATTTATGAAAATTAGAAGAAAAAAAATTATTTAGATGATTCATTTATATATTTATGTGGTGAATATATATGGAAATGATGGGTACGCCATAATTTAGTGGGTCACCGTATCGGCTTGTCGGACTCGAATATATGCCAAAAATTAAATGTGATGCAAATTTCGATTAAAATTTACCTTCCAAATTTCTTTTTCGTTTTTTTGTCGAATAAATTTCAAGATCTCAAGTGATTAATTTTGATGGTTACAAAATCAAATTTTAAAATAAAACATGCGTTAAAAAAGGATTAGATTTAATTTCTATCATTAATGTTGACACGTTTTCTCATATGCATAAATAAAAATTGATCGCCATGTTTTGAGACCAAACTCAAAATTCAGACACAACATGTACTGAAAACACTTATAAATCAAATCCATGAAAAATGAAAAATAATCTCCGAAAGATACTATGAAGCTCGTCGCAGAGATACTAACAGGAAGCTCGTTCGATGTTGAAATAGGAGAAGATGCCACGATACAAGACCTAAAGAAAGCCATCGAGGCCCAGGAAAACCTCCCGATCGGTCGTCTCATTCTGATGCTCGACTCCGACGGGGAGCATTATTTGCTGGACGAAGAAAAACTTAACATCAAAGACTATGGCATTCAAGACGGCTCGCGTATCTACATCTTCTTTCAACCCCTGAACGAGACTGAACCTTCAACTTCGCCTTACGATTCCGAGTCGAAATAATATCCGGCAACGTCCCCAGTATCGACTGGCTTTAAGAGTCAAGAGTGAATAAATATCAGTAATCAATCAGTATAACAGGGCCAATTTTATTATTTCTATAATATTGCAACTTTTTTTTTGTAATTACTTCAAACCTAGGGGTAGGAGTAGTAGTTTTTGTAAATATCTCTATTTTTACTCTAAGTTACCATAAGATTTGAGCTAATCACAAAAGAAATCAATGTTTTTCTAAAAATTACAAACACCCCCTCAAGATTTGCATTCTCTTGACAAAAGTACCCCTATTGACTATTGAGTATTGAGGGTGGAATTTGTAACAAATCAAAATATTGGGGGGTTATTTTTAATTTTGAGAGAATTACTGGGCTTCTTTGTAATCAAACTAAACCACAAGTGTATTTTTTCTGTAACAAACCAGGAATCAACAAAGCATCAACAAAACTAAGTCTATTGGACTGTAAAATATGAGCAGAGAAATTCAGAATAAACGAGAATATACCGTAATTGACGTCACTCCGACCCATCAGGGAAGGGATCCAGAGCATCTTCCTTCCCATTCACATAGAACTCGACAACAGCTTTCATCCTCGGAAGCTTATCCGGGTGGTAATTAACATGCACAATAACCGGCCTCAATTTCTTCAAGTTCCCATCTTTCCTAACCGTCTTGAAAAGCACCTTGCTATTCATGAACAAATAGATATCCATAGTCCTCTTAGCCGCATGAAGGCCCGCATAACCATTATGCGACGGAAAAAACAGCTCCTCGTTAAAAACCGCTTGGTCCCACAAATTCGCCTCTCGAGAAAGCCGGCCAGCGATCCTATCCAAAAGCTCGATCGAGGGGAGAGTGGGCCTTATGTAAAAAAAACCGGAATTATAAACCCAAATCCTCATCGTGTGAGCATATCGGGCCCATCCCATTGTGGGCTCATCGAAGACATCATTAAACCCGTAAGCAGTCATATTATTATGACCGTCAGACATTGATTCCACGTCAGAGTCTCTGTACAAATGGTCAAACGGGTTTTGCAAGAAAACTATATCCACGTCCGAAAGCAAAACGCCATATCCCAGCTGCAAGAATTCCCTCAGAATCCGGAATTTCAAACCCGAGACAGCATGATTACCCCCTGTTTTTCCGATGGTGTCGACAGCCTCATCCGGGTCCCGTTTATAAAACGGGACACTGTTTGTTTTGCAGAAATCTACGATTTCATCGTCTAAAGCCACCACTAGGTAATTCGAGATGCCGACTTTTTTAATGTTGGTGAACCAGACTTCAAGCATGGGCTTCACGTTGGAATTGGCGAGGGCTACTATGACCTCTTTCTTTCCGGGCACGAGTTTGGATAGCATTTTTGAGAGTCGAGGATTTACGCTTTCGTCGGGAAGTACTGTCGGGTTCAACCTTTGGCCCTTAACTGTGCCGAAAGGCCCGGCCTTTTGAGGCTCGCCGAAAACAACAGGCTGTTCACGAGTGTTGTCTTTGGCTTGCTCGGCTGATCGAAGCTTTTCGTACAAGTGACGAACTTGCCTTTTTAAGGCGACGTTTTTGTCTGATAAGGACCTGATGCTCGACTTGAGACGGTTTATTTTCTCGGTCGATTCGCACGAGGAAGGATCAACCTATGCGGCAATAAATCGAGTAAAAAAACCCGGAAAAAATATGACTTTACGACTACAGAATCGTCGCCATAGAATTGTATACATGAGCTGAAATGTAAATTCGTAAAATGAACGAAAAAACAGTTCGATTCAAACTAATTGTTGATGAAGCATGTACCTGAAGATTGGATTTCGAAAGGGGATGAATTTGAACAGTCTGATTCGAGGAGAAAAATCCATCGGGGAAAAGAAATGCGAACACGCACCCCAAAGTCACTCCGATCCCGATCGCCGCCGCGATTCGCGATCCACGGAACGGTGATTGGCTGCCCTTCTCCCTCCGCCCTATCGCCATTTCCGGTTAACTTCAATTTTCCCCCAAACCCCCAAATTTAAAAAAAAAATGTTCAGTGAAGAAAACTCGAAACCCTAGAAAAACAAAAACCGCATAATTTCCCCCTTTTCTTTGTTGCGGAGTCAAAAATCAAGTTACTATTTATTTACGTTGAATTATCAGATTTTAAATTTTGAATGGACTTTTAAAATTAAAATCTGGTGTTATTCAATTCGAATTTTTAAAAGACAATAAAATCTAGAGATATTCAATTAAGATTTTAAAAAATCTTAAAAAAATACACAGACATTCAACACTCTATGGTTCTTAATAGATTTTAATAATTTGTGAATTTTAATGTATTATTTTTAAAAATTATAACTAAATTTGATTTTTTAAAATCTCTTATAATTAGGAGAGATTTCCACGACTTCTTTCCGACACAAAAACTCAAACACGAAAAGTAAAAAAAAAATAATCGTCATTTAACAAAAGTATTACAATAATTTATCTATATAAAATAATCAATATTATATTTGAAAAATTGATCTTATTATATTTTCCTTAAAAATAATTATTTATATATTATATTAATAAAAAATTGTTTTGTATTTCTTACGTACAATAATATGTTTCTCAATAACAATCCAAATATAATAAATTTAATTATTAATGTTATTATGTAATTAATTTAAAAAATTATCTATGGTCATTTAGTTACAATGGTGTATTGTTTAATTTTCGATAGAATATGATCAAAATTCACCAGGTCTCGACACCATACCGATATCGTACCGAAAATTTAGGTATTGAAAAAATTCATATCGATACTGTAACGAAATTTCGGTATATCGATTATCGATATACCGAAATTTCAGTATCGGAAAAATTTATACTGATATCGTACCGAACTTTCGGTATACCGAAAATATCGATATACCGAACCATATCGGAATTTTTATTATCAAATTATACCGAAAATATCGATATATCGAATCATACCGATTTTTTTGCATACCGAAGTATATATATACCAAAATATCAAATTATACCGACTATTATCGGTATATTGATATATACCGAAATATTAAAAATTTCATATCGATACCGTACCGAAAATTATCGATACGGTATCATACCGTATCGAAAATTTCAATATACCGAAAATTCGGTTTTTCTCAGTATTTTTCGGTATAATAAGTTCGGTATTTCGATATTTCAGTATATTTTCCCACCCTGTTTAGCTATAAATGGTGGAACATCGTGCGTGGAACGCATCCATTGGCTTGTGCTTAGAGAGCACAGTCAACTATAGCTGGAGGATGAGAGTTGACTGTTTTTAATCAATGTAGGTATTAATGTGTAATTAATCAATTAGTTGGCTTTATTTATCGTTTTCGTAATTTTTTCAACAAATCACAATTAAGAAATTTGAAAGTGACGGATAACCGATCGAATATTAGTTACATGTTTATCAGATATTTTGTCCTGGTTGAGTTTTCGATACACCTCGATAAATAGAATTTTGAAATTTAAAACCAAAAACTTTACACCCAGAATCAAGAGTTCGTTCGATATACTGAAAATCTCGATATACAGTGTTAGAAATTTTAAACCACATATAAGTTTTCGACATACTGAAAATCTCGATATATAGAGTTGAAAATTTAAACCTCAGATTACCTATGTGTAAAATGTGTAGAATTCGGGTAAAAACTTGACACCCAAATTCAAGAATTCGTTCGAAAAAGGGTGCCAAAGCCGTCCATCTTCGAACATAGAAACAACACGAACAAACAAATTCTTAAATCGAGCTTTTGACCACAACCCTTTCCTGCACAAACAAACAAAAAACGATTCAAATTTCCAATCTAGGTTCGAGTGAGTGAGGGGGAGAGGTTTCCTTACATTGTTGTGATCACTCGTGATGTAAGAAACGACAACGGTGATGTCATCAAGCTTCCCTCCGTAATAACGAAAACCAGCCTCTTGTGCTGCAGTCGAGAAAGGAGTCTGTCTGTTACTGTCCATCGCTCGTTGTCTCGCCAGAGCCGCAATCTTCTGTGCTGTCACCTGAGGACCGAACCCAGCTCTCTTAGCGTGAACCACGACAGCTGTGATGTCACTGTTGTACAAATTGTCGAAGAGCCCATCAGTCCCTGCGATTATAACGTCCCCCGAAGCAACAGGGACCGTGAGCACCTGTCCAGAGCTAGGCAAATCGCCCGAGTTCCCACTCTCCAACTGATACGGAAAATTAAAGTCGTGTTGCTGGGAAACAGATCGGAAAATCGTGCACCCGTCTCTAACCACCATGAACCCGCTGTCCCCTAAATTAGTCGCATGGAGACCCTATAAAAGATGGTTAAACATCGAAAAACAAACAAGTTGTGATCAAGATATTATTTTGAAATAAGGGGAGTATATTTTTTCATTATTTATAAAATAGGGTACTAAAATAGTTTAATTTACATTTTAGGGTAACTTTTAAAACCGATAATGACTACTCCCTCCATCCCTTTATATAATCCATAGAGAAATTTGTGCGTATATTAAGAAAAAGTGATTTTTTTTGTGTTTAATAATATAAAGTGGAGGTATAATATGTATTGATGTGTAAGTAATAAAATAGTTAGTTGAAAAACTAGCGGTATAAGGATAAATAAATGTGTATTGAGAGGATAAAGTTGTGAAAAGACATTTTATTTATAGATGTGCACTGTTTTAATGGACACAACCAAAAAAGGAAAATATTCATTGTTTTAGAGGATAGAGAGAGTATTATAACCTACACCTATGTATGTAGTATATAAATGTTAAGAAGGTTAAATTAGGAAATTTACTTCAATTTATAATAAGGATAAACTAGTGCTCTTAATTATATAAAAACATTTAAAATTACATTTATTTCAAAATTTCCTTTAAAATAAAAGGATTACCTTATCGGTGAGGGCAATAATACAAGCGGTTGATGACCCTTTTGCGTTCGTTCTAATGTGGGCTTTCTCTAGGACCCTGGCTGGGTCGATGGAACCCTTAGGTTCTTCTAGAACAGCAGAAACAGAATTGGACATGAGTTCACGTGCATATTTTCCGGCATCCACACCCAGATCAGCCCATCCACCTACGCCATCGGCTACACCAATGGCTTGCTCGTTCGTACAAATGAAATGTGCATCCTCTCCGCCGGTTTCTTCTTTGTCGGGATGTGGCAGATAACACGATCCAGAAATCAGTTTCATGGATCTGGTGATTGGGGTGTTCCTGAAAAAAAGGGAATCGAAATATCATGCCTCATTCGTGCATGCTAATATGCAATGACAACATCTTAAAAATATTTATGCATTTATGCTGATTTGGTAAAAAATCATACTTTTTAAAACAACTATTTAAATGGTATTGAGAAGTAGTGACTTTTGGCCATAAAACTACGAATTTCCATCATAAAAGTATGATTGGGGGCTAAAATAATCATCTTCAAACGGCAGTCGTTCAACAATTTTTTAGTTATGAAAAACTAGCTAAATTTCACAATTACTAAAAAAAATCAGCAAAAAAAATAAAATGTTATGCAATAAGGTTAAAACTCGAGCACTTTTGGAGGTAAAGTCTAAAAGGAACATACGGTTCAGACGAATCTCCGGAACTCGAATGTTGTCCCCCCTTCGTCGCATTATCGAGTGACACATCATCAGGTGTAGTGCCAGCGGAGGAATGCGCAGATGCCGATATAAGAAAATCGCTAAACCTAAAGCCCATGAATGGATTGACACTGCCCTTTCTCTTCACAAAATTACTATACACGAAATATCCATAGGCCGACAAGTTATTATTTCGACGGTTGTTATTTCTCAAGCTCATGCTAGCTTTCCTAAAGCTGACAAAGCCAATTCCATTACTGCAAGAACCGAAAGAACGATATGCAGCACCAGTCAAATTATCAGAGAAAGCTGACCGAGACCCACAGGCAGCCATAAGCGCCTTCTGAGATATATTTCCCGAAACAAAACCGGGCCTTGATAGCAAACAATCAGAATGGTACTTGCAGACTTGAAACGAAGGGCCCGGTGACCCAATAACAGAAAGATTCTTTTTTCGAGCGGTTGAATGAAGATTTGCTCGAATACCTAACACAGTGCAAGATGTTACGGAAGCTAAGGAATGCAAGAGCCTCGAGTGGAAGGAGAGCAACTTTCCTCGGGCAATCAAAACATCGGCAAAATATTTACTTGGCATTTTGTGGGCTCTTTCGGTTGAAGTAAATTCGACAGCTTTTCGTAACGGAGGGCAGAACCGAGAAATAACCCCTTCTTCTCCAATTTGTTAAACCACATAAAATTGAATTTCTTCAAAGCAAGAATGTTCATATGTTCTGTCAACACAAACCCCACCTCCTAAAATCATCACTTTATCAATTTCAAAAATACCATATGATAATTCAAATAATTATCACAAATCCTATATGGATATATATGATTTACCAAACGAGATTAAATCATAGGAAAAAAATATGATTGTGGAACGATAGAAATTGCGGCTTCTTCGATTCAAAATAATTTCAAATCGCAATAAATAAATAAATAAATCACCTTTTACTGTCGACGATGAACTGCACAACGTCCTAACGATTCGTGAGAAATAAAATAAATATAAAATTGAAAGAAAATAGAGTAATTTATGGATTTGGGCGGACGGGTAAAATCCAGAAACCTAATAACATATACTGTATATCTTTGGGCTGTTGGATTATGGTGGAATTTACTGCTCCTCAGCTCAATTACCGAATACATTAATTGTATTTTTGGATTTTTTTGTGGTTAAATTAAATTTTACTTACTATAATAACAAAAGATATTTACTATAATAACAAAAGATATGCTTTATTATACTTTTTTAAACAAACGAAAAGAAAATTTAATTTTAAAATTTATACTTTATAATTTTAAATTTATTTTAAAACATATTAAAGTATTATAAAAACCTCTTCAATATTTAAAATTAAAATAAATTTTTTAAGACACGTTCATATATTTAAAATTTATTTCAAATTATTTTAAGTCTTAATTTTTTTTAATTCAAATTATTTTATGACATTATATTTTAAAGATATGGCAAAAAACATAATCTAGAGATTAGCTTCAGGGATATGAAGATTGGGATGCCATGAAAAGGGTAACAGAAATGTGTTCATGTCATGAGTTCATCATCAATGCATGAAGGCAAGGTCTGAGAGGAACATAGGGTTCAGACGAATCTCCAGAACTCGAAAGCCGCGCATTGCAAAGTGACACATCATTAAGTGGAGGAAATACGCCGATATCTTCACAAAATTCCGTAGACCAACAAGTTATTATTTCGACCCTCCTTATTTCCAAAGCTCACAAAGCCAATTTTATTACTGGAAGAACCACAGACTGATATGCAGCAGCAGCCATATTGCCAATGGGGCAATCAGAAAAAGTCGACCAAGACCCAAATGCAGCCATAAGCGAACTTCTGAGATATAATTCCCAAAACCCAACTAGGCATTGATACTAATCAATCAGTATGGTGAAAATTCCCCATCAACCGAAAGGCTCTTTCTTCGAATGATTAAAAGAAGATTTGCTTGAAAACCTACCTAACAGTCTAACACTGTGCCATACGGAAGCTAGAGAATTCAAAAGCCTCGAGTGTCTGGAGAACAACTTCCCTTGGGCGATCAAAATAACAAGAACAATAAATGTTTAAAAAGATCTTTATTCAAAATGTTGAGTAGTAACAAACAGAAACGATCTCAATGCATATCAAAAAGGCATGCCTCGGATCCTCGCTCAAACAATAAGATTCTCTTACACGCTTCGCTCTTTTCCTCCAAATCAAAAGAGGGATGAAAAGATACTTCAATCATCTTCAAGACTTTAGCATTCCTCAAAATATATCCTATCATGTCAAACCCTACCTCTGTACACCTGAAGCATTTAAATCTTACTGTCTCAAGATGTGATATCAGGCTCGCGGGTATATGTTTCGGCTCCATCCAATATTTGAGTTTTTTATCATCCCGCTGATAATAGTAAAAACGTAAAAAGTGAAGAACCCGTTAAGAACATTATTGATTAACGAAAAGACTTTAAAAAATGAAGAATAAGAAGAAGAAGAAGAAGAATAAAAGCATACCATACTGATTGTTAGGGACCTAAGATTATCAGCATTTTCAAGAAAATATGTTATAAAACGCGAATCAGCACACAGTTTAAGTTCCGTTAAATTATGAAATTCCGCAGTCAAACCAGAGAATGCCGAGTTAGGAACCTGTAAAAAGTTAAAACCGCGATAAGATAAACACGAACCAATGAAAGGGAAGTAAAAACACAAATGCGATCAAAATCCTAACCTTCATCCAACCAGTTGATAGTGTTAGACACTTCACATTGTAGACCTTACCAACAAATTCGATCACATTTCGAGAATCTACAACGCCCCTAAATTTCTTATCATAGAAACTGATATCCGCTTCAGATAAGGATGGTAGGTGCCCAACCGAGACAAACTGGGATTCTCTATCATGCACCGTGAGATATCTAAGTGCAGGTGTATCTATCTCCACTCTAAAGGCCTCGTCCTCTAACTCAACTAAATTAATTTCGAACCAGAGCACGAGCCTAATTAGCGTCGGCGAAGATATGCAACCACAAACACTCAATTCCACACGATTCGAAGCGTGAATAATCAACTCCTCGAGCACTGGGGTTCCAGAGAGCACGTGTTGAAGGGATTCATCACAGTCATACTTAACCATATCAAGACGAAGCTTCTTGAGCACAGGCAGAATTACATCTTCTTCGTACACGGGGATGATCCCACATCCTCTGAGACTCAGATCTACTAGGGTTTTGCAGGTGAAGAGGCATTTGGGAAACATATACACATCGTAATCCAAATCGCCCTGACGAATATCGATATTTCGCACATTGCGCGAAATCGCAGCGGCAATCCACCTCTCCAGTTCGGAATAATGGTACTGATATTGTCTTAGGTCGAGTCGAAAAGTATGAAGGGAATGCCCTTTGTGCAGGAACAAAACTTCATAGATGATGTCTCGAAGGCTCGCCGCGGTGACGGTAACATAATCGTCGGCGTCGAAATCAAAAGTAGGGACGAAAGCCCAGAGAAACCTCCACCGCCGAGAGAGGATGCTAGTCGACACGGATGTTTTGGTTGGGAGAAAAGAGAGAATGTAAAAGACAACATCGTCCGGCAACGCGCTGATTCTATCAATGGAGGCCATATCAATCCTCTGGATTACTCTGTAGATCTACAAGGTTGAAGAAGATGATAACGAGAGTGAACAAAACTACTCCTATTTTATTTTTAAACTCTCGATTTGGAAAATTGAGAGTGTAGTGTAACTGTGTAAGTACTGGTTAAAAAAAATTGAAAAGAAAATTTTTATTTTAGGTTATTTTTATTTAAATGGAGTTCTAATTATATTTATATAACCAGGAGGAGGAGTAGTAGTTTATACTAATTATTAATAAAAGTAAACTTTCAAAAATTTAACCTTTTTAATATATATACATATACATGTAGGATAAAGGTATACTCCTTCATTCCCTTAAAACAGTGCATAGTTCCTTTGTAAATTACAAAGGAACTGTACACTGTTTTAAGGGATAGAGTAGTATTAAACATATTTAACATTGCGTAATTTTATTTTGTTATTTAACAATTTTTGTTTTTTATTTAACAATTTAAAATTTAGATTTTTTGTTAAAATTTAACAATTAAGTTGATTTTTGTTATTTAATAATTTAAAATTCAGATTTATTGTTAAATTTTAGTAATTAATTTAATAATTGTGTAATTATATTTTTTTAAGTAGTTACATAGCAGTTACAATTGGATAATTTTATTTTTTAATATTACCCTTTAAAATTTTAGTATTATTTTGTAAGGGTAATATAGTAACTATACTTTTAAAAATATATATTTTATTTTAATTATTTAAATTATACTACCCTAATAAATAAATAATTTAAAAAATCATTACTCTAAAATATAAAATTTATTTTATGTGGTTTAACTTGTAAATTAAAAAACCAAATTACCTCTTATCCTAAATATACATTTTATTTTTTAATTTATACTTTAAAATTTTTGAAGTGTAGTGTAACTGTGTAAGTACTCGGTTAAAAACAATTGAAAAGAAAATTTTATTTTAAAATTTATACTTTAAAATTTTTGAAAAATATTTCAAATTACTTCAAAATTAATTTTCAAATTATTTTAAAATATCTTAGAATATTTAAATTTAAATTTAAATTTAATTATTTAAAAATAAATTTATTAAATGTTATAATATTTAATTGAAATTGTTAATAGATATTTCAATTAGGGATGAGATATTGTACCGTATTGAAATGCCAAATACCATTATCGTATCAAAAAATTCGATATCCAAAAAAATCAATATCGTACCGAAAATTTCGATATACTGATATTTCGATATCGAAAAAATCTATATCGATACCGACTTTTGATATACCAAAAATATCAATTATCGAATTATATCAAAAAAATTATTATCGAAATGTACCGAAAATATCAATATATTGAATCATACGGACTGTTTTTTTTTTATATATAAATCGAAATATCGAACTATATCGATTGGTTTTTTTGATATGGTATCATATCGTACCAAAAAATTCAATATACCTAAAATTTGATATTTTTCTTAACGATAAGTTCAGTATTTCGATATTTCTTCGCTATTTCGTATATTTTTTCACTCCTAATTACAATTTACTTCAAAATCAAAAACTATAAAATGTTTAAAAAATAATTCAAAACATGTAAAAATTATTTCATGCTATCATTTAAAATTTATTTAAAAATACATTAAATTACATAGGTTTCCCTAGGACCCCAGCTGGGTCAATGGAACCCTTGGTTCACACTTCACTCCTACACCAAATGTCTTATTCATTTAATACAATGAAAATGTGCATCCTCTCCACCTCGCTGGTTTCTTCTTTGTCGAGATGTGGAAGAAAACCATATTTCTAACATGAAGGTAAGGTCTGAGTCTGAGAGGAACATAAGTTTCAGACGAATCTCCAAACTCGAAAGTCATCAAACTCAGAGCACATTAATGGATTGCCATTGCCCTTTCTCTTCACAAAATTCACGAAATATCAGTAGACCAACAAGTTATTATCGACCCTCGTTATTTCCAAAGCCAATTTTTTTACTGTAAGAACCTACAGAATGATATGCAGCAGCAGCCATATTGCCAATGGGGCAGTCAGAAAAATCTGAACGAGACCCAAATGCAGCCACAAGCGACCTTCTGAGATATAATTTCAAAACCCAACTAGGCTTTGATACTAATAAATAAGGATTCAGTATGGTACTTGCAGACATGAAACGAAGGCCCCGGCACAAATGGTGTAGAGACCACACGAGATAATTCCCCAGCAACCGAAAGGCTCTTTTTACTAGCGATTAAATGAAGTTTTGCTTGAACACCTACTTAACACTATGACAATGGTTACGGAAGCTAGGGATTTCAAAAGCCTCGAGTGTCTAGAGAACACCTTTTTTGGGGGATCAAAATAGCAAGAACAATAAATGCTTCAAAATGTTGAATGAAAAGTAACAGTCGGACAAAATCTCAATGCAAGTAAAGACGGCATGCCTCGGATCCTCGCTCAAACAATGAAATTCTCTTACACGCTTTGGAATTTTCTTCCAAATCAAGTAAGGGATGAAAATATATTTCAATCATCTTCGAGACTTTAGCATTCCTCAAAATATATCTTACTATGCCAAACGCTACCTCTTTACACTTAAACCATTTAAATCTTACTATTTCAAGGTGTGATACCAGACTCGTGGGTATATGATTCGACTCCATCCAATCTTCGAGATATTCATCTTCCTGGAGAAAATGGGGAAAAAAACAAGTAAAACATTATTGATTAAAGTGTAAACTGAAAAACCTGAAGAAGAATAAAGAAAAAATACCATATTGATTGTTAGGGATCTAAGATTATCAGCATTTTCAAGAAAATATGTTACAAAACGCGAATCAGCAGACAGTGTAAGTTCCGTTAAATTATGAAACTTCACAGTCAAACCAGAGAATACCGAATTAGAAACCTGTAAAAAGAAAAAATTGCGATAAGATAAATATGAAGTCATGAACTAATGAAAGGGAAGTAAAGACAAATCCTAACCTTCATCGAACCAGTCGATAGTGTTAGATACTTCACGTTGTACAGCTTACCAACAAATTCGATCACATTTTGAGAATCTAGATCGTCCCTATATTCCTTGTCATGGAAACAGATATCTGCTTCATACAAGGACGTTAGGCGCCCAGCCGAGACATTCTGGGATTCCCAATCATTTAGCTTGAGATATCTAAGTGCAGGAGTATCTATCTTCACTCTATAGGCCTCGTCCTCAAATTCATCAAATTCAAATTCCGACTCGAGCACGAGTCTATTTAGACTCGGTGAAGATATGCAACAGCAAACCACCGTATCCATATGATTCGCAGCCCAAACGGTCAACTCCTCAAGCACCGGGGAGCCAGAAAGCACGTGGGCAAAGAGGATTCTTCAGATTCGTACTTAACCCTCTCGAGACCAAGCTTCTTGAGCCTAGGCAGACTTACGTCGCCCGTCGAGGGGATAAACCCACACCGGTTTAAACTCAACTCCTCGACGGTTTTGCAGGTGAAGAGGCACTGAGGAAACAAAAACTCATCATATGTCAGATCAGCATGATGAATATCGATATTTTGCAGGTTTCGCGCAATCGCAGCGGAAATCCATCTCTCCATTTCGGAATTAGTGCAGTGGTATTCGGCTAGATCGAGCCGAAAGGTATGTAGGGGATACCCTTTGTGCAGGGACAAAACTTCGTCGATGATGTTCGGAAAGCTCGCCGACTTGACCGTATAAAAATCGACGCTGTAGAAATATAACTTAGGGACGAGAGCCCAGAGAAACCTCCACCGTCGAGAGAGGATGTCGGTCGACACGGATGCCTTGGTTGTGAGAAATGAGAGAATGTGAACGAGAACTTCGTCCGGCAATGCGCTGATTCTGTCAATGGAGGCCATGTCGATCCTTTTTGCTTCTGTAATACCTCACTTGTCTGGCCAATGGATTACTCTGTAGATCTACGAGGTTGAAGAAGAAGATGATAACGAGAGTCAACAAACAGCAAACAAAATCCTTGATTTGGGAAGTTGACTTTTAATTTTGTTAGTATATTTCTCTCGGAAAAAAGAAAAAAAAATGTGTGTTTAATAAAGTACTGTAGTTAGATGAAGATTTGCTTCAACACCTACCTAACACTGTACCAAAGGTTAAGGAAACTAGGGAATTCAAAAGCGTCGAGTGCCTGGAGAACAACTTCCCTTGGGAGATCAAAATAACAAGAACAATACATGTTTAAAAAGACGGACTTCAAAATGTTGAATGAAAAATCCATATTCAAAATGTTTAGTAACAAACTCAAACAATCTCAATGCAATTATGCAAGTCAAGGCGGCATGTCTCAGATCCTTGCTCAAACAATGAAATTCTCGTACACGCTTCGGTCTTTTTTTCCAAATCAATATTGGGATGAAAATATATTTCAATCATCTTCAAGACTTTAGCATTCCTCAAAATATACTTTACCATGTCAAACGCTACCTCTTTACACCAGAAGCATTCAAATCTTACTGTTTCAAGGTGTGATACCAGACTCGTGGGTATATCTTTCGGCTCCATCCAAAATTCGAGATGTTCATCTTCCTGGTGATAATAGGAAAAAAAAAAACAAGTAAAACATTATTGATTAAAGAGTAAACTGAAAAACCTGAAGAAGAATAAATAAATAAATAAAACATACCATATTGATTTTTATGGATCTAAGATTATCAGCATTTTCAAGAAAATATGTTACAAAACGCCAATCAGCAAGCAGTTCGAGTTCCGTTAAATTCAGAAACTTTGTAGTCAAATCAGAGAAGACCGAGTCAGAAACCTGTAAAAGATCAAACCACGATAAGATAAACACGAACTAATGAAAGGAACCTAAAGAGACAAACGTGATCAAACTCCTAACCTGCATCGAACTAGTTGTTAGTGTAAGACACTTCACGTTGTACAGCTTACCAACAAATTCGATCACGTTTCTAGAATCTAGAACGCCCCTTACGTTCCTAGGAAGAAAACAGATATCTGCTTCATATAAGGATGATAGGCGGCCAGCCGAGACATTCTGGGATTCCCAATCACGAAGCTTGAGATATCTAAGTGCAGGAGTATCTATCTTCACTCTAAAGACAGAGCCCTCGAATCTATTAAATTTCAACAAGAGCACGAGCCTATTTAGAGTCGGAGAAGATATGCAACAGCAAACACTCAAATCCACAAAATTCGCTGCCCGAACTGTCAACTCCTCGAGCATCGGCGATCCAGAAAGCACGTGGGCAAGTGATTCATTGGAGTCATACTTAACTATATCAAGAAAAAGCTTCTTGAGCTCAGGCAGACTTACATCGCCGGTCGAGGGGATGAACCCACACCGGCTAAGACTCAAATCAACGAGGGTTTTGCAGGTGAAGAGACATTGGGGAAATATTTGCTCATCGTAATCCAAATCGCTGTGACGAATTTCAATATTTCGCACGTTGCGCGAAATCGCAGCGACAATCCATCTCTCCATTTCGGAGCTAGTGTACTCGTAATGTCTAAGGTCGAGCCGAAAAGTATGAAGGGAATGAGCTTTGTGAAGGGACAAAACTCCATTGATGATGTCTGGAAAGCTCGCCGCGGTGACTGTAACGTAATCGACGCCGTCGAAATCTAAATTAGGGACGTGAGCCCAGAGTAAGCTCCACCGCTGAGAGAGGATGCTGGTCGACACGGATGTTTTGGTCGTGAGAAAAGAGAGGATGTGAACGAGAACATCGTCCGGCAACGCGCCGATTCTATCGATGGGAGCCATATCGATCCTTTTGCTTCTGTAATACCTCACGTATTACTCTGTAGATCTACGAGGTTGAAGAAGAAGATAACGAGAGTGAACACAGCGAAGAAAACCCTCGATTTGGAAATATGAGCAAGTTAAAGGACACTGCAATTGCTTTACTTTAGTATTTGTATTTTTTATAAAGTTAATTATAAATTTTATTTTATTTTATTATTAAAGTAAGTAATTGTAAATTTTCTTTTAAAATGAAAATTTTAAAACAATAATATGAAAAAATATTATTTAAAATACATAAAAATTACAAGTATCAATTAAAATTTATTTAAAAATACATTAAATTTCTCTAGGACCTCGGCTGAAGCCTGTGTGAATGAACCCTTGGTTCAGACTTCAGGACTAATCTCTCCAGAACTCGAAAGTCGTCCACCCTTCGTAGCATTGCAAAGTGACATCACCAGAGCCCATTAATGGATTGCCATTGCCCTTTCTCTTCACAAAATTCACGAATTATCCGTAGCCAACAAGCTTAGTATTTCGACTCTCGTTATTTCTCAAGCTCCTGATAGCTCTTCTAAAGCTCACAAAGCCAATTCTATTACTGTAATAACCTACAGAATGATATGCAGCAGCAGCAATACTGCCAATGGGGCAATCAGAAAAAGCTCACCGAGACCCAAATGCAGCCACAAGCGACCTTCTGAGATATAATTTCCAAAACCCAACAAGGCCCCGACACGAATGGTGTAGAAAACCACACGAGAAAATTCCCCAACAACCGAAAGGCTCTTTTTTTTTCGAGTGATTAAATGAAGATTTACTTGAAAACCTACCTAACACTTTGCCAAAGGTTACGGAAACAAGGGAATTCAAAAGCCTCGAGTGACTGAAGAACAACTTCCCTTGGGAGATCAAAATAGCAAGAACAATAAATGTTTAAAAAGATGGGCTTCAAAATGTTTAGTAACAAACTGAAATAATCTCAATGCAAGTCAAGGTGGCATGTCTCGGATCCTCGCTCAAACAATGAAATTCTAGTACACACTTCCGTCTTTTTTTCCAAATCAATACAGGGATGAAAATATATTTCAATCATCTTCAAGACTTTAGCATTCCTCAAAATATATCTTACCATGTCAAACGCTACCTCTCTACACGTAAAGTATTCAAATCTTACTGTTTCAAGGTGTGATACGAGACTCGTGGGTATATCTTTAGGCTCCATCCAATATTCGAGATATTCAGATTGCTGGTGATAATAGGGAAAAAACAACCAAAACATTATTGATTAAAGAGTAAACTGAAAAACCTTAAGAAGAATTAAAAAAACAAAATAAAAAACATACCATATTGATTTTTAGGGATCTAAGATTATCAGCATTTTCAAGAAAATATGTTACAAAACGCCAATCAGCAAGCAGTTCGAGTTCCGTTAAATTAAGAAACTTTATAGTCAAATCAGAGAAGACCGAGTCAGAAACCTGTAACAGATATAACCACGATAAGGTAAACACAAACTAATGAAAGAACCTAAAAGAACAAATATGATCAAAATCCTAACCTGCATCTCACTAGTTGATAGTTTTAGACACTTCACGTTGTACAGCTTACCAACAAAATCGATCACGTTTCGAGAATCTAGAACGCTCCTTACCTTCCTAGCAAGGAACCAGATATCTGCTTCATATAAGGATGTTAGGCGGCCAGCCGAGACATTCTGGGATTCCCAATCACGTAGCTTGAGATATCTAAGTGCAGGTGTATCTATCTTCACTCTAAAGACAGAGTCCTCGATTCTATTAAATTTCAACAAGAGCACGAGCCTGTTGGAGAAGATATGCAACAGCAAACACTCAAACCCACATGATTCGCTGCCCGAACAGTCAACTCCTCGAGCATAGGGGATCCAGAAAGCACGTGGGCAAGGGATTCATTGGACTCGTACTTAACTACATCAAGAAAAAGCCTCTTGAGCTCAGGCAGACTTACATTGCCGGTCGAGGAGATGAACCCACACCGGCTAAGACACAAATCTACGAGGGTTTTGCAGGTGAAGAGGCATTGGGGAAACATTTGCTCACCGTAATCCAAATCGTTGTGACGAATTTCGATAATTCTCACGTTGCGTGCAATCGCAGAGACAATCCATCTTTCCATATCGGAGCTAGTGTAGTGATATTTTCTTAGGTCGAGCCGAAAAGTATGAAGGGAATGTCCTTTGTGAAGGGACAAAACTCCATTGATGATGTCTGGAAAGCTCGCCGCGGTGACTGTGACATAATCGACGGCGTCGAAATCTAATTTAGGTACGTGAGCCCAGAGAAAGCTCCACCGCTGAGAGAGGATGCTGGTCGACACGGATGTTTTGGTTGTGAGAAAAGAGAGAATGTGAACGAGAACATCGTCCGGCAACGCGCCGATTCTATCGATGGGAGCCATATCGATCCTTTTGCTTCTGTAATACCTCACGTGTCTAGTCAATGGATTGCTCTGTAGATCTACGAGGTTGAAGAAGAAGATGATAACGAGAGTGAACACACAGCGAAGAAAACCCTCGATTTGGAGAAATGAGCAACTAAGGACTGTACTGTAGTTGCTTTTTCACTTATTATTACTCCATTATTTTTTATAAAATTAATTATAAATTTTATTTTATTTTATTTTATTATTAAAGTAAGTAATTGTAAAAGTAAATTTTCTTTTGAAATGAAATTTTTAAAGAAAAAATATAACTCCGTATTTAAAAGATAATTTAAAATACATAAAAATTACAAGTATCATTTAAAAATACATCAAATAAATTTAAGTCTTCTCTAGGACCCTCTCCTGCTAGCTTTTCCAAAACTCACAAAGCCAATTCTATTACTGTAAGAACCTACAGAATGATATGCAGCAGCAGCAGCAGCCATATTGCCAATGGGGTAGTCAGAAAAAACTGAACGAGACTCAAATGCAGCCATAAACGACCTTCTGAGATAATATTCCCAAAACTCAACTAGGCCTTGATACTAAGCAATCAGTATGGTACTTGCAGACATGAAACGAATGCCATGAGAGGAATGGCGTAGAAACCACACGAGAAAATTCACCAACATCCGAAAGGTTCTTTTTTCGAGTGATTAAATGAAGATTTGCTTGAACACCTAACACTGTGCCAAAGGTTACGGAAGCTAGGGAATTTAAAAGCATCAAAGTGTTTGGAGAATAACTTCCCTTGGACGATCAAAATAGCAAGAACAACAAATGTTTAAAAAGACCGGCTTCACAATGTTGAGTAGTAACAAACCGAAACAATCTCAATGCATGTCAAAAAGGCATGCCTCGGATCCTCGCTCAAACAATGAGATTCTCTTAAACGCTTCAGTCTTTTTTTCCAAATCAAAAGAGAGATGAAAATATACTCCAATCATCTTCAAGACTTTAGCATTCCTCAAAATATACCTTATCATGTCAAACCCTACCTCTGTACACCTGAAGCATTTAAATCTTACTGTTTCAAGATGTGATATCAGGCTCGCTGGTATATGTTTCGGCTCCACCCAATATTTGAGTTTTCTATTGAACTGCTGATAATAGAAAAAAATGAAACGCAAATAACCCGTTCAGGCTTTCAGCTATAAAGGTTAAGAACATTATTGATTAAAGAAAAAACCATTAAAAAAACCATACCATATTGATTGTTAGGGATCTAAGATTATCGGCATTTTCAAGAAAATATGTTATAAAACGCGAATCAGCACACAGATTAACTTCCGTTAAATTATGAAACTTCGTAGTCAAACCAGAGAATACCGAATTAGAAACCTGTAAAAAGAAAAAATTGCGATAAGATAAATATGAAGTCATGAACTAATGAAAGGGAAGTAAAGACAAATCCTAACCTTCATCGAACCAGTCGATAGTGTTAGATACTTCACGTTGTACAGCTTACCAACAAATTCGACCACATTTCGAGAATCTAGAACGTCCCTAACTTCCTTGTCGTAGTAGAAACAGATATCTGCTTCATATAAGGATGTTAGGCGGCCAGCCGAGACATTCTGGGATTCCCAATCATGTAGCTTGAGATATCTAAGTGCAGGGGTATCTATCTTAACTCCAAAGGCCTCGTCCGCAAATTCATTACACTCCAGCTCGAGCACGAGCCTATTTAGGCTCGGCAAAGATATGCAACAGCAAACCATTGTATCCACACAATTATCCGCCCGAACGGTCAACTCCTCAAGCACCGGGGAGCCAGAAAGCACATGGGGAAATGATTCTTCTGATTCATACTTAACCATCTCGAGATTAAGCTTTTTGAGCCTAGGCAAATTTACGTCGCCTGTCGAGGAGATGTACCCACACCGGTTTAAACTCAACTCGACAACGGTTTTGCAGGTGAAGAGGCACTGGGGAAAAAATAACCCGTCACATTCCAAATCAGCATAACCAATATCGAAATTTCTCACGTTTCGCGCAATCGCAGCGGAAATCCATCTCTCCATTTCGGAATTAGTGCACCGGTAAGGTATGTAGGAAATGCCCTTTGTGCCGGAGGAAAACTGTGTCGATGATGTAGTGAAAGTTCATCGCAGTGACTGTAACATAATCGCCTGTCTCGAAATCTAAATTAGGGACGTGGGCCCAGAGAAACCTCCACCGCCGGGAGAGGATGCTGGTCGACACGGAGATCTTGGTTGCGAGGAAAGAGAGAATGTAAACGAGAACATCGTCCGGCAACGCGCTGATTCTATCAATGGAGGACATATCGATCCTTTTGCTTCTGTAATACCTCATGTATCTAGTCAATGGATTGCTCTGTAGATCTACGAGGTTGAAGAAGAAGATGGTAACGAGAGTGAACAAACAGCGACGAAAACCCTATTTGAAAAAAGGGATAATTGTAGGTTAGTAGCTGAACTATAGACACTTTTGTACTTTGGTTATCCAACTTGTACTTTGGTTACCCAACTTGCATTTTGTACACCCGAGTAACTAAACTTTGACGAAATTACTGCAAAATTAGGCGGAATCCGGCGACGTGTGTAATACACGCGATTTTGATGGCAATTTCATAATTTTGCAAATAAATTAAAATGTACAATTACATAATTACCCTCATCTTCTTCCATTTTATTTTCATTTCTAATTTTTAAGAACACGCTGGTATGAATTTGAAAAAAAATAAATAATTATAAAAATATCAAAATTTAATTAAATTGTAAAAAATCTTCAATTACAGTGTAGCTCGACACGACACGATTATTTTCCGAATTGCATAGCCTCGCCCTCGGCCATACACGCAGAACAATTTGAGCGATTTGAGACCCGAGCAATTCACAGATCCGTCTCCCCCGAGGATAATCCGACGAGCTTTCCGCCCGCTCTCGACATAAATTCGATGTCGATATCGTTAGCGCCGGATTCGGTCGCTTTCCGAACCAGTTCGCCGGCGAGCGAACACCTGTGGCCCTCGCCGCTTTCCAAGCACAGCCTGAATGTATCGATTTTTAGGTTTAGTTCATTGTACCTCCGCATCATCATCCTCGCGAGTTCTGAAAATCGGTTCGGGGTTTCTCTGGAGGAAGTGGTGGTAATCCAAAACGGGATTGAATGTCTTGGATGATGAATTCAGGTAACCGAATTTCACGGAGCCTATTGCCCCTTCCCTCCATATCGAACTCTGAGATTATGAATTAGGGTACGAGCGGGCGATGCTTATTTATAATTTACAGCATAAGCCAAATTAGGTATCATCGTTTGGAATTGGGGATAAATTTTTTAAGTATTATGTGTTTTTTAATTTTTGTTTTTCTTTTTCTTGAACAAAAAATGAAGATGAGAAGATGATGGGACAATAATGTAATTTGACATTTTGAAATATTTAAAAAAATAATAAAATCATATTAAAAGTCCCGTGATTACATGTCTCGAAAAAACCAATTTTTGCATGAAAGTGCAAATTTATCAAAGTTCAGCTACTCGGGTGTACAGAATGCAAGTTGAGTAACCAAAGTAAAAAAGTGTCTATAGTTCAGCTACTAGCCTACAATTATCCCTTGAAAAAATGAGCAACTGTGAAAGTACTGCAATTGCTTTATTAATTTTTTTAGTATTTTTTAACAATTAATAAAAATCTTTAAAAAAACATTTCAAAACATTAAAAATATTATTTTAAAAATATTTAAATAGTATTTCAAATCATGTAAAATTATTTTAAGACGTGTATAAAAGATATTTAAATTAATTAAAAATTATTTTAAAAATATTTTAATAAGTTTAAAAGGTACTTACAATTGTAAAGTATTTAAAATTATTGTAATTTATTTTAAAATTCTTTGATGCACTTAAAATTAATTAAAAATTATTTTCAAACAATTTCAAATGTTCTAAAAACATTTACAATTATTTTTAAACTTTCTTAAGTAATAGTAAGGCATTTAAAATTATTTTATTTTAAAATCGTTTAAAATATTTAAAAATGTATTCAAATCAAATTTAAAAAAATTAAAATACTTAAAAAGGCCAGAACCCAACAAGGCCTTGATAGTAATCAATCAGTATGGTACTTGCAGCCATGAAACGAAGGCCCCAGCACCAATGGTGTAGAGGCCACACGAGAAAATTCCCCAACAACCAAAAGGCTCTTTTTTTCGAGTGATTAGATAAAGATTTACTTGAAAACCAAAGGTAGGGAATTCAAAAGCCTGGAGTGTCTTCAGAACAACTTCCCTTGGGCGATCAAAATAGCAAGAACAATAAATGTTTAAAAAGACCGGCTTCAAAATGTTGAATCAAAAATCTATATTCAAAATGTTGAACAGTGCAGAATCTATTCTCAATGCAAGTCAAACAGACATTCCTCGGATCCTCGCTCAAACAATGAGATTCTCTTACACGCTTCGGCCTTTTCTTCCAAATCAAAAGAGAGATGAAAAGATACTTCAATCCTCTTCAAGGCTTTAGCATTCCTCAAAATATATCTTATCATGTCAAACCCTACCTCTGTACACCTGAAGCCTTTAAATCTTACTGTTTCAAGATGTGATATCAGGCTAGCGGGTATATGTTTAGGCTCCATCCAGTATTTGTGTTTTTTGTCAACCTGCTGATAATAAAAAACATAAAAAGTAAAGAACCCATTCGAGCTTTCAGCTATAAAGTTTAAGAACATAATTGATTATTAAAAACTGAAGAATACAAAAAGAAAAAACAAAGCATACCATGTTGATTGTTAGGGACCTAAGATTATCGGCATTTTCAAGAAAATATGTTATAAAACGCGAATCAGCAGACAGTGTAAGTTTCGTTAAATTAGGAAACTTCGTAGTCAAGCCAGAGAATACCGAGTCAGAAACCTGTACAAAGATAAAACAGCGGTAAGATAAACATGAACGAATGGAAAACAAGTAAAAACACAAATGCGATTGACATCCTAACCTCCATCCAACCAGTTGATAGTGTTAGACACTTCACATTGTAGAGCTTACCAACGAATGCGATCACATTTCGAGAATCTAGAACATCCCTTTTTTCCTTTTCGTAGAAATCGATATCTGCTTCAGATAAGGATGTTAGGTGGCCAACCGAGACGAAATAGGATTCCCAATCATGCAAGATGAGATATCTAAGTGCAGGTGTATCTATATTCACTATATATAAATTAAATTCGAAACAGAGCACAAGGCTCTTTAGTGTGGGCGAAGATATGCAACAGTAAACACTCAAATCCATATGACCCGCCGCCTGAACGATCAACTGCTCGAGCACTGGGGTTCCAGAAAGCACGTGGGCAAGGGATTCTTCAGAATCGTAATTAACCATATCAAGACAAAGCTTCTTGAGCCTAGGCAGACTTACTTCCCCGTTCGCTGGAATAAACCCACACTGTCTAAGACTCAAATCTACGAGGGTTTTGCAGGTGAAGAGGCATTGGGGAAACATTTGCTCATTGTAATCCAAATCGCCGTGACGAATATCGATATTTCGCACGTTGCGCGCAATCGCAGCGGAAATCCACCTCTCCGTTTCGGAATAAGTGTACTGATAATATCTTAGGTCGAGTCGAAAAGTATGAAGGGGATGCCCTTTGTGCAGGGACAAAACCCCATCGATGATGTTTGGAAAGCTCGCCGCGGTGACGGTATCGTAATCGGCGGCGTCGAAATCTAAAGTAGGGACGTGCGTCCAGAGAAACCTCCACCGCCGAGAGAGGATGTCGGTCGACACGGATGTCTTGGTCGGGAGGAAAGAGAGAATGTGAACGAGAACATCGTCCGGCAACGCGCTGATCCTATCAATGGAGGCCATAGCGATCCTTTGGCTTCTGTAATTCATCGCGTGTCTAGTCGATGGATTGCTCTGTAGATCTACGAGGTTGAAGAAGAAGATGATAAATTAACGAGTGAAAAACCCTCGATTTGGAAATATGAGCAAGTGTAGTGTAAGACTGTAATTGCTTTATTAATTCTTTCTTATCAAATTAAGAGGAATTATTCGGTGTACCCGACATACCACATAAATTTGATGAAATGGTGTACCCAAACCAATAACTATCTGACATGTGGCAATTTAAAAAATAGATGATGATTCTTATATATATTTTTAACTCTCCATTAACATTAACATGAAATAAATAACATTAAATAAAAATAAATTTAAAACACCTAAAACTAAAACCTAAATAGGATTAATTTTTTTTCTCTTCATTCACAGAACTAAGCAATTTAACGGCGAGTGATTTCGGCGTGCATCGCTCATCCCGTCGTAACCATCGTCCTCGTCGTCGACTACCACGCTTTTTCTAAACACGGTGAAATTGTCGTTGAGTTTACGATTATACCCCCTTCAACTTCAAGTCGGCCGCGGCATCTCTTTTTTCATCGACGATCACGCTCACCGGGTTGAATCGGACGGTCCTTTGGGTCGACCCGCCCCGCATCCTCTCCCTCAACCCGGGCGAGTTTTTGCTAAGGCACGACCTCGAATACGAAGAGGTCGACGAGCACGCCGACGTCGATGACTGAAATCGATCTTTGACACCACTGTCGCTTGGTTTTCACGTCGTCGTCCACTGAAAATCTAATGGATCCAGAACCAGAACCGACGAGCACGCCGACGCCGAAACCACTCCCGTTAAATTGCTTAGTTACTTCTGTGAATGCAGAGATAAAAAATTATACCTATTTAGGTTTTGGTTTTAGGTATTTTTTATTATTTTTATTTTTATTTTTATTTATAATGTTATTTATTTCACTTAATGTTAGTGAAGAGTTAAAAATATAAGAATCGTAGCCATCTCATTTACAAATTGCCACATGTCAAAGAGTTATTGGTTTGGGTACACCATTTCATCAAATTTATGTGGTATGCCGGGTACAAAGAATAATTCCTCTCAAAGTAATTATAAAATTTTATTTTTAAATTAATAAATTGATAAATTATAAAAATTAAATATAAATAAAAAATATTACTGCTATTATTATAGATTGAGAAAGTATTATAAAACGATTTGTTAGATTATTTTTATAATTTTTAAAGATTAAAAAATACTAGGATAAGTCAATAATATGAAGAAAAAAATTATGTAAACAAAAATTAAAATACTTATTTTCATGTATGAAATTTTTTATTTTATTTTTGGAAAAAAAGGCAATTTACCCAAGAAAACATTAAATATGTATTTTGAACGAAATGTTAAATTTGGACAACGTTGAACGAATTTACATAAGTATTTAAAAATGAAAGAAAAACACAGACGAATCTATTTTAGACAAATTTTAGGCATTTTAAATATGTATTTTGAACGAAATGTTAAATTTGGACAACGTTGAACGAATTTACATAAGTATTTAAAAATGAAAGAAAAACACAGACGAATCTATTTTAGACAAATTTTAGGCATTGATGAAAAAACGAAAACAAATGAAAGTATTATAAACCTGGAATTTAATATCAAATTTTTAGAGATTTCAAATTTTTTAGTAAGTATTATAAAATGATTTATTAGATTATTTTTATAATTTTTAAAGTTTGAAAAATACTACCGATAAGTCAATAATATGAAGAGAAAAAAAGTACGTAAACAAAAATTAAATTACATATTTTCATGCATGAAAACTTTTATTTTATTTTTGGCTAAAAAATATTTGTTTACACTAAAAAATGGCAATTTAACCAAAACAAACATTAAATATGTATTTTAAACCAAATGTTAAATTTGGAATTGACAAATTTCAGGCGTTGATGAAAAAACAAAAACAAATGAAAGTATTAAAAACTTGAAATTTAATACTTCTTATCAAATTTTAACAGATTTCAAATTTTCGATACTTTTAAGAGATTTCAAATTTTCGATACGTACTTTCTCAGTATATAATAAATCGAACTTCAGCGAAGCTTTGTAAAGTAATGCAAAATAAACAGAAAAAGGTAAATAAAAAACGGTGAAATCTGTCTCAGAGTTATCGTATAGACGATAAAAAGAAGTCAACTTGGTTATGGGAAGAGATAGTACTAGTATATTTTAACAAAACTTATCACTAAAAAACTTAAAATATGGGAAGTATATATAAATAAAATAATTCTCCATGTTTATTGACTTATTTTATATTAAAATAAAAACTTAAAATTAAAAATATTTTTATAATAAAAACAATATTTTAATAATATGAAAATATTGGGGCCTCTCCAAATCTCTGAATATTTAGGGTTCTAAAAACTCAAAATAATTGGCTTAAAACCCGTCCAAAAGAACGAAGACGACCAAAGTAAACTCCACAAACATTGATGGAAAGTGCATTCGCGAGTGCGTCCGCCGTCGGCGACCAGCGGCAAAAGATCGAACAGTACAAGCACATTCTCGCCACCGTCATCTCATCAAACGATGTCGTCCAAGCCAAACAATTCATCGACCACAGTTCGTTTTTTTTTTCTCACTTTTGTTGTTTATGATTTTTATATCAATTTCTGATTTACTTGTGTATTTGTATTTAATCCAGTGTTATCGGACGACGTGGCACTTGTTGTGTCGCGGCAGCTGCTCCAGTCGTTTGCCCAGGAGCTGGGGAAGTTGGAGCCTGAGTTCCAGAAGGAAATTTCCCATTATACCCTCAATCAGATCCAACCTCGAGTTGTTTCATTCGAAGAACAGGTTAATATCTACCCTAATCATGCGTAGAGCTTCATGGTAGTCTTGAATGAGAAAACATGATGTATAAATATCAATTTCATAATGGCCAATGGATACATTTGATTAGCTTGTCACTGTTTGCTTCGCCTTTGCTTCCGATTTCCTGTATGCATATAATATAATGTTGGTATTTAATTACTAGTTATCTTTGGATAACTGCTAACTGCATATTTTTTTTGTCATTTTTAGTGTAATCTCAGATGTTTCTGTTTCTTGGCCTTTCAGCGTAACAACCTTGCACATTCAAGTTGTAGTTTTGCTTGACAACAAAATGACACTGCCTGATACTAGTTCATATTTTAGGAGTAACCCGTTATCTTATTTAGTTCATATTTTAGGAGTAACTCTATGGTTTGGTGGACGGGTGACGATGTTTCTTGAATTGATTGCAATCTCTATAATCATAGTTCAGTCTCTGTTCTAAGTTGTCATCTCTTGTCTGCCCTCTAAGTTTTCTTCTAAAGCTATGTCTTGCAAACTGTTTATTGACTGGCATGTGTTGGTGCAGGTGCTGATAATTAGAGAAAAGCTTGCTGAACTATATGAATCTGAACAGCAATGGTCCAAAGCTGCTCAGATGCTGAGTGGCATTGATCTTGATTCCGGAATGAGGTCTGAAAGCCGAAACCCATCCTGTCGATTTATATTAATGCAAACCTCATAGCAAACATTTTGATTCATTAATTCACTTATTTGTGCAGAGTGATTGATGATACCTTCAGGCTGTCAAAATGCGTCCAGGTTGCTCGTCTGTATCTCGAGGTAGGCTTCACTCTGATTTTGTAAAATCTCATTATGATCAATGTTTTAAAAAACGGCCGACTCGTCCGAGTCGACTCGCGAGTCGTTCCGAGTCGGCCAAAAAACGCACTGAGGCGAGCGAGTCCATAGGGATTTTTAATATGACCGCCTCAAATGACCGAGTCGTGCGAGTCGACTCGGTTCCGAGTCAGCTCGGGTGAGGCGTACATATTGAAATTTGAAATTAGTCGGCTGTTTTTAATTTTCCTGACGTTTGGTCTTTAATTACCCTAATAATTAGGCAGCCCACTAAGTAATAGAGACTTTTCAACTTTCAATAAACATTTAAAATAAAAATTAACCCTAAATATTTATCCTACACCCCACTACGCTTCTTCTTCTCTCCACTGCCAACTGCACTCTCTTCTCAAGAGCCAACTGCGAAGTGTTCTCAAGACTCAAGCCACAAAATCTTAATTAAGGTACTCATATTTTACACACTATGAGAGCGGAAGACAATGATATGGATATGAGATACTTAGACGGCTCTTTCAATCTTGATGATTTGAGCGCAAATGGCAGTGACTAATTTCATGTCTTTTAAATTGTTTTTGAGTCATTAAACATTGATTTAGGAATGGCAGTGGCTAATTTCATGTGTTTTAAATGTGTTTTTGAATCATTAAACATTGATTTATGAAGTACTTGGTTTATTATTAATTAATTTGAATATTATTGGAATTTTTGGATTTTAAAAAAAATCAAATTTGAGGCGTACGAGTCGTTCCGAGTCGACTCTTACGAGTCTCGCCTCAACAGAAAAACGCCTCGAATACGAGTCGCGTTTTTTAAAACATTGATTATGATTCAATTTCCCTCTGGTGTACTAGAGTGTAGACACTTTCCATATTGGTTGTGTGAGTATATATGTACATAACTCCGTTTGACTATCCTAAGGGTTACTAGGGCATATTCTTCCCTAGTCTTGAATTCGCTTGAGATTTTAACTGTTAATCCACGTTGAGTTGTAAGCTTTTGTCAGATTGTGAGAAAATTGATTTATAGTTTTACTCGTGTCTGTTTCTTCATTTGCAGGATGATGATGCTGTTAATGCAGAAGCTTTTATAAACAAAGCTTCCTTTTTGGTTAGCAACAGTCAGCATGAAGTGTTGAATTTACAGTACAAGGTTGGTATTATGTTATCTTTATAATTTTTTATGTCACGTCAACAATGTGTTAACGTATTTATTTTTTTAAACTAGGTTTGCTATGCTAGGATACTTGATTTGAAGAGGAAGTTCCTGGAAGCTGCCCTGCGGTATTATGATATTTCCCAAATTGAGAAGCGGCAAATTGGAGAAGAGTAAGTATGAGTGATAGTTTTTATCATCTACACTTCTCAGGACGGATATTAATTTGTATATGCTTTACAGCTTATAGTTCTCTAATATAGAGAACAATAGTGTGCACCGTGCAATGGTACATTCAAGGCTTTCTAACTATACTTCGTTCATACAGTTCCACTTTCCACCTTGATCATATGATCGTAATTTTAAATTTTTAGCTTCACTTTAACAAGTAACAACCAATGATGTGTTTACCTATAGCAATGAATTGAAACATCGCCATTGCCCATTGAGATGTTGGTAAACTTACATGCTGTTGATGGATATGCATACATCTGATGCTTATGTGAACCATTTTAATTTCAACAGCATGGTTATGATCATGTGTGCCAGACATTAGGTGCCCTTTTATAAGTTTCATGAGTGTTTGATACGTGTTCAGTTTTATTTTGTTTTTCAAAATTATTGAATACATTGTTGACGCCATATACTCACATCATTCTTTCACGAATCTTGTGTTTGACCATCACAGAGAGATTGATGAAGAAGCTTTGGAGCAAGCTCTAGCTGCGGCTGTGACTTGCACAATTTTGGCTGCTGCCGGTCCCCGACGTTCACGTGTTCTTGCCACCCTGTACAAGGTATTAAATAAACAATTTTATATATAGTCAAAGCCGAAACATTAAATTTTACCTAGGTTATTTTATTACCCATTATACACTCAATAACGTTTAGCACTACGTATATTGAATACTTTAGTTAGTAGATACTGATGTACATAAATAGGGCTATATTATCATAATTGTGTCATGTGAGTTAATATGTTATCGGCATGTTTATTGACAATTCAGGCAGCAAAAAGTCATATGTTTCTAATTGTCAAATATGTGCAATTTTCATCATTCCTACTGAAATATTTTATTTTATGTGCTTTTGTCATAGTATAATACTAATACTAATAGCAACCATTTTATTTTATGTGCATTTTCTAATTGATTTTGGAACGTACTATTTTTTCTACATTATGTTGAAACCTTAATATTTTCATTTTCCTTCACCAGGATGAACGTTGCTCTAAGCTAAAGATTTACCCAATCTTACAGAAGGTAATCTGTGAACCCTTAAATTTTGTCAAGTAAACATCCACTTTATCATTGCTTCTAAGACACTGTGACCATGGCGACAAGTGGGCAGTATAGGACCATAGGGGAGTACACAATTAAACGAACTTGTTGCTTATGTCAAGGTTTCTCATCATTTTTTGTACTGAAATTTGTCTGCCAGGTTTATTTGGAGAGAATTTTGAGAAAACCGGAAATTGATGCCTTTGCTGAAGAACTGAAGCCACATCAGGTTGATTGTCAGAAACATTTTTTTCAAGTTTTATTTGAAGCCATTTTTGTTTTGTTATTTACATGTGATTTTCAAAAACATAACAGCAAGCACTTTTGCCTGACAATTTCACTGTTCTCGACCGTGCTATGATTGAGCACAATCTCCTGAGTGCTAGCAAACTATACACAAATATTAGGTGGGTTCAAATTCTTCTATCTTAAGCTTTATTAATTTTTATGCTGGTTTAGTATATATTATAAACGCAATCAACTTTTTTACTTTATTTTTGTTGTACAGCTTTGAAGAGCTTGGCACGTTGTTAGGTATTGCTCCTCTAAAGGTTCGTAACGAGTAATTAAAAAATAATGCCACTACATAGACCACATTCGGTTCCCTAACATATTCACACTCAAAGATTTTCCTCACATTAATATATTTTACTTTCAATTTCAATCAACTTTCATTATACATTTATGTCTCATTTGAAATCACATTCTGAAAATTTGTTCTTTCAATTTTTAACCCCTCCATTCTCTAGCATAAGGAGAAAAAAGGATATCCAATCTTAACTTTAACTTTTACTCTTTATGCTTGATATTCCACTTATCCAGTTATCCTCTGTAAAACTTCTACTTTCTGCAGGCTGAGAAAATAGCTTCGAAAATGATTTGTGAAGATAGGATGAGGGGATCTATTGATCAGGTAAAACTTATCTTTCAACTTAACCCGAAATCTTTTAATCATTCTCTGCTTATGAGTATTTTTTTATTTTCCGCATGTGTTTAAATATATTTAGCAGATTTCTGTGTACTTCAACAATCATGTTCCGATTTTTTCTTGCCAGGTTGAAGCTGTCATACATTTTGAGGATGACACCGAGGAGATGCAGCAATGGGATCAACAGGTATTGTTAATTGAATTTCAGTCAGCATATACTTGCGTTTGTTGAGATTGCATTTGTACCGAAAGGGTTAGGATTGTCATACTTATTTGAAGGATAATTACAAGAACCCCACCCATAAGGCCTCGTCTAATTACAAACAGTGCAAACTATCTTCTAAAATTACAAGGTCCCCTGTGATGTTTGTGTTTGTTTCACAATCGATTACATCTCTATTTATAGTATGCAATTAACGAAAATGACTATGTTTGATAACAAACAATAATATGCTATGATTCTTGTGCTGACATGTGATATTTTATCGTGGCAGATTTTCGGGTTGTGTCAGGCTCTAAATGAAATCCTTGATAGCATGGCGAAGAAGGGCATACCGATACCTGTCTAGTATTATTACCTTTTACATATTTTGCTGGTTCAGTATTTCTTTTTTCACTATAATGTAATGGTCATTTTGATGAAATCATATCCAGAAGATATTATGATGATATATATATTAGTCTTATGAATCTTTATTTAGGAAAATTCTAAGTCTGTCTTACCCACGTATTTATATTCGCTTATAAAATATTTGATTTTATTTCTAATTAAAATAAAATAAAATAGTTTTAAAATATTTGATTTTAGGGAAAAATGGCAATAAGGCCAATTTTCAACATTTTTTGACCAATAAGGCCAATTTTTAATTTTCGTGTCAATTAGGCCTTTTTGTGTCAATTGGACCAAAAAAATATACCTGAAAGGACGAAAATAGCCCTCGATCTATTCTATCCACAAACTCCGAATCTGCTCATCCCGACTTCTCCGACGAAGACGAGGACGACGATTGCATCTCGGATAACGGATTACAAAATCGTCATCGACGCCCTTCCCACCGGGACTATCGGCGACCTCAACCATATCGCGAAGTGTATGGTGTCGGCCGGCTACGCGAAGGAGTGTTCGCACGCGTACAACACCTACTGAAGGGATTTCCTGGAGGAGAGCTTATCCCGGCTCGGTCTGCAGAAGCTCAGCGCCGATGAAATCGATAAATGGATCAAGGTCATGAAGTCGCCTTTCGGATCCTCTTCCCCAGCGAGCAGCTGTGCGGTCGCGTCTTCTTCGGCTTCTCCTCAGCCGCCGACTTCTCTTTCATGGAGGTTTACAGGGACTCCACGATCCAGCTCCAGAATTTCGCCGATGTCGTCGCCACTGGTAGTCGAGCCCCTGACCGCCTCTTCAAGGTATTGGTTATGGAGCTTTTATTTATTTATTTATTTATTGTGTATCTGAGTATTGTAATTGTGATTTAAGAAGAAAAATGTTTCGATTTTCATGTTACAGTGCAGCTCAGGTGTTTGTGATCTTTGAACGGTGAGCCTGTTGAGGCTGCAGCTCAGGTGTTTGTGATCGTGTCCGACTCGTGGAGACACATCGATGACGCTCCGTTGAGGAGGCACATCTCGTCGGATTTGAGCTCGTCTGTTGTGGATGGGTTTATGTATTGGCTGGACATGTCCACAAGAAGTTCAAACTGATGCCCGAAACCCTCTACTTATCAATCAACATAGTCGACCGGTTTCTATCTTCGAAGAAGGTTCTGAGAAAGGAGCTTCAGTTGGTTGAGATTAGCTCAATACTGATCGCTTGCAAGTACGAGGAGATATGGGTACCCGAGGTCGAACGATCAACGCCATAATTTCCTTCGATTAATATGATTCGAGATATATCACACTTTGCAATTAAATTCGATTTTTGTTTTTCCTGTTTCAGGTGCAGGACTTTATAGCCATTTCAAACAGTGTATTCATGTGACATTTAGTGTTTTTCATTACTATTCAGTGTGTTTCAATCATGTTCAGTGTATTTTTTAATCAATTAGTGTATTCATGTGACATTCAGTGTGTTTTTATGACATTCAGTGTGTTTTTATGACATTCAGTGTTAAAATATGACATTCGGTGTGTTAAAATATGACATTCAGTATGTTCAATGTTAAAATATGACATTCAGTGTTAAAATATGTCATTCAGTGTTAAAATATGTCATTCAGTGTTAAAATATAACATTCAGTGTTAAAATATGACATTCAGTGTGTTCAGTGTTAAAATATGTCATTCAGTGTTAAAATATGTCATTCAGTGAGTTAAAAAATGACATTCAGTGTGTTCAGTGTTAAAATATGTCATTCAGTGTTAAAATATGTCATTCAGTATGTTCAGTGTTAAAATATGTCATTCACTGTTAAAATATGACATTCGGTATGTTCAGTGTTAAAATATATCATTCAGTATGTTCAGTGTTAAAATATGTCATTCAATGTAAAAATGGGGCATTCAGTGTTAAACTATGACATTCAGTGTAGTGTGTTTTTATGACATTCAGTGTTAAAATATGACATTCAGTGTTAATTAAAGAAAAACCCCTATCTCTTTCCAAATTAAACACTGAATGTCATAAAAAAACACTGAACGTCATAAAAAAACACTGAAAATGAAATAAAAATAGAATATCCCAAAAATAAAATATATAAAATAAAATAAAAAATCTACAGAGGAACATGAAGTTATACATTGTGCTCTAAGTATACATGAAGTTATAACAATGTCGTTCGATCGAGATCTACTGTATTTATCATCAGAAGTAGGCTAGCTAACTAAAAGTCTAAATGGATTTTCCCGTGGTTTCGAAATGCATTGTTTATCCCTAACAGAAATCCACCTTGCCGCCGAAACAACAGCCTCGATTTTCGTTTTTGCTTGACAACATCAGACTTCTTCTCTTTGGCAGCTTAAGCAGGTTTCTAATCCTTGGCCTTTGACTCGTGTTTTCCTGAAATTTATATATCGAACATGAATCACAATTTGGAGGGTAAATCAACAAATATCATTCTTAGTACCATTATTTCCAAGAATACTTCACCTTCTCAGCTAGAGCTTCGGGTCAGCGCCTTTTGGCCAGCTTCATCCGGCACGTTCACACCTGCCCACCCGATCCATCGTGCCTCAAACTCCTTCACACCTATGGCACATACATATAATACATTACATACAGTTAATTTTTATTTTATCCCCCAAAAAACAATTTCTCGTAGTTGGAATCATCCCAAATGAAACACGAATATGAACGAACAGCTAGCACTAATAACTAGTAAAAATAACACATATATTGGGTTACAAAAGTCGAAATTTCATGATTTGAACACATAAATGCACAAGGGGTCAATTAAGTACAAAAACTCCACAATAGACCCATATATTATTTTTTCAAACACTATGTAGTGAAAATATAGTACATATCCCTAATAACCACACAACAAACACCACATACATAACCTCTCAGTTTTTTTTTTCATCTTACCACCGCGACAATCCCTTGTATCAAACTAACCATAACTAAGCAAGAAACAAACGGAATACAGTAGACATTTAACTTACTTAAAACATCATTGGCAGTAAATTTTGTTGAGATATTCCTTGTCAGCATTTTAGAGAGAAGGTCACGAGCATGCTGTGATACAGATTCCTAGTTATCACCAGTAAACTCTAGTTTGTCTTTCTTAATTGCCTCAAACACGGTTTCCAAGGAATCGTCTTGGAATGGAAGAACACCAATCAAAGTGCATGGAGAAGGACACCTGCACTCCAAATATCAAACTAACTATAACTAAGCAAGAAACAAACGGAATACCGGCTTACTTGTTGAACTCCATTAAGAGCAGATCGTTCCTCGTCTTTTCTCTAAAAACGAAACGCGCCTTCAAATTACGACACCCATCGATCAGACTATTGTAAGTCACTCTATTCGGAGCCACGTTTCTCCTGAGCATTTCATCGAACATCTTCCTCGCATCACCCATTCTCCTATCTTACACAGGCCGCCAATCAGAACATTGTACACGAACCCATTCGGTTTCGCCCCTAATTTCTTCATCCGGCTCATCAACTCCATAGCTTTCCTCGAATCCCCCAATTTCACTGCCGATTGAATCGCGTCCGTTAAGCCCAACTTTGTGTTCGTCGGCGGAGAGGACTTCGAGACGATGAACGAACGAAGACGTCGTCGTCATAGTCGTAGACTCCGCGTGCTCGTCCGGCGGCTGGTGGCGGGCGGCCCCACGGTAGATGGCAGACGACGTTTTCTTCCCCAATTCGGTTCCCGAAACGAATCTTTTCTGTAATCGAGCTCGGAAAATCACAAAACTGCCTACGATACTATTGAAAAATACTAGTGGAAATTATCTATTATACTCACATCGATTGAGACTTTGAGTTAGGGCTTGGACAGATTCCGCCAAGATATGGCGGCGGAGAGGTAGCAGGCGGAGTCGGGTTCACCGAGGATGGCGCGGCCGCCGGGGAGGGTAGTGGTGGCGGGGCTGCCGCAGTCGAGGAGGAACAACAGAATCGCGACGAAAATCGGAGGCGGGGGCTCGATCCTCTGTGCGTGCGTAAGGAAGAGAGTGGAAAGAAAGAGGGGTAACGCGGTCTTTACACATTTTAGGCGGCCTAATTGACACGCGTAATTTCTCAAAAGCCTTATTGCCGAAAAAATGTTGAAAATTGGCCTTATTGCCATTTTTCCCTTGATTTTATTTCTAATTAAAATAAAATAAAATAGTTTTAAAATATTTGATTTTATTTCAAATTAAAATAAAATAAAATAGTTTTAAAATATTTGATTTTATTTCTAATTAAAATAAAATAAAATAGTTTGTTCCATTCCAAAATATTTTCACATTGGGAACGATTATAAACAAAAAAATTATATTAATTAAAAAATAAAATAAAGAAAAATAAAATAAAGGTGAAGTTATAATCGATTATAAATAAAAAAATTATATTAATTAAAAAATAAAATAAAGGTGAAGTTATAATTGAAAATGAAAAATAAATATAATTACGAGTAAAATTATAGAAATAAGTAAAAAAATAAAAAATAACATATTAAAAAAAATAATATAATTTTTTTCCAATTAAGAAAATGTGAGTGAAGCTGAAGCGGGCTTTTGCGGATTTCACGTGAAAATCCCACAATTTCCCGCCGACTCAGTTCATCACACAATACACAGTCCTAAAGCATCAGCTCTTTCTCTCTCTAACAAATTTCCTGTAATTTTCGCGGCTAGTGTAAGGTGAGCTGCTATTCCTCATCTCTCTCCCGATTCGATTTCTTGGGAGGTCACTCTCCTTTTTCGTGAATTTCACTTGTTCTGAGTTTTTTTTAATTATAGATCTGAAGAATCAATTTTTTTAAACATTTAATTATTGATGCCTTTTTTTCCAGTTAAAATTCATGCTTGTAATAAGGATCTACAGATGCTTACTAATTAAATTTATTATGAATTTGGCTGAAATTTCGATTGTGTTTTTTCCCCCTTTGGATTCTGATCATGGAAATTGATATGGATTAATCGATGTTTTCATCAATTTTATATACTCCCTCCGTCCCTAGGGTTCAGATAAATTGAGGGGATGAATGAAAGAATAGTATTTTATCGTTTCAAGTTGGTTCGTGTGGCTGTCGCCGTTCTGTGAATTGGGTTCGTGAGGTTGTAATTATTCAATATACTGTAATTTTTAAAATAAATAAAAATAAAATTGTAACCCTTGTGTTGGGCGGAATGAGTATTTTTTTATTTAATGATTATGTCTCGTATTTCTCTTATTACTAATTTGTTGCTCATTTACATGAGATGATTTTTCACTTTGCTTCTGTAGTTTGGTGGATTTATTACAGCTTCCACGATATTGGCGTGTGATGAAGGAGGGAAAAGAAAAAACTGACAGGCTAAAGTGCTAAACTCATTTTCCTGTTTGCGGTCAGGAATTGCTCCATATTCTCGGCTTTGGTTTTTCCTGTTTGCATTGCCGGTGAGGGAACTCGACCATCTTCTCCTGCAAAATGGAGATGAAGAGATGTGCTCATACACATCTCGTCAAAGCTATAAGACGTCGCTTGGTGAGTAAAGTTCACAATATAAATTATCATGGAAGGCCGTCTCTTTCACTCAAGACTTTGAAAGACGTATGTGAGTGTATGGATGCAGGTTTGCCGATGGTAGACAGGACATTGCGGGGAATAAAAACTGAAAAGTACGAGTTTGTTCCTCATTCTGATGATGGTTCAGACACTGATTTGGATGATACTATCCCAATTGGACTGCTTAAGGATAGATTCCCTGGTAAAAAGAGGAAATTTCATCACGGTGATGAGAGTCCAGTCGAATATATATCACATCTCGATCTATTAAGAGAGATAAAATCCGAAAACAACGATTGCGTTCCCAGGTCTGATAATAGTTTGGACAGTGATGATGCCATCACATTGTCACAGCTTGTAATATTGTTCCGTGAAAAGAAACGGAAACTTGGTGGCGGTGAGGATGAATCCAATCTTGATGACCCCAGTATCAGTTCGAAATCAAAGAATTCGAATAAATCTCCTCCCTCAACTACTCACTTAAATAATATTAAATGCGAACCGAATCTTGTATCGGAAGGTTCTCAGCAAGTTGGTTCTGACTTAGCTCCACGTATTCGTGTCAAATTGGAAGAATCAGAATTCCCAAGAAAAGCTACTTTTGATAACGAGGCATCATGCCCAGCTGATAAGCTAAACACTGGGTTTCAATTTGAAAAACCAAGGTACATACCTGAAGAATGCAGAGTTTGTGTGACTAATATGATTTCATATGAGCATTTGGATGACTTTGAGCTGACCTCTGAGTTTGTTCCATCAGAAACGATGAATGAAAATTTAGAAACATTGGATGAATTGTGTTGCCATGAGGTTCTGGGTGAGATGTCAGAGCAAAGTAGTAGTTTCGGTGTACAAGATCTCTATAGGTCTGCTGACCATACCACTGAGTTTGTGGGCAGTTTTAAATCGGGTTTGTCACATGGGCACGATGATTCTCTAAGCTCTCCTAACTTGAACTGCGGGTCCTCCCAAGACTCTGTTACTTCCTTGAAGATTGATGATGACAGTGTAGTTCCAATTATCATAGATAATAAAGAACACACAGTAACTCGTAGTAGCTTGGATGACATAACAGAAAATGGCTCGGATGATAGAACGTATATAAATGAACTATCGAAGAGCAATGCAGAAAGTCGGCACTCTCCAGAAAAACAAAATTTTAGTTGTGGCGACTTAAGTCAGTCTCCTGAAAGGCTTCTTTCAACACGAAAGGTAAGAAATGGTTTTCTTCTCTATAGTTTTATTTTGCATGTAGATGTAATTGATGAAGAATATTAAGTTTATAATGGTGTAAATTGCAGCTCATCTCTCCTTCCTCTCAAGAGCGGCTATGCTCGGCCATGAATTCAGTTGATATGTCCAATGACGTCAACCAATATGGTAAGTGAAATGCATTAAATTTAATTTTAATGATATACATTGTTGAAAGAACCTTGATAGACTGGTAAAATCAAATCGAATATACAAATATTTATGTAGGAGGAAGCGAGAGATTGCCTTTGGTTGAAATTTGTCAATTTTTTTAGCTAGGTCCGCTAGAGGGCTAAAATTATAGATGTGAGCTTGTGGCGTATAATGGAATTGTTTTGAGGATATGCACTTCTCATTCCATTTATACCCCTCACAAAGAAATTAAATTAAAGAAATAACAAAATAAATGAAAACCCTTTCTCTTCTCTTCATCTACCAATTCTTCTATTTTCATTTATGTGATAACCTGAATCATTATTTTCGATGTGCCTAGTTGGTTCAGAACGCAGAGGGAAGCACTGTGAAAGCGAACCCTGTAAGAAAGCTCCATCTTTAAGAAGAGATATCCGACAAATTAACGTAGACGCTAATCATGGAAGCCATGATCGGCAGCGTAGGCAGAAAAAAGTCAATATAATTAGTTCTAGACATCTAAATAAGAAATATCAGGACTCCAAAGTAAATCTCGAGGGTCCTCGGTTCTCGCAGATCCTACCCAAGCTCAGTACTGAATGTCCATCCATTCAAAGCTGTTCAGAACGTGCTATCGCGTTCTCACAGAGGCAGATGCAGGACACAGAGTCCCTTGCGTTTAAGTTAATGGAGGAGTTGGAATCCATGAAGTCCATAGTCGAACAGAAGCTGCTTTTCGAAGTACATCGTAATGATCCCTTAAAATCTGATGCAGACGAGGTATGTATGCATGCTGATGAATTGGTAGATTATTTAAGACGCATTTATGGTTGATTACGATAAAACCCAGCTTTCATTCAAATTACACTATCCATACATGTGATTTTAACACTGAATAAATCCTTCGGGCTAAATGTAAGTTGTAGGCGATTTTTGTGAATGTGTATGTTTCGTAATTATCCCTCATCGTAAAAGTTGGTATATTTTCTTGCCCCTCCTATTTTTCATGAACTTTCAAGGTATATTTTCTAAATTGATCAATATTTTTTTCTTTCTTTACAGGTAAACTCAGCGATAAAAAGTGCCACAAAATTGGAGGAAAGGGCACGAAAGTGGCTAACCACCATGTCCAGGGACTGCAAACGTTTTTGTAAAATAATGGTTCGTGCCATCTCTTTCTGTCTTCATTTATTCCCCTTGAGTTAGATAAATTTTGCCTAGGGGTGAAAAATGTTGAAATATCAGGCACCTTACCCTTCAAAATGTTGGTTTTATATGCATTATAGTCGACTTGTTTTTTAATTTATTTTTTCTGGAAAGCTGTCCTCGTTTAACTTTTTCATTTTTGTAATTCTGAGTGTTGTGGCGCTTTGCTGTAGAAATTGACTCCAAATGCCAGCCCTGCTTCTAATGATGTTGCCCCGAGAGAGAAAAGAAAGATTGTTTTTGCAGACGAAGCTGGTGGAAAGCTTTGTCATGTTAAATATTTTGAGGCTCCGGACTGTGTTAAACAGTAAGCCGGGTCGATTTAGTTTTCAGGCAGTAGCGTCTCTTTTGTATTCCATGTATCTATTTTGTAGTTATTATAATGCAAAAGCATTATACTCAAATATATGTATCATAAGTATGTCATTATCATGAAACTCAGATAAATGTATCTAATTTTTGGCTTTAAATTATTTGGCTTTTAAGATTTATTGAAAAATACCTAAAAATGACTAATGAACTGTCATTGCCGAACTTTTGTTATATCATATCGTCGACGGTAGGGAAAATTGGCTCGCGTTTGTAGCTCATGGCTCATTCATTCGTTTATATCATAAATTGACTCGCGTTTGTAGCTCGTGGCTCGTTCGACTATTGACATATTTATATTTAAAAATTGAACAATGCATTGAACAATAATATGTCAAAATTTCGTATTGAAAGAGGTAACTTACCTTGTACAATGAACCATGTGGCAAAACATGTAGTTATAATTTTTTTTACTCCTATTTTCTAATTTTATGGAGTATATTTATATTATTGAAAAAAGGAAAAGAAAAAAAATAAAACAGCGGCCGTTTGTAAACCCTAGTTCCGTGAATTCCCCTATTTAAAGAATTCCAGCAGCCGATATCAGAATCATCATCTTCAACACGGCCTTCGTCTTCACTCAGAATTCAACCATTTATTTCTGATTTAATTTTTTAATTATCGATATTCGCATCTGGTTTTCTACCTCTCCTTTTTTATCTATCGATGAATTAAAACTCGGAGATTTAACTGGTGCGTACAAACAGTATAGGATGTCTTACCAACCCCTTGCACTCGGACGGAGATCTCTCTTTCTGGTATTGCATCGGCGTCAAATGAATTTTCCTAAATTTTATTTCTGATTTTTTTTCTTTGCATATGATGATAAATAATCTTATCCTACAAACTGAATCTCTGTGTTGTAAAAAACTCCGCTTATTATCTGATGCAATTTGTTTGTTTATTTTTGGATCGGTGATGAAAAATTCAGACGGGCGGACTGAATCTGATGCTATGTCGAGTGTCTGCGTGTTTCCGATTTCGGAATTGTTTCTGAGATTTTTTATTGATTTTTTTAAGGCTGTGATGGGTTTACGTATTTTCTGAAGAGGATTCATTTCTTCTTTGATTATAGAATCCAATGGATCCTCTGAGCCTTTTTACTTCATTTTTTTAAAATTGAAAAACCAAAACAAAAAACAATTGGAGTGAAGAATGCCGATCCGGATATTCAAATGACCGATCTAAAAAATGCTCCCAGACTACAATTATCAGACCAATTGTTTATTTTATTTTTTTATTGATTTGCCCAATGATAGAAATTTATGTAAATGTTTCAGCCTTGTCTGAATTTTCTGTGTTGAAAACCAAATGGTTTTTGAGGGTTTTTTGATTTTGATTTAATTAAATGTTTTTTGTGCTGTTTACATATGATGAATTTGGATAGTCATCTCACGACGGTCGTCTGAGGCACGCAGTGTCATTTATGATGACATTTATTCCATAATCCTGATGGATATTTATTTTTAATTTTTATTCTAATTTGATTAATTTTTTTTTAAAGGTTTGCGAAATGTATCTATTTATTTTAGAATAATTGTTATAATTTGACTAATACTGTTAATTTAAAGTGTTAAAATTTGTATGTTTTGATTTATTCAATTTATGATTATGTACTTTTTTGCCGATGTTTAACAATTGAAAATGTGTTTCAATATAGTTTATACATTGTATGAATAATGATGATCATTTCAGATACTTTTTCCAGAACGGAAGATTTAATATTTAAATTAGTTGTAATTAAAGTGTTTTTCTCATGATTTTGAGATAATAATCAAAACTTACAGCATTACTTGAATCAATTATTATCAATTTTTTATAATATTGAAAATGTATATAATATTCAAAATTCACTCACAATTCCCGATTTAATCTACTAAAAAACCACTCAACAAAGATTCAAACTTTTATTTGATTTCATGAAATCAAATCCAGATCCTTAGTAAACTCATCTACCAAACTATTGAACACCCATCTCTCCACCTCTGTCACAACACTTTCCTTCTCCTCTCCAAATGACTTCACGTTGCTCCACTCGAATTCCCACATGCAGTTCACATCCACGTCCCTATGATCAACATCTCTCTCCACCATCCTGTGCAGCAATGTTGCCACGTCATCACCACCTTCCCCACCGTATGACTCTAGTGTTTCCAAGTCAGCAGACACTTTCCTGATCAAGTCATCTAGCGATTGAAGCTTTGGATTATCGCACGTGCCTTTGTCTTTAAATCGCCTTGCTTTTCTCCTCATCACTTCGTTCGTGCAGTCGAGAACGAGCTTGTTCTCCGTTGATTCGTAGTATTCTTGTTGCTCTAAAGCTGTGTGGAGGAGACTCACCGGTATGTTGAGCTTGAAGAGCGCGTCGGCCGTGCTTAGGAGCGTTTGGCTTTTGATCATTATTTCCTTGAGCTTTGTTTCGTGCTCGGTTAGTTGCTTTTTTCTTGTGTATAGTTGATTGAATTGTTTGAGCTCTTGTTCATCTTCCAGAGTGTTGGGATCACTCTGCGAAAAAATAAAAAACCAATGAGCTTATTTGAGCGATTTTTTAAATTTGAATTAAACTCTATGGAATTATGTAGTAAACTTACATGATCCTCCGGAAAAGAAGTCTTTTGTAGGTTTTGTGTTTGGTGTTCCTCTGCTATGGAAGTGTATAGTTGATCGCATTGTTTGAGCTCTTGTTTGTCTTCAAGAGTGTTCTGATGATGTTCCACTTTTCTGGAAATTAATGTTATATCATCACTCTGCGAAAAAGAAAAAACCAATGAGGATTTTCGGGTGATTTTGAAATTTGAATGAACTCGTTGCAATTATGTAGTAAACTTACATTGCTCTGTGGAGTTGAAGTGTTTTGTAGGTTTTGTGTTTGGTGTTCCTCTGCTATGGAAGTGTTCTTCTGTATGACTCTATTTTCATCTGCATTCTGTAGCATTTCTTGTTTCGTATTTTCTGGAGCATTATTAACTACTTCTGCCCTTTCATCCTCGACGAGCTTGTTGTCTTGCCTTTGTTCCTCGGTTCTTTTAGTGAAGCTGTTTTTGCTATGCAGCCGTTGTTTCAAATCCTTCAACATATTGCTACTATCTGCAGGCTGTTTTTTTGGTCTTGTCAAGTGATTCGCATTTCTTCTGGACATCAGTACGTCTATCTTCTGAGGAATCTCGCTTCTTTGAACTTTTCTAGGAATAATCGGAACCTGATTCTGTTTGAGCGAGACCTCACTCGGCTTATCCTTAGGTTTTATCTTCTCGTTATCCATATCCAATTGTGGTTCTCTTGCAGATACTTCTTGAACCTGTTCATCATTCGTAGGAACTTCAACTTGATGGATTTTGCTTTTTTGATCTTTCGTCGGGGCTTCTTCAATAGCTTTTGTGGACTTTACATTACCATGTGCCGATTCTTCGCGTGTCGACTTCTTCTTCACGACTGTACTTTTCTTGGGTTTTGCAGGAATTATGGGTTTCACTTGGAGGCTCTCTTGGTTTTTGGCCTTTGAGATTTGTCTCTGGGTGTGCTGATCCTTTTTCTCGTTGTGAACTTTGACGTCTTCTGAATGCCCGCCTCTTTTCGGTACGACCTTTTCCTCATGCTTTTGCTGATTTCTTGTGACTTCTCTATCTATGGAATTTACACCAAACTTCTGCCTAACCCTGTCATGTGTTTTGCATTCAGTCGCCTTTGTTGTTTTACTATTTTGCCCCTTTCTCTGTAGCTCAGTGTTCAATGAGACCTGCATTGTGCTTCGTTGATCCACAGCAGAATCTTGCTTCCTCTGGCTAACATTAAGAACTTGATTCTCGTTAACTTGAATTGCTCGTTTGTTGCTCTCTCTACTCAAAGCTTCGGAAAAGTCGCTGCTTTGTTTCTTTACTTTCCCTTTCGGATCATTTTTCGTAAATCTGAAATCCTCTTGATGCTGAATCTCTTCGAGCCCCATGAGTTTCGCCACTACATTCGATATCCCCTTCTTCTGTGATTGGACGGATTGTGAAGAGCTCGAAAGACTCAAATCCTGACCGTAGCTACTCGACCTTTTATGGGCTTCCACTTTCGCCCCACTAACACGATGCTTATCGAACGAGAATTTCGGCCGATCCAATTTCCATTGTTCTGCTATCTTAACATTTTCTTCTTCATCATCATCATCATCGTCGATTAACCTCAATCGGCTCTTGTTCTTCTGAGTATCGATCCCATACTGTGACCCTTCCTGCAATTCCACAAGCATTCTAAGCGACTCTTCCAAGTCGATCGCCCCTTTCAACAACTCTTTCCCGTCCAAGCTAAACCCGTTCGAGCAAGCTCGTAGGATCTGATTAAGTTTCTGGACTCCTTTCGAAACTTCTGTGATGTGGATGTTTGAAACCGTGGGAAGCTGACCTCGATTTCCGAACGTCGTTATTTCGGTTTTGTGAGTGTCTCGAGACCTCCGATTGAACCGGTTGAAGAAATTGGCGAGAGGGTTGTTTGTGGTGGAAGCTCCGATTGTAGTGAGGTTCCCGTTGCTTTCGAAAGCGAAAGCAATAGCCATTGAAAGATCTCCGATTTTGAGTTGTGAGCTTTTTTGACTGCTCTCGTAAAGGATCATCTGGTTCGAAGATTCTCTCGTGTTTATTGGTTTGGTTTTGCTTCTGTTTGTTTGTCGAGACCTCGTGGAGGTCGACTGCCCTTTGTTTCCATGCACAGCTGTTTTGAATTTGATAATTATAACATGTTGTTAACTGTTTTTTTTTTCTTTTTGTAAGGAATCTGATGTACTTACCTCTTGATGTTGTTTGAGTGGATTGTCGAGACGAGTTTTGAGCAGCAGCCATCCGTTCCTTGCGCATACGAAGATCGCTGAGGAGCTTCTGAGCGAAGTCCGATTTCGCGGACATGGTGAAGATCTGATGTATAAACTCAGAAGAAGAAACTGCAAAAGAAATTTCTCAGGAAAATATTCTTTCAGTGTGCTTAAGGTTTTGGTCTTTGTTCATTTTGGTGAGAAGTTGAAGTCAGAGTTTGGTGAGATGGAATAATGGGCAAAGACAATCAGTAAAATGAAGACTGAATGATAATAAAGAAAGAGTTAGAATAAAATTGCTTCCATTTTACTCCAAGCAATGGCAGAGGTTTCACATTTCTCAGGTTGTGGGCATTTTTGTCATGAAAGAAAATCTTCTTAAAACACACTCCACTTCCCACACACAGTGGATTATCACCATATTTGGCTAAGGAAAACTTCAACAAACCAACTTATAAGTAAGATTTTTGGCTTTTGTGGAGAAAATGAACTTCAGAGCCATCATTTGTTTTTAAATTTAATTTTTTATAATGTTAACAATAAGAACTTTATTTTGATCATATTTCATCGAATGTGCATTTTGATCATTTTGATTATAAGTAAGATTTTTTGCTTTTGTGGAGAAAATGAACTTCTAAAGCCATCATTTGTTTTAAATTTTAATTTTATTATAATGTAAAAAATAAGATTTTTTTTTTTTATCATATTTCATGGAATGTGCATTTTGATCATTTCACAAGAATTTAAATTCAAAATTCGTGAAGTAAAAGAACGACGTCGTTTAGGCCATGGCAAAAGTGCTTTCTTCGAACTCTTATTTTTCAATCAATTCACAGATATTAGAATTGTTAGATTTGAAATTTTGAATGTTTATGAGTTAAGTTATGGTAGTCACTAGTACATGTGACCGTTTTTAGCTTTTTAGAATTTCATATAACTTTCTTTCGTTACGCCGTGCACAAGTCTTCTTCTCGATTATCTAAACTCGTACGCCACATCGGTCTTCCTTGTATATTTCACTATGAGTTGCTTACCATATTTTAATGAAGAAACATTGTCAGTTGATAGCGATTTTAGATTTTTACTTGATAGAATTGAAGTCATGTACGATTTTGATCAATTTGATTTGCTTTTAAGGTTTGATTATTTCTCAATAATTAGTTTTAAAATTATTGTTTTTTATAGGTGATAAAATTGATAAAACTATCGACTAAAAATATTTATTATTACTGTAAATCAGTAAAAAAAACTTTCTCAATCTCACAATTGTTTTTCACAACTTATTTTTGGTGTCTTACAAATTTTTTTGACACTTTAAAATAGAAATTTTTATTTAATTTTATTTTTATAATATATCTTTATTTACACATATACCACTACTTTTCAATTGATTTTATTATTTACTAATATAAATATATTCTCATTATACATCTACTTTATATATATTTTTTCTTAAATTATATGAAAAGTATGCTATAGGTTTTGATTAATGAAATATTACTCATATTACTGCTTTATTTTGCAAATTACAATATAGCAGTGGCACATTACACTATACGAAGAAATTATCGTACCATATCAAAAAATTATTTTGTTGACGACGAGTGTAACTACAGTCGCTACTCTTTGAGTGCGCTTTGGGTAAACACTCGGACTGAACGCAATATTTTTTTTTTATGACGAGAGTACCCGCAATCACTATTCGTTGAGGAAACTCTGAATAAACTCTCGCTCAACCGAAAAAATGTTGACAAAAAAAATCGAACTCGTAACCTCTCAATCACTCTATCGACTATCCTTGGGATAATATAATTTTATTAAATAATAAATATGTAAGTATTAAAAATAACATAAGTTATCAAATACTACTATAAATTATGGAGCAGTAATATAGTATAATTATATTTTCCAAATTAAAAAATTACTCGGTATTTTGTAAGTATATATAGATTTTTCCACACGCGAGCAAGGAGCGTTCCGAGTTGAACCACGTTGCACAGCTGTCCCTTATTCTTGTTCCCTTCAAACAAGCTAATCCAGAACCTTCCCCAATCTTAGATCCAATCGCAGCCGTCCGATTATTCCCCCAACCTAATACTCCCATTTATAATTTTAGAAAATAATAAAAGTAGGTCGGTCAAATCCACACCGTTCACTCACATCCAACCGTCAACGATAAAGCTTTACAGCCGTTGGATCACGGCGCCCTCTAAATAAATATCGCCCACCGCGTTTCAATTCAGCAATATCTCATCGTTCTCTCCGATACATTGTTCTCCCCTTTTTTCATCTGCTATATCAATTCCGATATCTGTCCTATGATTTGTATAGAGCGCTATATCAATTCCGATATCTGTCCTCTGATCTGTATAGAGCGTTCGCCGATCTACGTTTTGGTTATGGATTCCAGCTCCGTTTCGCCGTCCGCTTCGCCGGTGGCTCTGGAACGGCGATTTAACGGTAGATCTGCTTGTGTATTGTATAATCGATGAAGGTAATTAACGGAACTAATCTCTTATTGTTTGACGTTGATTTTATCCTTTGTTTACCGATGCGATTTTTGTGTGTTTTTTTAATGTTTTCAGGTCTAGTTCAATTCGGTGTTATCCGTTTTCTGTTATCATATTTTCCTTCGTTCCCCTGTCAATTCAACATATTTCCTGGATCTAATTCTGGCGTTTTTTTTATTTCCACAGGATCTGTCAATTATGATGCTGATCAGTTAATTGCAGTGGATTAGGAATGGCCATCTATCGGTGTGCTGTTCAACGATCGAGATCTGGCTTGGCAGTGCGATGTCATCTCTGAATCATCGCCGGTACAGTTATAAGGGAGGTGATTGTTACTTTGCTTTTCAAATTACCTCAGAGGTGAGAGTACTTCGTATGTAAGAAAAGAGAGTAGTAGTATAAAAATTAGTGTGGCTGTCTGACTAACTGACCTTTGCCATGATGGGTGCGCTCGCATGGCAGGTCACCAATTAATAAAAAAAGAATATTTTTGTGCTGTGAGGGGAGAGGCACGGGGTTTTTGCTCGGCTCTCCCCTTGGTGTGTGTTGTCTCTGTGTGTGTGTGTTGTTTCTGTTCTCCGTTTCCTGTTTGTTCTGCACTCGTCAGCATACATCACAAAGTTCATACAGGGGGAATCAAAATCTGCACAATCAAATGTTTCGTATTGAATGTGTCGTTTACTATATCGTTGTTGAATACCACCCTTCCAAGGCAGCATTGAAATAAACACATTAGAAGGAATATTGAGAATTCACAATTTTGAAGATCTAATCATCTCAACCATATCAACCATTCAACCATGAAATCAAGGTACCTATTTGCGTTTCTTTACATTTCGAATATCTAAATTTTGTTCTTTATTTTTAATTCGTACATTATTTGTTCTTTATTCACACTATTATTTTTAACATTGAACATGTACATTGCTATGCTAACCTTTTGTACTAACTTACAATGCAATAACAAAATTGTAGAAAAGTTTTAGTACTAACATGTTGAATAACTAATAAATAATTTGACTACAATATATTTAATCAATTTAATTTTTAATTAATATCAATTTTTGGCTAATTTTAAGCAAAGTCAAAAGCACATTTAACTTGTAAAATTAATCCCATATCAATTCAAAAGCACACTTAATTTGTACAATTAATCTTCAGTTTGTCGCTTATCACAATTGATATTGCATCTTATGCATTGTTTACAACAATTTTATACTTTTGCTTTGATAATTTTTTTTAATATTTGATATTTTTTGTAGTGTTAATTATTGTTGATTTACAATTTCTCCTTGATTATTTTGTTATTGGGTAATAAGACTTGTGTTTCAATTACAGATTGTTTCTTTTTGAGATGTTGAGCTCCTTGTGTATTTGATTTGTATAGTGAATGTATGTATAGTCTCTTTGTAATAGCCAGATATAGAGATCTCGGATAAGAGAAGTACCTTCCTGTTAGCCCCATCAGTATACTCTTTGGATTTTGTTGCTGTTTTGCTCCTATCAAGTGCTGCCGTCAAGTATTTGTGAAGATGCCGCGAATGTCTTGGCTAATCCAATGTGTGCGATTTGCTTTTGAGCTTTAGTCTTGATTATGAGCTTGATTTTGCTGCAATTTTGTTGGGATTTGTTGCTGTTTTGCCACCCTCAAGTATTTGTGAAGTTGCTACGAATGCCCTTGGCTAATCCATTGTGCTGCGTTTTGCTTTGAGCTTTGGTCTTGAGCTTGTTTTTGCTGTGCTTTGAGCTTTGGTCTTGAGCTTGTTTTTGCTGCAATCTGATCGCCCATGAAGATTGTATTTGTAAGATTTATTTTTTAAGTTCCTGGAATATTATTTTCTTAGTATTGCTTCAACTATTAGTATTGTTGATGTTTGTACCGAGGTATACTTAATATGCTGAAGGAGGTGGATGTGCTGTGATGAGTTGTTTGGCTGATTGGAATTGAGATTTAGCCACCTATGTTCATTTTTATTTAGAATTTTTGCAATTTGCAATAATATTACATGTGCTTTTTTGTTTATGTACATTGAACTCTGAATTTGAAATCTTTTCCTTTAAAATTTGTTGTTACTTAAACTATGTTTTTTTTGCAGGTCCGGCACATGAAAGATTGTGGGTGAAGATAAATGCTAACTTGAAATTAGTATCCAGAGTATGATTCTTCTTGTTTTGGTCATTTCCTTCGATTTGGTTTGCTGTTGATTGTCATTTGTGAGATGACACTTTATTTTACCTCTTATTTCCTTAGTTTTTCTCGTTAATTTTGATTAAAAATGTCAAATCGGGCAAGGGTGTCTACCTTAAAAAAACAAAGGTATTTTATCTTTATAAATTAAATATATAATTTTTATACATATTGGTAAAATGTCAAATGGGTATAATAATATTATTTTTGCGCTGTGAAATATCTTTTGGATGGAACCATAGCTCAAACAAGGCAGAGCGCTCAATTAATTTATTGAGAGGATGAGGGTTCGAATCCCCCTGGGTCCAATTTAATAGTAATCGTTATATTTATGGATTTTTGAAAGAAAGTTATATGAAATATTTATTTTGTTACTTGTTTTATCTCTTTTTGACACTCAATTTTTTGTTCACAATTTACTTTTCATTTTATTTAGTTCATAATTTTTTTATATAACGGATTTTTGAAAGAAAGTTATATGATATATTTATTTTGTTACTTGTTTTATCTCTTTTTGACACTCAATTTTTTGTTCACAATTTACTTTTCATTTTATTTAGTTCATAATTTATTTAGTTCTTTTTTACTGTTAATTCTATGCTAGTTCTTTTCATTGGTTAAATTTTTTATAGTGGTCTCTATCATGGTAGGAGTTCTTTTATATGGGTAGGATAGAAAAAACTCTTTTTTGGCACTGAATTTATTTTTATTTTGTTTGTAAAAAATATTATCTTTATTTAATGAGTAGTTAATAAAGGGAAGGAATTTAAATAGAAAAGGTATTGCTACCCTAGCTATAGATGTGAAAAAAAAATATATTTAATTATTGTAAAAACTACTATGGATTTTTTAAATAATATATGATAAAATAATAATAAAAATATTATAATAATTTTTTAAATAATTTTTTAAAAGAATTCTGCCATGAACAGAATCTGCCCATTTAGCATGATCCTTTTTTTTATTTAAAACTAATTATATATATTGAAATTATATTATAATATAGTTAATAAGTAATTATAAACTAAATTTAATGAATTTAAACTAAATTAAAATATAATTTTTTTTATAAAAATAATAATATTTTTATAAATTGATAAATATTTTATTAAAAATATTATTAGTATTATATTATTAACTAGATTGTAAGTTTGACTTAAATTATTATTTATTTATTTATTTATTTTAAAACAAATTTAATTTGAGATAAATAAAATTGAACTGAAATTAAATTCTAAGAAACTCTAAGAATTAAATTATTAGAATTGTCACATTAAATTTGTAAATTAAACAAAAATTGATAATTTTTATTAAAAAAAAGTAAAAGTAAAAGTTATAATTTTATTTTAAAGTAAAAAAAAACAGTATATATATATATATATATAGTGTAAACATATTGTGGTAGTTGGTACAATTCAAAAAAAAAGTCTTAAGATATTTAAAGAGTAATTTATAATGGGGTTAATAAAAATATAAATGTTATAAATATAATTAATAAATTATTATTAACAAAAAATTAATTTAATCGTATTGACATGAATAAGTAAATTGTTACTCTTTTTTGTTCTTTTGAATTAACTTTTTTTTTATGTGGAGTTTAATAATTATAAAAGTTTATTTGTGTTCAACTGATGCAAAAAATAAAAGTTTAGGTAAAAATTATTCAATTTTACAAAACATGTTTAATTCTTTTTCAATATTTATATTTTTTTGTATAAAGTGAAAAAAGAAAAAAAAATTTGGTTTAATCTCTTTTACGACTACTTTATACTAGTAGTAAATTACAGTAATGCGTAGTACTCCAATAAATAGTCTCCTTAACAAATTATAATTACCACTTTCGTCGAAGCAAATTGGAGATTGTAATCAACTGACCGACCGACCAGCCCTAACTTTTGACTACAGATCTACCTACACGTGTCAGATCCAACGGTCAATACATGCCCGCGACTAATTCAAATTGAACTTTGCCTACTACTCAAAGAGATATTCCAAATCACGACCTCATGTTTCGTAGACTTTCTAGAACCAGAAATTAATTACTTAATTTAATGTAAAAAGAAAATACGTAATAAATACCAGATATTATTACTCCTATTAAATAATTTCACACAGTTCCTCACTCACACACACTTATTAATTTGTATAACTGATACAGTCGTGATAGTTCACACTCAGTGCGTGTGCGAAGGGGAGAGAGTCGAAGTGGTCAAAGTTCATGTGAGCCCGTGTTGACCAGGTGAGTGATTATCTTACGATCATTTCCTGATTTGTTTGTTCTTAATAATTACTGATTTGAATCGGTTTATTGGATCTGTTTGTATATGGATTTCGTGTTTTTTTTTATCTCGATCGATGAATTTGATGACTTGTGCTTTGCTATGATTTGGGGGATTTTGATTTTTTTTTTTTAACAGAATTTGACCTTCATATTTTAAAGGGATTTACTTTTGGAAGGAGATTTAGTGTCGAAAAATGGTTGCAGAGCGAGTAAAAAATAGTTGTAAATTATCTATTGTGGGACTGTTGCAAGGACTTTGGTTGACTTCTAAGTTCTAACTAATTTCCATCATTTCAATTTACTTTCATTTGTCTGTATAGTTGATTTGCAGGAAGTTTAGGGGTAATCAATTAAATGGGACGTAGTTGATGATTGAAATACACGGAGGTGTAGTAGTTTTTGTCGAAATTGAAGTCAATGTTGGAAAAAAGATTGTTGAACATAGAGTGCACAACTTTCTGTTCTTGTATTGTATGGACTTGTATTTAATGTGCGGATATGTGTTTGTTATTCAATCGTTTTTTTTTTTTTTTCACTTTAGGTCGTTAGTTCTTACAAAAAAATGAATTTTTTGCAGATTCTTACTGAAATTGATTGATAATCTAGTTTGCTAGAAAACAGTAGCACCCGGCACAACCATGTTTTTCCGTAGGAGTAATTCGTCTCATAATGATGAGAGTGTTGAGAAGCAGCAGGAGCGCAAGGTAATGATAATAATTATATTTTTTTGTTTCGTGAGAATTTTGTTTGCACGTAAATTGATATGGATTTTAAGCTTTTGTTCCATTTTTGTGCATGGACAATTGGGCACTTGTCACACTGCAGTTTCTGAGTTCTATTTCCTAGATAACGATACTAAAATATTAATTGTTCATGTCATGATAGAAGGATTTGATAGTATTGAGTTATTAGGAATTTGTAATTTATAACTGGTAAAATTCCTGAATTTTTTAAGATCGTCTGATTTTTCTTGGCAGTTCAATGAGCTTAAAGCTTCTCTAGGGCCATTGTCAGGTCGCAGTCTTCAGTATTGCACTGATGCGTGTTTGAAGAGATATCTCGAAGCTCGGAGCTGGAATGTAGATAAATCAAAGAAGATGGTAGAAGAGACACTAAGATGGAGGTCAAGCTTTAAGCCTGAAGAAATCCGTTGGGTATGAGAAATGCCATTTTAATTTTTTCTGTAAAAAAAAAAATAATATTACTCTCAGACTGTTCACTTTTTAATTTGTTTTTCCCACTGAATTGTAATCGTATGTACATACTTCCAGCCTGAAGTTGCATCCGAGGGTGAGACAGGGAAAGTGTACAGAGCGAACTTTCGAGATCGACAGGGAAGGACTGTTCTTATACTAAGACCAGGAATGCAGGTAACTGAATATTCCCGTTAAGCTATTTAATTTTCACTTTTACCTATCTTGGAAGAATTTTTAATATACGTATTTGACATTTTTCAGAATACAACATCAATAGATAACCAGATGAAACATTTGGTGTATCTTATTGAGAATGCCATTCTTAACCTTCCGGAAGAGCAAGAACAGATGTCATGGTTAATAGACTTCACAGGATGGTCTATGAGCAACAACGTCCCATTGAAATCCGCAAGAGATACTGTCAATATACTTCAAAATCATTACCCTGAGCGACTAGCCATAGCCTTTCTGTACAACCCACCTCGCATATTCGAAGCATTCTGGAAGGTTTGTTCAGTTTAATCCTTAAAACAGCATTTCCTTTTCCCGATACAATGCTTTTGTATTTCCTCACTAAAAGAATGACCTTTTATGCGACCCTTTTCGGCCATATTATACTGTAGGAGGGTTTCATCCATACTGTATATTGTAGGATACTTCTTATTTAGTCCACTCCCACTAGATTATTTGCCCCAAACTCCAACACTCCGACTTTTTTTATTTCTACTGACTATGCGTATAAACCCTAAAACATTCGAGAAGGTGAAATTTGTTAACTACTGTGTTGCAGATTGTTAAATATTTTCTGGAGTCGAAAACATTCGAGAAGGTGAAATTTGTCTATCCAAAGAACCAGGATAGTGTCGAGCTGATGAGTTCTTATTTCGACGTGGACAATCTTCCGACTGAGTTAGGAGGCAACGCCACACTTCAGTATGACCACGAGGATTTCTCTAGGCAAATGATCGAGGATGACGTGAAATCTGCTAAGCTTTGGGGTTTGGATAAACACCTGTCTAACGGGCTTGTGGGGCCCGAGGTTGCACCTGAGCCCGTTCCCATCGCTACACCTGTCAGTTGAGTTGTCTGTGACAGTCTAATAACATCATTGGTGCAGTAACTTATGATTTAGGGCCAATTTATGTGGCGCCAAAGCTCTACCAGACCAAGTTAACTGATTTGTGCCCACTACATTGTGGACACTGTATTTTATGAAAGAAAAAAAAAATGATCGAAGGTTGTTGAACCTTGGGTTGTTTTGCTATCGTAATTATGAGCATTGTAAGCATACTTGGAGCTAATATATCAAAAAAAAAAGTCTTTTATTGTTTTTAATTTGCTATCAGACCAAACTTCGAATAAAAATTTGATAAAGTGAGTATAATAAGCAGAATAAATAAATAGGATGTGTAGCAAATGTAGATAATATTCGTCGGGGAAGTATTAATTTATTAAAAGTAATCAAATATTGGTATTGTAATTTGGGAATGTTGTTGCTCATACTAAACTAAAACAACTGAAGATGTTTATATATAGAACTTGTTACCAAATGCCACCCTCATAATCAGAGAACCCGACAGTATGCACAACTAGCTTGTTTTTACTCAGAGTAAACATCAACCACTTTATACGCTTACATTCGTCAGGCGTAAAAAACTCGGGTATATATGTCAATCTGTCAATCTGGAAATGGCATCAACAAGAAAATAAAATAAAATAAATCAAACATAAAAATACTAGGTAAGAGAGCCAACAAAGCTAAAAATAAACATCGTATATTCAATTGTGATACGTCTATGCGCTATATAGTATGGGATTTACCTCTTCACAAATGATCTTAGCTTCATCGACGGGGTACCTAGTAACGAAAACTTCTTTCAAACCCTGACACGTAGTTACATTTACGAGAATAAATAATTATTCATCCAGCAAACAAAAAATCAGCCAAAAAACTACCTCAATAGAAGCTGGATAATCAATACCAACAACCGTTTCAGACCTAGTGAACGTAGGACCCGTAGGTGGTGGCGGTTTATTTTTTTTACGGTGAGACGAAATTGCTCGGTACACATTTTCATTGAAAGCATAGTCACTCCAGTAGCCAAACAAAACACTCAAGACCACCCTGTAAAAATAATATTAATAATCTAAACATATAAAGGAAAAATATTTTGACATTCAACCCTCTACTACCGGCAAGTGGAGTACTATTTTACTATCTTAATATCAAGTTATAAAAGTGGTAAAAAGAACCTTGTAATCCGAATAGATTCAGTCTCTTTCAAAAGAGAGTCCAGGTGGTGGTCAGCCCTGAGTTTTTCCAATCGTTCGTTGGGTTGTTTTTCAGATGAGTAAATACCTATCCATGTTATCAGGTTGTAGCCATCATCCTGTATACATGTAAAGAATTGAAAATGTTGAGCTATTTGAAGTAGTAATAATATCAATGTCCACCAAAAGAAGTGTAGTATCATAATATATAAAACAAAGAAAAATACCTCAAGATACGCGTCGAGACAAGCCTGAATAAAATCTGGATAATGAATCAGATCACGCAATTTAGAGGCAAGGGGTCCCAATTCACCATGAACACAGGCTCTCCGAAGTGAATCCATAAGGTCTGATATCATCGCCTTAAGTTGAGTATGATTTATTACTTTGTCAGCAAGAACCTTTATGAATTTTTCCTGCATACATATATACAAACATACATAAGACGGATGAATTAATCGAGTTGAAATAAATGCCTATAGCTAACACTACATTGTTGAAGAAGTCATCAAGGCGATTGCGATTATCCTGTGGCGCACAATAACCATCCACAAACCAGTCTTCTTCTTCTTCTTCTTCATTCATACACTCAGAGGCTTGAAGTATTCTTTTGGGATCTGGAGTATTGTCTAAAGCATAATTAGGGTCAGCCTTTCTCTTACAAATTCCATGGTATGCAGCCTGTACATGTATTATTTTAATAAATCAAATTTCACTAAAATTAAGAAATCAACCAGGTACAAAAAAAAGTGAATTTATACAAAACAAAATAGAAAAAATTGAACAATTACACACAAAAATCTGCAACTATGAATATTCACAATCGGAATAAAATAATAAACTAATAATTAAATTATAAAAACTGTATTAGAAAAAAAACCTCGGTCATCTTCAACAGAGAGCTCGAGGCAGAACTATTTGGGAATGAAAAGGAAGGCGTTGGTTTATTTAGACACGCACGGGCTTTAAGGCTTAGTACAGTATATTGGGCCGTAGCATCATGCCCATAACCGTCGTAAGTTCTGTATTTTTAAATAGAAAATCAAGGTACAATTTTAAAAATAAAAGTAAAATTATATTTAAAATAAAAAATTAATTATTGTTATAAACTCAAGAGAATTTGAGAGAGAATAATAGGGTATAAAGAGAGACAATATGAGAGGAGAATAGAATTGTTATATATTCTTGTTTCATTCATATGGGGAGACCCCTTTATATAGGATACAATCTAGGGTTTCTGACTTAGCCAACAAGTCATTCACTATAATATAATAATATTCATAACACTCCCCCTTGAATGACTATTTACAGGATTGTTGCCTCGTTAAAACATTGCCAGGAAAACCCAGTGGGAAAAAACCTCGACGAAGGAAAAAGAGTACAACTTGCTCCCCCTGATTGTAATCACCGAAGATCTTTAACTTTGTGATCAATCAGTCTCATTAAAATCTGTAACTAATAAAACCATATAGGAAAAACTTAGTTATTCAAATATAAATTTTGGTCTTCAGGACACAACCTTAGAATTGTTGAGTTTCACATTCATTTGTATTATTGTATATTTTTCGTCCTTCAGGGACATGCCTTTACCAGACATCTATATTGACTAGAGCATTCGCAATTGCTATAACCGGCCGGTAACTCTGCTGGAGTATTTTAGATACGTCTAGTGTTCAATATACAATTCTTCACAAATGAACAATAATGTGAACTTCAATTCACAATCATTTGAACTTCAGGTTCAATATCTCAGTTTATCTCACAAATAAACTCATATGAAACTCATATGTGCATGCCTCGTTAAAAACCTCGTTATAAAACTCTGTAGGAAAAAATAGTCGAGGAAAAGAGTACATGACATTCACATTTATATTGTGGTGATTGTCTCGTTAAAAACCTTTAACTAAGAAAACCCTGTGGGAAAAAACTTAGTAGAGGGAAAAAGAGTGCAATCACTGGTCTTCGGGACCAATCACTGGTCTTCAGGACCTTGTCTTCAATATCATTTTTGTCCATAATGACATATGTAATATGATATTGTATATGTTCTGATTTTCATTTCCTTTCATATCAGAAATCTTAAAATTCATTCAGGATTTTCATGTATGTATCATTCTAATGACTTCTACGTAGTCAAATCATACATTCAACGCATATCTATATTTATAGTTGTTGCTGCCAGAAGTATAAGGTAGCGGAACTTAATCTCGCCTTTATATCTCACCACATCATTATTCGTTTTCGTACGAACACCAACGTATATCCTTCTGGGATAATATTTTTATCCAGCGAGTAATGCTCAACCTCAATTGCTCATTTCTATTTTCTTGAGTGCTGCTTGCACACTATTATAGATATGAGTTTTGGATCCAAATTTTCTAGAGCAACTCTTGAGGTAAATATGTCGTTGACGACTTTTTATTTTTCCATTTGATGACAATTCAATATATCAACCAAAATTTTAATCATTTCCCAAAATATTTAATTTGGTTGTTCCGCAATCCCACGATTTTCTATTATCATGTGCACGTGCTTTTTCAATGGGATTTTCATCTAACTCTCTTCAGGAGATTTTGAGGGGTGACTTAATTTCATTGTTTTTCCGCGGATTTATTTTATATCTTAAGATCGATCTACTACGCTTCAGGCGTATATTAGAATCAACATTTGAGTTGATCTCTTTGTTATTTGAACTCTTATAGTTCATTTTATCACAAATATATGTGATTTTGTCACACCTTCAATAATTTAGCAGATTACTTGCTGAATATTGCAAGTCACTTATTTTAATGAACTTCGGGTTCAATTGATTGGTGCGTGGATCAAGAATTGAAGATCTTTTTCATTCAATGAAATTTCTCGGCATTTACATCTATTATATTCTTATCTCCCCCTAATGTCGAGAAATGATCTTCCTTAAATATGCAAATCAGCGTAATTGCTATAAATCGATCTTCTGGATCGTGGGCTCGAGATATTGCCCGTTCATAAAAATACACTTTAGTGGTGATATAAGCTGCATATTTCAAATTTATTCGCAGATGGGAAATAACAATTTTCAGGCACTTAATAATAATAATCATGATATGCATCATTTTCAGTACATTTGTAGTACTCGTGGGGATAATTAGTAAAGCTCTTTCGGAGCTCACTCTTAATATGTTATCATTTGCATAACAGTATTTACCAATGATCCTTCGGGGATACATTATCTTTACCAATTATCCTTCAGGGATACAATATCTTTACCAATGATCCTTCGGGATCAAAATAAATTTAAATATATAATTTTCTCAGAAATTATATTTAATTGGAATCGACTTTTTCGATATTCCATGAGTACCCACATATTCTCGAGTTTTAAAATATATCCTTCAGGGATAATTCATATGTGTTTCACGAGAATAATCGAATTTGGCGTTTCACTATGAGTATCATGAGATGTAACTTTATTCAAAAACATTTAATGCTTGAACTTTGCTTCTTCGGGAGCAATCAATAAAAATAATTGTTACATCAGAAGCCATTGATTTGATAATACTTCAGGAATATCAAATTTTCACGGGATTCAAACTCATGTGTCTATCCCAATATTCAAGCAAATAACTATCGAAGCTATTTAACAAGGTTTGGATTAACTTTTCCTAAAGTTTCACCCAATTTGGAATTCAAGAAATACATCAATTGATTCATGGTCGAGTTCGCACATACATGACTTGACCACGAAAGACTCGCACGATGTTCTTCAAGAACATTTAATTTTGATATTTCAAGAATATCATATCATGTTCTTCAGGAACATTTAATTATAATTAATTTGATATTACTTCAAGAATATCAGATTATAATGTTCTTCAGGAACTTAGGCATAATTAATTTGATATTACTTCGAGAATATCAGATTATAATTATTAATTTGATATTACTTCGGGAATATCAGATTATAATTATTAATTTGATATTACTTCAGGAATATCAGATTATAATGTTCTTCAGGAACTTAATCATAATTAATGTGATATTACTTCAAGAATATCATATTATAATGTTCTTCGGGAACTATTGATATTACTTCAGGAATATAAAATTCATGAATATCATTAGAGCTGTCAAAATCTGGCCCGGCCCACTGGGCCGGCCCGACCGGCCCGAATTCATACGGGCTTGGGCCTCAAATATAGAGGCCCAAAAAGAGTCGGGCCTTTTTGGCCCGACCCGACAAGCCCGACGGGCCGATGGGCTTGGGCCGGGCTTAGCCCGACTTTTTTGGCCCGGCCCGACCAATAATTTCATAATTTTTTTAAATATTTTTTTAATTAAAAATAATAAGAAAACTTAATATTTTTACATATTTATTTGAATAAACTATTTAAAATCATAATATTTATCAATTTAACTATCATTTTAGTATATAAATATTATTTTATAAGTATAAAAATATATAAAATTATTATTTTAAATTAATTTATAGAATTTAATTTAATTAAAATATTTTTTTTAAATGAAAATTTATCGTTTATTATGTTTCTTTAATTAATTAAAGTAATTTACGATTTTAAATTAAAATTTATATTTTTTTTATTATTTAAATTGACGGGCCAAAAAAGCCCGATAGCCCGAAGGCCCGCTTAGGGCCGGGCTGAGCCTGGGAATTCCAGGCCCATTGGAAATTCGGGCCGGGCCAGCCCGGCCCGTGTAACAGTCAAAGCCCGATGGGCTTGGGCCGGGCCGGCCCGGCCCGGCATTTTGACACCTCTGAATATCATATTACAATGTTCTTCGGAAACATATGATATATTACTTCAGGAATATCATATTATTATGTTCTTCGGGAACATTTGAATTTTAAAAGAAGGGAGGAGAAGTAGATATATTTATAATTATTAATGAATATAAACAAACATATAAATTCTTGCCTTGGAGTTCGGATATTGAATGAGTAGAACTTGAGGTTGAGCTTTCGTGCTGATAACGTGTTATAAACTCAAGAAAATTTGAGAGAGAATAATAGGGTATAAAGAGAGACAATATGAGAGGAGAATAGAATTGTTATATATTCTTGTTTCATTCATATGGGGAGACCCCTTTATATAGGATACAATCTAGGGTTTCTGACTTAGTCAACAAGTCATTCACTATAATATTATAATATTCATAACAATTATTTAATAGTTATATTTTGAGTGGATATGGTTATGACTTATGCCGGTAATAAACTCTTGTGCATCGGTATTTTATTATCTGATAAGAAGCCTAAAGTTACACACCTTGATAACATGCACACACAATAGCAATCCCAAAAACAAAAAAAAAACACGGAATAATTTATCGAGTTAGAAATAGTCGGTGTGGACGCCTATATATTGCGTTCAAATAAGCACAGCTTCGACTGAAAAACCCAACCAACTTTCCATTGACATTCATAATATTAATCTGTTTGATTTTCCTGCACAGGGTAAACAATACAATACAATGCCATGCAATTATACACATCATTCATGGAAGGTCACAACCAATGAATCTAGGCTAGTAGCAGATGAGTGGACATGACGAGATAGTAATGAATTTTCAAAAATAATAATTAAAATTCAATTAGAAAGTAATGAATAAATTAAAAAATGAATAAATCCAGTCATCTTTATACATAAAGAATGGATATTTAATTCATGGAGAGGAAAAGTGAAAGGTCACAATCCTACAAATTGAATCACCCTGCCTTATGACTAACTAACTAACGAAAAATGAATCAATTAATCATAATTAATTAAATAAAACAATTATATCCAAACAAGAACTTTTGAACTTCTAAATTTTGTGACAAATTATATGATGTTAGAAATTTATTATACAGAGAATCATGATACAAAATTTATTTATGTAACCTGTGTTGCAGATTGTTAAATACTTTCTGGACTGGAAAACATTTAAATTTGTCTATCCAAAGAACCAAGAGAACGTCGAGATAATGAAGAAATTACCGATTACAGAAGCACTTGTGCATCGGTGTTTTATTATCGGATAAGAAGCCTAAACTTGCACTTTGCACCCTTGACAACACAATAGCAATCCCAAAAACGAAAAAGAAAAAACATGGAAGAATTTATCGAGTCAGAAATACTCGGTGTGGACGCCTATTGCGTTTAAATAAGCACAGCTTCGACCGAAAAAACCCGACCAACTTTCCATTGCCAGCTTTTGAAGTCATGGAACTGAAATATGTCCCGAGCTCATGACCCATCGGGCCGTATATCCCCTTATTTGTACGAAACGTGAGAGATCTTATTACATCCATACCATCCACCGGCCCATAAAACCCTTCGATCCCGATCAAGAACTCGTCGTCGCCCTTAAACTCAACCTGTAAAAAATCAATATTCAATTACCTAGAAATAGATTGGCCAAAGTTTTATAAGAAAAATATTCATTTCATATATATAAGTAGATATGCTTACTTTCTCCATATTTCCAAAACGAATAGTACCGTGCAAAAGCGACCAGAAATCAGTGCCATCCTCGTTCTCATAGAGAAATTGAATGGACGTTATCACCGAGATATCAGGGCGTGTATAAACCCGCACACATTTGACGTTAGTAACAACCCCATCATCCCACTCTCTGCCACTGTTAGAACTGCTCGGCCAGGTTGATGTCTGTGTGTTGCCTCATTGCAACCTCATGGATAACTGAGCAATCAGGTTTTATATATACGCCGATGGAACCAATACACCTCGAGAACAGCCCATGAAAACCCAATACCACTCCTCCTTTGGAATTGAAGCAAAACGATTTAGTGTTACACTCCCCGAACGGCCCATAATGAGTTAAATTCGTATGGAATGTTATTGAGGATACAACATCATTGAATTCTTCGTAGCCATACATCATTGTTATGCCAGTAAGGAACTCGGAAGGAAAATCGATATCAATCTGTGGATATAAAAGTGTTTTTCAATATAAATTCAACAAAAAATTGTTACGTCCTCTAACTTTTTACTGACCTTATTAGTGTGCCAGCCACTGGAAATACCAAACGTAGACGAGTACTGAGCGGGATTAGCATCACCGCTATAGCCTTTAAACCTGAGAGAGTTGACGTATTTAGTATGGGTGATTATAATCTGCTTAATGCCATGTTTGGCTTTGAAACTCCAATGTTCTCCTTCAGTACTACCCCATGGCCCAACTGATATCTCTCCTTGACAGACCATTTGATTTTCCTGCACAGTACAATACAATGCCATGCAGTTATACAGATAATTCAGGTACGTAGAGATAATAAAAAAAGAAAAAGAAATAGAGAATACCATCTCTTTTCAGCTCTTGCAGAAAACTCTACAGGAATCCAATCCTCTTTCTCTCTTAGAACAATATTTTTTGTGATCTTTAACTTCTTGACAATGACATATTTATACACAAAGAATGACCACATGGATTCATGGAGATGGAAGGTCACAGCCATTGAATCTAGGCAAGCTAGTAGTAGATGAGTGGACATGCACAATGAATCGAGTCAAGGATAGAAGATCATGACTACTTCGTTCACGGTCAAATACACAGAACACAGAGGAACTTGTTAAAGTAAGATGTTGAAAAAATGTGAAATAAAATAGTGGGACAAGAATTTACAATCCATAGCAAGTAATGAATTTTCTAAAAATTATAATTAAAAGCCAATTAAGAATTTAAGATAAGTAAAATTTCTTCATCACTAACATTCAACATAAATCGTGAAGGAAATTGTGCAAGTTTAGGAACAATTTTGAATCTCATTTGTTCAGTGACAAAAGAGAAGCGCTAAAATCGTGTTTTTCACTAAGCACAACTACAAGTGTTTGTTGCTCACATCCTAAAAATGTTTGAACTTCCATAAATTTCACCCAAACAATGGAATTCCATAAAGATTACAAGAAGGCAGCTACTTGAATGTCAAGAATGCGAAGCTGCAACAATCTACAGAACCTCCTTCATAAGTCTTCTCGTGAGATCTTTAGGGAGTCCCATCACGCTATCAGTCCCACCCACCTGCCGAACAAAAACAAAAAATTGTCGTTTTTTTCAATATATAGATATCTTGAAGCAGTAAGCCAAAAACAAATGCACGGTGCAAAATGACGCCTCGTATACTATTGAGAGTTTGAGACCCAGATTAGTTGAGGTGTTATGGAGTCGAACAATAGAAATGTATGCCTCAATAAAATTATTTGAATATATGGCTAAATTGAGATCCTAACCACTTGTTTGACATATGGCAAAACCAGAGGATGCTCGATTATCAGCCCACCGGCCACATGGAGAACAATGCCTTCTTCTATCTGGAAAACACGAAAAAAAACAAAAAAAAACATCACCTTACTAAAATTTATTGCATGTTAATTAACAAGACAGAAGAATGAAGTAAAAAAAAAAAAATACCAGGTTATCTATAACATGTTCTGGTATCTCATTGAAATGAATCTGAAAAAATCAAATTAACACTATCAGAATCGATTTCCGATTGCCTTTCGTAATACAGATGAACCTCGGGGGTATTTTTGTATTTTTACCCCCAAGTATCGAGAGTTTATTAATTTAAAAATGGTACCTCAACTTTGTCCCAATCCCCTTTCCTCGATCCAGTGCTGAGGTTTGTGACAAGAACAGAACTCACAGTGGAAGCATGCCCGCCGGAATAATCTGTAAAACGAATATTTAAGGCCATAAGAATGAGAAATTGTAAAAATATAGTAGTACAACTTATAGGAAAAACAGTTATGAATGTAAAAATTACGATTCCAACCTTTTATGAACTGACGTGCCTCTTCTTTGCTGGAAGGCTTTTCCCTCACAGTGCCTTCATACACCACCACCTCCAGAACATTTTTAAATTAGAGTGAGACTAAAAAAAAGTATGCAATTGTACAATTTATGTATACATAGAGAAAAATAAAAATACGATGGGAAGCGATTTTTCATCCGATGGCCAAGTTTATCAACAAAGGATATGCAACAACAAGCGAAAAACATGTTTAAAAATTAGGATAATTAATATAAAAAAAAAGGCTTATACTTGGTCACAAGTAATTAGCAAGGTAGGTTGTGCATCCTCTTTGCCATGAAGCTTCGGTTGGATATTTTCTACCTAACGAGATATAGCTAAGTAAGCAAAAGGACTCGTTAAAAAAATATGTGAAAAATATATATACAACCAAAAAACCGGCACTTCCTATTAGGTAAGAATTTGAAAAGAAAAAAAACATACTGTGTCAGCTGCTATTAAAAGTGTAGGTGTGGCATCCTTCTCTTGGTTTTCGATATTCTTGAGGTTCCCTACAATGGCATCTGCCTGAGCCAAGAACACAAATCTTCATTTTCAAGCAATATGTAAACACGACAAAAGTACATAATTTTGCAATCGATTTTGTTGTGATCCCAAGATGTAAACAACTAACATTACAAAAGATGTCCCCTCAAAAATCTTCATTTTGTAAGGGGAAAATACACTCATTTTTTTCGTGTGTTTTTTTTTTTTTTTTTTTTTTTTGCGTGTGTTAGCAATCACTCCCCACATTACATTTACACTAAATTAATCACTTCATTCAAAATCAGAAGTGCCGGCAAACACTCCCTTCACAATTTTTTTTAATTTCAAAATTTACTTAATTGAAAGTATGAGTGGGAAGAAAATACCTTAGCCTCAGCAAGAACCATAACCAAATCTTCAGGCTTTTCTCTCCGGATAGCCTTTTCATCTATATCTGCAGACTAAATAAACACAAACCAACACAAATAAATAAAGTTTCAATTTTTTTTTCTTTACCACTGTTTTCGACTGTATATTTGATTTACCATAGTCGTAAATTGAAAGCCCATGTCGGCTAAAATCTTTTTCCGAGCAGCAGAGGACGAACCCAGGATTATCTGCAAAACCCCAAGAGTGAAATGTAAAAAAAAATCGAGCTGTAAAGTAGAGTAAAAACAACAATATTATATCGAGCAAAAGAAAAAGGGCACCTTGAATTCTTGGTGAGTAGCGGAATCCATTTTCTTGCAGAGTAAAGGCTTTAGAGAAATCACTTTGTTTTTCTTACGCGACTGATAGTAGTTTTCTGAAGGAGCACGGAGACTGAGAGAAACAGTCGAACAGGGGTTGCTCTGGATTCGAGATAGAATCATTTTTCCCTTCGAAAATTCTGATTTACTTAATAGTCCCTTATTTTAGCTGGTTTACTTAATAGTCCCTTATTTAATTTTATTTCTCACAAATGGAGTAGTAATAATGATCATTTTTGAGCTGGGTTGTAATTATTTAATAAATATTTTTGAAATAAAAATAATAATTAATAGAAATCAAAAAAAAATTAATGTTGCAAAAATAAACCATAAAGGTTATAAATTACAAGTATAAGATGACTCTTTCACTTTTAAAATTACAAGTATAAGATGTTTGAAGTTAGAACTTAGATCTTATGAACATTGATGAACTAACGACACAAAGCTAATCCCTTTTTTTTCCTTCTTAAAATAATATTTTAATCACTTCTTGATGCTTCACATTCACCACCACCATGGTTATATTATACTTAATACATGTATGAACAATTACAAGCCCACTAGAATCCAAGCTTATCATTATATTCATATCCTTACAACTTAAAAAGAATAAACCAACAAATTAAATCAAGAAATGCACAAAAACTCAAAACGTTTACTCTTACACAACCGGAATATACAGCAAAAATACAAAATAAAAATGTGTGATGCTGAGCCCTCATCTGAATGATAACTGAATTTCCTCTAATGTTTTTCCCTTCGTCTCCGGAAGCCAAATGGCCACAAATGCCGCAGCCAATATGCACATGATAGTGTAAAACGCGAAAGTACCTGTGTGAAGAAGTAAGCACAAAATACTCGGTCAGTTTTCATGTTTAAAGATGTCGATTTTTTTAAATTTTTTTTATAATTAAAAGACATGTATTCCTCCTATTCATACTCCACCAGATAATAGAACCTGTTCTTTGTCATTCCAAATTTGCCCATTACAGAAAAGCAAGATAGCGAACACTGAAATTCTAAAGGGGCTCGTTTTTAACGAACCTCCACTGCTCCAAGTGAGTAGCAAAGGCGCAGTCATAGTAACAACCCACGAGAACGACCAGTTGAACAGAGTCGCAACACTTCCAGCTAGGCCTTTTATTTTAACCGGAAGAATCTGCACATATATGAAATTGATTCGATGGTTTCTGAAAAAATGCAAGTGACGGAATACTCAAGTCGAGTACTTCCAACACCATGAACAGGGAAAAATGTGCACCTCAGACATTATAAGCCACGGAATGGGCCCCATTCCAAGCGAAAAGAAGATGATCATGAACTGCATTCGAAAAAAGTAGGTCAAACAAAGTCAGAAGCTCATAGAAATTATATAAAACAAAAAAAAACAAATCTTTTTCACTCGTGCGTCTGTAAGAAAAACATTACCACAACACCAACAACTGAGAGGATTCCCAAGACTCCATGCATGGTAGAATCGACAGCCACATAGCCCTTAAGTGATTTAAAATAGCAAAAATATTAAAATGGCATCGTATTAATTATAAATAAAAATGTGCAATTTTATAAAAGAATGGGCTTCTTTTAATTAGAATATGATTGACGGTATTTTTGCAATCATCTCTTACGTTTTTGTACTCTATATAAATTAACTAGAGTAATACCTTCAAAAAGAATGACACGGCAACCACTAGGAGACTAAAAGACATTCCGGCCGAAGATACCTGAAAATAATATTTCCGTTTTTGTAAGGTCATCCGATCACTTCTACACATTTAGTATTTATATATACAAGAAAATACATATTATCTAACTCACAAGTAATAGAATCCTACGCCCGGTTTTGTCTACCAACCATGTAGCCACTGCCGTAGCAATAACCTGAATAATGCCAACACCAACTGTTGCAACGTTGCTTGACGAGATTCCTGTATATTCAAAACGACAAATCGAAGGCTTATTTGAAAATTACAGGACACGTCTCCCGTTTCTAGAAATGATGTTATTTCCACTCACTCACTCACCTGCGGATTCAAATATATTATTGGAATAGAAAATGACACCATTGATTCCAGATAGCTGTTGGAAGACGAGTAACCCAATTCCTAACTGCACGATAAAAGAAAAATGAAGGACTAAGCCATCAAGTTAAAAGCGCCACTGAAAAATTAAAATACAGTACTTATTATAAAAATAAATAAATTAAGCACCATTAATGGTAACCAATATCTTCTCTGTTTAAAATCAGCAAAGCGGATTTGCGCTCTTCGGCTTGTTGAGGCTACGGACCTCTGCAACACAAATTGCATCGGGTTACGAAAAATTGTGACATGTGCATTGTCGAAGAAGTTGCCAATTTTTTTAATTGAAAAAAAAAAGTTACCTTGATTTCATTTACTTCAAGGGAAATATCAGTTTCGAAACCCCGTAGAACTTGAAGAGATGTTTCGAAATCGTCCATCATTCCCATTTTAGCCTAATTTTCCCCCGGGCAGAAATGTGTTTCAGAAAAAGAAAACTATAGACTCGTTATAGAAATAAAATAAAATTAGGTAGTCTCACCAGCCACCGAGGAGATTCTGGGATGAAGAATAGTCCGGGTATTAATATTAGACAAGGCAATATTCCTGCACATGAATTTAATATCAGTCACTCTATGGAAGGACAAAAAGTATAAATTCTTCGTGTCATATAACCAAATGGAAAAAATAGACTTGATAATGTAAAACCAGCTATACAAAGTTTTGCACTAAAATAACAAAATACGAAATTACCAAGAACTGCAAGCCACCTCCAATTAACAAATAGTCCGAGCAGGTACGATAGCAGGATTCCTATTGTAACCGAAAGCTACATCGTAGAAGAAAGTAAACACTAAAACTTCAACCACATTTTGAAGGTTTAACAGGTCGAAATGGGAAGAAAAAAATGGTGCTAAAAACCTGGTTAACTGAGCCGAGTGCCCCTCTCATACTCTGTGGAGCTATCTCGGCTATATATACAGGCACCTATATCAAATTATAAGAAGGGAATTTTATTATTATTATCATTGTAAAAAGTTTTTAGAGAATTGTAATGCCATTTGTTTTACCGTGTAAGAGATAATACCGACACCGAATCCTTCCAACAACCTCCCCATGTAAAGAAATGAAACGTCCTAAATTCAAAAGCTCAAACAATCAAAAAGCTTCCATAAGAATAAAATGTCGCAAAAGTGTGTTCGATAGTCTTACTCGGGCGAATGATATAGAAAGCCAGCCGATTATATTAGGTATGGCGGCTATCATTAAACACTGCAAGGTCAATAAAAAAACATCGATAGAGATATTTTCGAACAGAGACAATATTAAAAACACTAGAAAAACAAACATTACCCCTTTTCGACCCATGTACTCGGCAATCTGCCCACTAGCTATTGCCCCAACCATTGCCCCAGCATTTGCCAAAGAACCGAATAACGAGAACTGTTTTCCCAATCAGACGTAGTTATTACAACGAAATGACAAACGATCAAGACAACAAAACAACAAAATGTGGCAGTCACTAATAACCTGCGAGACCGTAAGTTCGAGATCTTTTGTGATAGCAGACTGTGTTGGTGAAGAGTAACCACACTTCAAAAACGAAAATTTCAAACACACACAAAAAAAAAAAAATCTAAATCAAGAACTACAAAAACCCTAAACCCCCAAATCATGCAATTAAACTGAATTATTTAAAAAAGCAGAGAACTTTACAGTGAAACCAAACTGAATTGGGCCCAAGGCGACGATCAAGACGCAGGCGAGAACCGAGATGGAGCTGTCCCTGATGGCTTGGGTCGAGCCCATCGAACTGGACTGGCGCGAGCCCATGTTCATCCGATACCAACTCCCGGTGTGAAGAAACGGCTTCTTCAGATCCGCCCTTTCGTTTTCTCCATCCTCTCGGAAGCTCATTTTGCTGCTGTATTAAAATCCAAGAAAATGCAGGCCCACCTAAAAAAACTGATTCTTGATCGCGTGAAGTTGGGTTTGAAAAAAAATTGATTTTTCTGGGTTTCTGAAGTTGAGTTGAAGAAGAGGAAGAAATGAAGAAAAATTGCCAGAGTGTCTGCTTGCGTGTGTCTGACGTGGACTATAGATTTAGCTGGCGGCGTTTGTTTTCTTTTTTTTTTTCAATTCATCCCATGAAATCCCGTGGATAGGCGATGACAACTGATATTAATTTTTAGTAATTTTTAATTATATTGTGGTTACAACTGATACTTACATTTTTAGTAATTCTAAAAAAAAAATTAGAACTAGAAAGTACTAATCATAGTAGTAAATTAACAATAGGTTTTATTATACTTCACCGTCTCAAAATTGTTTGCATAATTTTTTTTTATTCGTCTCACAATCATCTACACACTTTAAAATAAAAAATTTATTCATAATTATCATTAAAAATATACATTTTTTATGTATACTATTAATTTTTCAATTAATTCATTTATCATTTACACATTTAATAATATTTTTTTCTTAAAATTACTTTTTTCTAAAATATGTGACTTCGAAAGAATAGTAATTTCATACGTCATGAAAAAAAACGTAAATTATGTAATCTATTTTCTCAAATTGTATAACATACATTATTTAGTAATAACTTTAATTGATAATTAAAGGATTTATAGAAACAGCAATATAAGATTTTCATAAAGGGGATGTAGCTCAGATGGTAGAGCGCTCGCTTAGCATGTGAGAGGTACGGGGATCGATACCCCGCATCTCCATTTTTTTCCAACCTTTTTTTTAATTTTTTTAGACTTGAAAACAATTACTGTAAAAAACACACTGATCAGATAACTTGACAATATATAAATGTCATTCATAATTCATCTTATTTTGGTTTTAACCATTTAGGTACAATGCTTGCAAGGAGTGAAATTAAACACTACTCAACTAAAAACATCAAAACATATTATAGAATAAGAGTGGTGGTTGCTGAACACAAGGCGAAGATTCGGTCTAACCGACTTCAATTCACACGAGATCTCGTACGTGTAATATATATATATATATATATATAATTACCATCCATTGCCATAATATCCTCTCCCGTTGGCAATTGATTTGTAGTTAGGTATCGGCACTTGGTCAGTTTCGATCTTCATGATGTCCTTCTCCAAAGCCTCATAGTATCGCCTCACTTCCTCTGCCGATTTTCCGGTGACTTGTCTGGCTATGTTGTGCCACCTGTCGGGAGAGTCCTTGTTGAACCTAATCAGAGCCTCCTCGAATTGCTTGTTTTGCTTGAGTGTCCACGATGAACCCGACGATGCCATTTCGATCTTTTGATTAATATTTAGGGAAAAAAATGTGATATATAAGAAGAAGCACTTGTTCTTGATATAGTCTAAAAAGAGTTTTTGTTTTTTTGCTTTTGAATATGGAGAAAGAAAATGAAGTGCCTCAGTCAAGGGAGAAATTAATGTTGTGAGTTTGTGTGTGTTGAAAGGCTTTCTAACCCAAGTCTTTATATACACAAGAAAAACTCATGTGGGGTATACCAAGTTGAGGAATCTATTTTAGTTATGTCTATATTTGTAAAAAGAGAAAAATAGAAAAAAAAAATGTTATTTTTACAACTTACTGTACATTATTTTTATTGTTTTTGACTTTTATAAATGAATAAGAGAATATGTAGAAGTCGTCACTTTTTATTTTGCAATTATAAATGCCAATTGTTATATCTATAATGTGTAATTATATTGTTTCATAAATATCTAAGTACTCACTTTGGTTGATTAGATATTACTTCAGCAGTTTCACTGCAAGGGTAATACTGTACTTTCTTTTATGTGTTCCATTAAAATAGTTATGTTACTTAAAATAACAAATTTTAATATTTAAATACATTATTTTTTTAATTTTCGTGCTTTGCCATATTGTTGGCTCTTCGATCGGGAGAGATGTAAATCGAGGGATGAACTCGAGTAACAAACATATGTGAGAGAGATTGAGAGCGCAAACTTTATAATATTTCAATAAAAAAATTGTTTCATCTGATGATCGATTGAATTGAACTTGCGTTGCCGAAGAATTAAACTTACGATCACCACAAACTTTAACACTCGAATATGCCATTTGGGGCCACTCTTTAAATTTTTGCACTCATTGAAAAAGAAGAGAAGTGTTCGATGGGTGAAGAGAAGATGAAAGAATCGAAGAGGGAAATCTTTTGGTTGAGTATATCGATCGTTGATGAAAGTCGTTTTCTTGGCCTTTCAAAAATATCATCATCATCTCCAAGTGGATTGGGATTCCAAACCAGCTGGTAGGATTAGATCCTTCCCAATTGCAAGGTTGAGATATATGCTTCAACACCATGAAAATCGTACTCAAAATCTAATGAAGATGAACAATATATTCTTTTTTGCTTTTTGTGAGATAAAATATATTGGTGCGTGCATGTTCTTACCATATCATGTTTTTGATTGGTTATCCGCGCGAGTACTTACTTCAAAAGGGAACATGGGCCTTTTGTTTGGTCAATCAAGTTTTTTCGTCCAATTCTAACTAGTGCATCAATTTTATGCATATATATGATCAGTTGAAAATGTATGAGAAATTTTGGTTTGTGTGTAGATCATTTTAACAACTAGGGTTTTATTAATTATCCTTGCAAGTTCATGTTTCGAATGCAATCAATTTGAACGAGTTCATTGAACGACCATGGAGAATTGAAGAATATTAATTAATTCATGTCTTTGTCCCATCACAATAGTCACACATTTTTTAAAAAGAATTGTGATTATATATTGTGATGTGACCGAGATAGTATTTTTCAGTTGTCTTCACTTTTATCTGAATCATTAAATAGTATACACTATGTACCACTCTGTCACTCAATCCCAAAAAAATATGACCCTCTATTTATATTTTTATTAAAATAAATGTATACTGTATATACTGTTGTGACAGTACTGCATAAATAACAATTATGTAGAAATCGACAATTGTAGTGAAATTCACAACTTCGTAAGTTGGGCTTAGACCGAAATTTGAATGAACCTCAAATTATACATGAAGCAAATGGCATTTAATTTTTTTTATATATGAAGTGATTTTGACAAATCATTCCAATTTGGTTGGTTAGAATTACCTAAATAAAATTGGTGAATTATATTCACTTTTAATTTTGATGGTCTTCTACATACATTGGAGTAGCTGGAATTGATTCCTAAATCGTACAAAATCTTTCTTCATCAGCATTGCTTTTAAAAGCAATGGCACACTGTAACATCAAATTGATTCCCACTCTTAATGTTGAAACGATCAATTTTAAATTTGAGCATACATAAAAGTGAACTTCACAACATTTTTATAAGGAGAGGAGAATATAATGTAACGCACGCAAATGAGAGGGTCATATAACTTAAAAAAGTTTAATGCTAAATCAGTGATACAAGAAGTAGCTCTTTACATTTTCATGATATGAAATAATTAATTTAGATATAATTATCAGATATTTAAATACTGTCCTTGTCAAATATTCAAATTAGAGATATCAGCATTTTACTTATTATTTTTTCACTCTAAAAAGATAAAAATTAAGAATTAATAAATTTAAATTGAATCTCACAAATCCTACGGAAGCAAAATTAAAGCTCGAGGACCGCAAGTCCATTAATGAGAAAAATAAAATAATTTCAAAAAAAGGGGGAAATGTTACATCAAATATATATGTCGAAATAATAGTTGATCCATTGAAGATGATGTATACTCTATAGATGAAAATGTTCCAAAAGATAAGAAGAATAGAAGCATGAGGTGTATCCACAAGTTTATGTGCCACAAAATATATACTCCAAATCATCTACCAAAATTTTGGTATATAAAAATTTCAACATGTTAGTATATATACATATTAACATTATACTGTATATATATATATATATATACACTTTAATTTTTTATGTATAAATTTTTTAAAATATTGATAATTTATATTCATATTGTACTCAATTTCAAATATACTTGAGTTTACTTAAAATATACTCCATATATTCATATAGTATACTTCCTCCCTCTAAAAAAAGATGCAATACTTCATTTGTAAATTAAAAGGAAGTATTGCATCTTTTTTGGGAGAGATAAAGTAATATACTAAAAGTTATTACTAGAATATATACAATATATATATAGATAAGTTCTTGGTATATTAAAATAGAACAGTGTCAAATTGGCCGTAAAAATACTTTTAAATATTATTATATATATATAATAATATTTTAATTATTTTTTTGACATGTAATATAATTAGTTATATTTTATAAAATATATATTGCACAAGAAAAATATACTCGATCCGAACATTGTAAAACAATTTTCTATCACAATTATCAATTTTTGTCTATTTTTCATACCATTTCATTTTTTGAAGTACACAAGTAGTTTTAACATTGAAAGTCTCGTCTGATTAGTTGATGATTCATGATTTTAAAACTTGTAAGCTATTAGTTACATGTTGTTTCATTTTTTATTAGCCAATTTATTATACAAAATTCAAATTTTATCAATCTTTATTTGTCAAATTCAAAATTATTTTAAATAATTTTATCAATTAAAATTTCAAGAAATTACGAGTTATGACATATGCTACTTGATTTGACATTTGTTAATTTCATTTTGTGTTTGTCAATCGCAATTTGCTAATTCCAAAATTCCATAAACTTTATTTTTAGTCAAAAATTATCACTTAAAACGGAATAAAAAACGCGGTCCACTTTTTTTCCAATATTTTGGAGTCAAGTTGCGATAAGAGTGTATATACTGCTTACGTCAACACATTTTGTTATTTTTTTAAATTCCCAAATTTACCCCTCCGAGCCCAAAGGACGCACGACTACACGAACCCGACCGGGCCGTCGAGCCCACACGCGTGATTCTTCGTCGCAACAAAAACAGCTCAAAAAAATACATGCTTCTACCTCAGAATTTCTCATTTGCATTGGAGATGCTCTTAGGAAGAGAGCAGTGTACACCGTAAGATACTGGATCCGAGAAACGGGTCAAGCAGTGGATCGGGTCGGATCCCGGCTCAAAGGAAATTACCACTTCCAAGAACATCGTGAGTCTTGCTGGATTTCGTTGCGTTTTTTCTGTTTGAATTTTTTTTACTGGGATATGAAATTTCGACCAGCTTATGAGCTATACGACGCAAAGATTCAATTTTTATCTATCCATTTATTTGATTGTGTAAGTAGGGTGAAATTGTGTTTTTTTTAAAATGGAGAAAACAAAAATTGAATTTTTTCGGGGGTTTTGATTCTCTGTAAATCAAGAATCTGCCAAGTTTTCAGAAATGGCAATATTTTTCTTTGCAGTGTGAGCACCTTCTTATTGTGTATTTCATACGGCATTCTTCGTCTATATTTGATGTTAATGTTTGCATCCCATTAGCCCGTGATCGTATTTTGCTCTTTCGTTACGTATTTCAGTGTCCAGGCATCGAACGAACCTGATGAACCTGTTCGATAAATCTTCGTTGGTGGATAAGGAAATTTTTGTAGCCCCAAGTGCTGTCATTGGGGATGTTCGCGTAGGACAAGGCTCGTCCGTGTGGTATGCGTGATGTCATCCGAGGTAGAAAACCGATGTTCATTACCCCATATATATACACTGTATATTCCACATTGACATTGAATTTTCAAAACATAGCTTTGTGTGAATTAGTCTAGGCTTGTTGTGTTTTTCAAGTAGTATGTGATAATTGGCCGTCTTTTTTTTATTGGAAACAGGTGATGTAATAGCGTTAGTGTTGGATCTGGAACTAACATACAGGACAACTCTCTAGTGCACGTCGCGAAATCTAATATAGGCGGGAAAGTATAATGTCACTATCGGTGAGCTGCCTAATTGGTTTTTGGTCGTGGTTTTATTTTTATATCATGTTGATATGTCCGAGTACTATTTTCATGTTCACCTCATCTGAAACATCATCTTAATAGTAACACGAATTAAGAAATGCACAGGCCATAGAGAATGAAGCCTTTGTTGGTTCTTGTCAGAGAGAATACCCGAGTCCTGTTTGGAGAGGTATAATACTCGTTTTGTTTTCTTCTTGATTCTTTACATTAAAAGAGGATAATTTCTATCCGATTACTTGAAGTTAATTACTATCTCGGAGAATCGTAAATCAATCGAAATTAAGTTCCGCCGGAATACGACTTTATCGATTCTAAGATGTCCAAATCAAAGGCAAATGCTGAAATACTAGCTGCATCATTTTCACCACCATTATGTAAACAGAACAAATACTTTACTTCAGTTTCTTAGCAGCAAAGGATACTTTTGAAAAAAAACACGATAAAAAAAAAGAAGAGTTTTTTCAAGAATATATATTCAAAAGAAGTGTTGTTCTATACGTGTAAGTACTTTTGAATACCAGTTTTATGGCATCCGTGAACCCTTTAAAACTTTGATCCAAAAAGTTTGAACTAATCTCTATCCACACACCACTTTATAACTTGTGATTCCAAACTGTAAAAGATAAAGAAGCTGGACTCTCAACCTTTATATAAAAGTTAATGTATTACATTGGGTCATAGTAATAGTCACACTTCATTCATTTCATTCATTTATTTGTATTTTCAAAAGAAATGTGACTATTCTTACCAGACAAACCTAAATTTTATCTTAAAATCAATTGGTATAAGTGGAATATGTCCCTAAATTTATAAAATTAGCTTATTTTTCACACAAATTTAATTAATTTTATCTTAAAATCAATTGGTATAAGTGGAATATGTCCCTAAATTTATAAAATTAACTTATTTTTCACACAAATTTAATTATGAGACAACTAACCGGTAGAAATCTCAAACACATAACGATCAACTACTGCTTTTGTTTCGATTGCAAAACATATGGTATTTTATTTTAGAAATAACGAATCAAAAAGTAACAAACATGTACCGATTCAAATTAAATTGAAGTTGTCAGATAATAATCAGTTACTAGTACATAGTACACGGGAATACCGCCTCACGCCTTCATCGCCTTACTCACACACCCTCCCCAATTAAAATATCGCACGTGATTTGAGCGTGTTCACAACCACACGAATTCATATATTTCTGTTATTTATTTATTTATTTTGTAATTAGATTATTTTAATTAAATAAATACCTAAATTAGTACTCCGAACTAATTCATGTTTTGGAATAATTAAACCCAATATTATGACAAAATTTGTTCGTAGATTACGTGTAATTAATTATCAAAAACATCGAAGCTAAATGGAGTATTCAATTATTGAGAGAAAAAAAATCATGAGAAATAAATCAGGTGAAGTTTTTTCGATATCTAACGACAGAAATAAATCGCAATAAATTTAGATAAATTTATTATGTTATTGATTACACTACAAAAATAAATAAATAAATAAATAAATAAATAACCATTCCACCATCTATAAAAACGGTACAGCAGACACCACCACCACCACCACCACCACCGTACCCCAAACCCGACCGATTCTTACTTTATCTCTCACACACTACACACACCCGCAAAGTGTAAAAAAACCGTCATCGATACGACACAGTCTCCCCAAATTCCTTTTCTTTTTTTTTTTTTTTAGATTTTTATTTCTATGTATATTTCCTCTGTATATTCAAAAAAAATCTACTTACCTTTTCATTTCCCCCCTTTCCTTCTTCGTTCGATTTCACCGTCGCTACTCCCCTGCAACCCTAACCACCTTTCGAAATCTCAGAAACTTAATTTGTTCGAGATTCGAATCGACCATGGGGCGGCGACTGTGGCTGGGTGACGAGAGGAAGGAGAAGGCAGTGGCGATTCTCGATCGATTTCGCGCGCTCGTCGGGATGCGCCAGATCTCCGAACTCCTCGTGGTTTTCGCGCTGATTTCGTGCTCCACTGGCCGGTTTCCGGCGGCGGTGAGAGCGGCGGGCGCGCGCTTCGTCGATTTCTCGGATTACCTCCTCAACCACCACGTCGTCTTCCTGATCGGGAACGCCATCATCGTCTCGCTCTTCATGCTCTGCCGCCAGAGCGACGACGCCTTTTCCGCCGGGAATTTTTACGACGATTACGCGAAATACAACGCCGCCGCCGCGGCGGTGACGATTCTCCACCCGGAAATCGGCCTCCATTCGCCGTCTGCTGCTGCGGAATCCGACGGCGGCGGAGAGGCGGCTCGCGGACGAGAACTCGCGCTCCATTCGCCGTCTGCTGCTGTGGAATCCGACGGCGGCGGCGATGAGGGTGAGAATTCGAAGCAGATCGTGGTGCGCGCGGAGGAGACGAAGGTAATCGAGTGTGATGACGTGGCGGAAGCGATTGAGAAGGCGAAGAGGCAGATACAGAGGTTTCAGAGGACGCAATCGGAGAGGCTGAAGCGCGAGATCTCGGTGAGGACACAGCCGGTGTTTCGGAGATCAGTGACCGGCAACGACCGGAAAACAGTGAGTTCTAGGGGGGCGGAGATGGAGACTCTGAGCAACGAAGAGTTCCGGCGTAAAGTGGACGCGTTCATCGACGCACACTGGAGCGGCGGGAAGAAGGGAACGAAAAACATGAGTTTCGAGAATTATCCATTACTGAAAATGGCGTGATTTGTTGGATATTGTTCATAGTACAGGGATGAATGAATTTTGTTTACGTCTCTGTATTTTCTGAATTTAGAAGTTCAAAATTTAAATAATATAATATTGGAACATAATTTGATTGATTGTATATTTATTGAAGTAAAACTTTGGAACAATGTGTAATAGAAGTGAATTACCATATTGATCGACGTGATGAACGATCAAAAAGTGATGGTGTGTTAGAATTGAAGCATATAATAACTCGTATAATTTAATATGTTGAAATGGGAGGAATCCAGTGAACAAAATTGACATTTGTTGATCTCCAAATGTTTTAAATTGCATATTTAATATCTTGTGATTATATGAGTATGAGATTATTCTTACTTAATTGTGTCTTGAGTCGTGACTCATAGATATTAACATTATTTTTTGGGATATCTTTTTTCATCTTGTTCATTAACACCAAAATTTGTCAATTGAATTTTGTTTGCATTATACTTTAGTGCTTATTCTCTTTAATGATTGAACGTTTGTTTTTTGTTGTCAAGGACATAAATTTGTTCGATAGTGCACTTTGCTACCTAAGATGCAACAAACACTTGTACCTAAAAGAAATAATTTAATAATGTGTTTGCCCCCAACAACCTGGTTTTCTACAATTCAAGTCCAAACATTTCCTTTTCTTAATTCTTGAATGCTTTATTCTGTTGGCGAGGCGCATAAACATCCATATCTAGAGGGTGTGTAGGGCTCAGCAAATTTAATGTGTAACAAATTAAATTAATGAAAAACAATATCAAACTTCGAGTGTAGCCACGATTCATTAATGTGACCTTAATAATGTATGGGGCTTACACGGCCATCTTCATTTCCAACTTCGGGTGTGGCTCATAATTCTTGAGCTCGAAATCAGTCGAGATGAACGAGTCGATGTCCTTAGAGAGCGGGTTGATAGTCAATGTCTGTTCCAAAAACGAAAAAAATGTCAAAATACAGATTGCAGGAGGATTATTTTGTTAAGTAAAGACAGACCCCAACGATACTTTCGTAATTTACCCAAAATTCACTTACAGGGAAAGGTCTTGGAAGTTTTTTTATTTGCTCCAGCAGAGAGTCGACGTGAGTTTTATAGACATGAGCATCCCCAATTACATGAACAAAATCACCAGGAACAAGACCTGAGAGAGTAAAAGCGCATACCCATAAGCTTATACGCTGAAGTCAACCCGACACTTCAATTCTTAATTAGTTTTATTAAATTAAATTAGTACCACAAACATGAGCAAGCATGCATGTCAACAGCGCATATGATGCAATGTTGAACGGGACCCCGAGACCCATATCGGCCGAGCGTTGGTACATCTGGCAAGATAGCTCGCCGTTGGCTACATAAAACTGCAAATACAATTTTTCACGTGTTTATGACATCAACAGGAATATGCAGTCGCAATTTTCTTAGGATTTATACAGTATTCTTAAGGGGTTTAACTCTAATAGTTCTATAAATGTGAAGGTTTTTTTTGAAATGTATTATGATTATGATTTATGAAGGGAATAACCGTAAGACAAAATAAAGTCAACCTGCGCAAACATGTGGCAGGGGGGTAAAGCCATCAGATCAAGATCCGAAGGGTTCCATGCAGAAAGAATTATCCGCCTGTCATCGGGTTTGTTTTTTATCTTGTCAATAACATCCAACAACTGATCAAACCCTTGTCCTGTATAGTCGGCATGCATATTGGTGTACCTGTTGGAAAAAGAAAAACGTGAAGATAATAACTTTTGACCTGCAATACAATTTGGACCCTTTGATTATTAGTTCCGGTACCAATTTCTGACCTGGCACCAAAATGTCTCCATTGAAAGCCGTATACTGGACCCAAATCACCCTCTTCCCTGTCTTTCAACCCAATACTGAAAAAACAAAAATCATCAGATTCAGCAAACACTAAAACAACAACGATATTTCAAAGTTCTTGTAATTGCCTGTCAAGGTATTCTCTGGATGCATTGCCATCCCATATATGTATCCCTTTCTCTTGTAGAATCTGCATCCAATGTCATTCTATATAACACTTACATTTTCTTTAAGAATTGTATCAGATGACTACACATGTAATCATCATGACTTGAGAACAAAAACAAAAATATTTGCAAAATTACCTTAGCATTTGTTGATCCACTGATGAACCACAAAAGCTCCTCAACAACTCCACGCCAAAAAACCCTCTTTATTTCAAGCACAATAAACACCCCACGTCAAGCAAACACAAAATATATTATATTTCAATAAACAAAAGACCCAGTTCATTGCTAAAACATCAGCTAATATGGCAGAAAATCGTTCATTTTGCAGCACATATACAAAATTAATTGAGTGAATAAGCAAACAACAATTAGATAGAGAGTTGCTTAACAACAACATTAACAGAAACAATACCTTAGTTGTCAGAAGAGGGAAAGATTTACGCAGGTTAAAGCGCATCTGAAACATTTAAAACATAACTATTAGTATATCACTGACAAAAAAAAACGAGCAATAAACAGATATAGCACAAAAATAGACCTTTCAAAGCAACAAAAATATACCTGACAACCGAATTGTGAAATAGTCCCAGTCCCTGTCCGGTCACCTTTGTTGTTCCCGTTAGAAATAATATCTTCAACCAGTCGCAAGTACAAAAACTCTTCATGCTTTTCGAAAATAAATTTCGGCAAGAAAGTGAAATCTGAGAGTTTTTTCAATCTCTTGGAATCCACATGACCCCCATTGGATGTATGCAACCGCACGTATGTAGCGAAACAATACTTGATACCATTCTCCTCTAGAGAAGAGGAGTGATACCATGGCTGGTAAAGTGACATGTCAATATGAGGAATAAATGTGTCACACTCAATACTAGTCTTGATTTCGGTTATGTGAATGGCATCACACTCAGGTGCATTAAGTGTTTCCCTGCATCCACACACGTGATATGATAAACCCTCTATGGCACATGGCAAATAACCAAACAAATAATAGAAAGGGATCAATACAAAAACTACACTTGAGGTTCATCCATCTTACATATTGGCTATTGCAGCCATAAATTGCTGAATTCATCATATATCTTCACTTACATCCCTCGGACCTTTTGAATATTACAAATAACCCCAAGTCCTCTCTTGGGTATTACATTAGCATCCTTACATTTTATAGGGAAAATTGACAAAATAGTTCATAGTGAGAAAAATAGGCGCCTCTCAAAATCCAACTAAAAATCTTGGTAAGTCGTCGTGTTTCCTCACATGATTATACTTATGCCTAAATTTCATACATAACGTATTCCTTAACCCTTACCGAATTATATTCAAGTACCATTTGATTATTTAATCATCGTCTGATTGTGCAAGGATAGTTTCACTTTTATTATTTAATCATCGCCTGATTATATTTGTATCTCATTGAGGAAAATTTGCAAATAGAATCAGACATAACAGTTATACCTACAAAAGAAAATAGCATAAGTGAAACCAAAACGCTTACCTCAAAATCTGGCCACCTCCAATCAAGAAAACCTTCTCTATTGAGGAACTATGAGGCGGCTCAGCTAACATTTTCAAAGCCATTGGCACACTGCCACAGAAGACGACATTCCCAGAACTCGGAACCTCAGAACTTCCAGAACGAGTCAGGACAACATTGAGTCGACCGGGCAAAGGTCGAAATTGAGAAGGAATGCTATCCCAAGTCTTCTTTCCCATCATCACAGCATTCTTCTTATTCGGATCTGAAGTAACGGAAGTGACCTCTTTGAAGAATCTAAGGTCGCCGGGCAATCTCCATGGCAGCTTGCCATCTTTTCCGATGCCCATATCCGGAGTTGCAGCCACCACGACTTGGTAAGTCCTGCGGCATTCGATCGAGCTATCGGCCATTGCTATGTATGTTCGATGGAATCTTTGCGTGCGAAACGGCTTCAAGGTTTTGAAGGACCGCACGAATGATGATTCTGAAGACGAAGTGAGTATGCTACTCAACAGAGAACCTAGTGCAAACTGGTATATCATGAAAATCAACAAAGAGCAGTAAATTGAAATGATACCCAATAATTTGAAAAGGGGGGAAATAATCCAAGAGGCAGTAAACAGGTAAATACTCGTGTACATAAAACCCTAGAAAACAGAATCATAAACAATGGATAATTCGACGATTTTTTTTAATTGGAAAAATCAAATTTAATTATTCAAACATTTTTTTCGCTTGTTAATTGCTTGTTGAATATAGCCGGAACTCACACTCTGATTCGGTGCTTACGAGGATCGGACGGCGGGATGGGAGATCTGGAAATTGGGTTAAAACTACAGTGGAGGTGGAGGGCGGAGGAGAAAAACCGTGGAGTGTGTGGATTTGCTCGCGAAAAATAAAAACACATTGTCTGCGAAATTGAAATATTTTTCAGATTAGGTTTTACCTTTCCCGCCATAGCCCATGAGAAACTGAAATTGAGGTTTTAATTTTTGGTGGGAGAGGTGTAGATTAAGACTTTAAGTACTTATTTATTTATCTACCCAAAATATTTCATATTGTAAATGTTAAATGCCTTCTTTATGATGTAAAATAATTGATTTTATTAAACAATTAACATTTTTATTCTTTTGTTTTGTAAATTTTAACTATTATAAGGCTAATTCTTAGCTACCAATGGTTAGTGCCCTAACATATGATAGATAAAAAAAAAACAAATTATACTATAACTTATTTGGAATCATTCCAAACTTTTGATAAAATTCAAAAATAAAATAAAAATAATAATAACAAAAATTAGTTGACCATCAAATTTGATTGTAGTCAATATAGTATAACAATCAAAAATGATACTACAGTACTTGAAATTGATTTATCGTTACAAATTGAGATTTACAAAAATTGTCAACAACATTATCTTATAGAAAGCTTGTTAGATTGACCATGTCTACTAGTATCAAGTATGAACCATGTTTATACAATGTTCATCACTCGATCAACTTAGTTCTTGAACTTAGAATTTGTCAAAAGAACACAAATTAACCAAGCTAAGCTTTTTTTTCCTTTTTACATTTTCTTACTAAAGATAATTCTTCGTGCGGTAAGTCGGTAACTACACTATAATACCCTCGAAGAAGTTGCCGAAAGCACCATATTCAGTGCTGCTATTGAGTTTACAAGTGTTTTAGGTAAAATTTTGTATTAAAGTAGTAATAAATAGTTAAGTTCTTTTTTAAATAAAATGAATAACGTGCAATTTACTATAGATCACGTTCAATTTACGTGCATTTTACCGTAGTGAGGGCAGTCATATTAATTTAATAATAACATTAACTTAATTCTAAGCAAACATTTGAGATTTTCATTATATATATCAAAATACACTATTAGAGTTTGAAAGATTTTAATAAAAAAATATATATATACACAAAATATAGGTGTATTTTAGAATAAATTTTGGTTTTTTTGTTTTTTATTTTATTTTAATATAATTTATGTGAAATTTGATATAATATAATTTATGTATATTTTGATATAATAAATTTATTTTAAATTTATTTGTGCAATTTATGTTTATTTTAATATAATATAATAGTTACATAACAAATATTAATTATTTTCAAATTTACGTGCATTTTTATATAATAAATTATTTTTTGTAATTTACGTACATTTTTTAATTTGTGTAATTTACTTAGATTTTAATATAATATTATAATTATATACAAAATTAATTATTTTCACTAATTTATTATGTTATTTAATAATTAACGTTTTGAGTAAAGTAAAACCTCTATAAATTAATACGGAGTACTCGATATATTAATAATCTCTAAATGAATAGAAACTTCCGGTCCTGATTTGGTCTTTTAAATGGAAAAAAAATACTAATAAATTAATAGTCTTTATAAATTAATAAAATTTCAGAGGCTATTAATTTATAAAAGATTTAATGTATTTGCTTTTCAATTGAGGTTTTGATATGATTTACCATAAATGTCCTCGTTCATTCATGTAATTATAATTATTTACAAACCATTAAATATTAATTATAATTTATCATTAAATAAGGTTATAATGAGTATAAATTAATTTCATTAAATGGTGTGAAAAACATCAAAACGTTAATTATAAAAAAAAATAAGAGAGTATAATTAGCTATGTTATATTTGGATCGAAAATGTTGGATTTTATTAAAATCGGAGTAGAATATCTACAAGTGAGCAGTTTCGATTATATGTTAAGTATGTATATTTAGTTATATACTAGTAAAACTTAATAAAATCATAAATATTTTTGATAAATTTATTTTTTAAAAAGTAGTTGAAATAATTTTTAAAAAATAAAATTATAGTAATATAATCAAACGATGGGCCTATTTTTATATTTTGCTAGGACTGGCAGTTATACATAGAGCTAGTTTGACTACTTTAAGTCTTTAATACAAAATTAATTTTCATAGATTGAGATTTTCAATGCTTAATTGGTTGTATTTATCATCGTTTTGAATTTATGTTTTAATGAACCGTTTTGAGAAAATTCAAAGAGTTATCTACTATTTCCTATCATCATTTGCATGGTTTGTCATCATATAACAACTACAGTATATATTTACTTACTTCAACCTATAATTTCATCGTTTCTTTTTTAATCTTTTTTTTTTTTTTTAATTCCAATTAATTTTGTTTACAACTTAAAAGCTCTCAGTTTCTCCTTACTAATTTTGATCAATTGTTATTATTATTAATTAAATATTAAATTACATGTGAATATATATTTGAGAGGAATAATGATTTACAGTATATTCAAAAATTTATATACACTTAACTTATACAATGAGTTATAAAGATAAGACAAATTACTCCACTTCAAGTTTAGAACGATTGAATTTGAGTCACGTCATGTAAATAAATACGGAGTATATTTTTTCAAGAAATTCAAGTTAATTTAAATTATACGTTAGCAATTAACAAGAAAAACAATTTACATTTAAGTCCACTAAACTAAAATGAGATGAATTCGGTCAATCAACACCCTCTCAGCAACATGTAAAAGTGATGTCGTAAATTTGACCATTGACCGGGAAATGTCGTTCACCAACCTCGACACATTTTTTAATTTGTTTTTATGCAATATCTTGAGATAAAGTAATAGATACAGGCTTGACGTGTTAGAGAGTGGGACAAAATTGCAAATTTTGTTTATATCGAGAGAGGGGAGTAGGTAAATAAAATAAATTAAAAAAAAAATTAATTACATATTCAAATTAATATTTATGTATTTTTACATTTGCTTACCTCGTGAAAAAATATTTGCAGATCATTACTCGAGGTTTATTGTTTTACACTTTTTAGTTTTCAATCTGTGGAAACGATAAACTTCACATAAAAAAAATGTAATTAGCTCATAGAGTAATTAATACTATACAGTATTGTGAAATGAGAAAAAAATTATTTAAAGATGGCGTGAGCCGAACTTATCTAATATGCCCATACCCAACAATTACTCCATAATACGTCGCCGTCGCACCAAAATCTAATTATTTTATTAAATTAAAATGGGAATTCAAATAATACATTGTAATTCAATAAATAAAATAAAAAAAATAAAAAATACTAACGAGCTCTCAATAAATAATGATCCTCGCCATCTCGATTACGACCGCATAACGAATCACTATATTTACACTCACAGATATACTATTCCTCGATGAGAAATACTGTAATGAAATATATACAGTATATTATTAAAATTTAAATGTAATTTCTATTACTATTATATTATTGCACACAATTATTAATACGTTATCTCTAATCAATCAATTTCAGTGAAAAATTCTACTCGAATGCGTTGGTGATTTGTTGACGCAGATCTCCCTGATTCCGATTCAGTGAAACAATTCCAGTTCGAATTTCTTCAAAATCTGATGAATTTCTTCAAAATTCATGGTCGGATTTAGGGGCGATTTTGGGAATAAAGTGAAAAAGCTTCGTGGAAGATGATGAATTCTGAGGCCCGCGGCCCGATTTGAAGATATCTCAGGTATTTTTTGTTTCTGGAAATTATTGTTTGCTCCTTAGATTTATGAGTAATTGTAATTGATATATTTATATATATACTGTTCTATTCGTTCATGTTTTCTCTTTTGAATTATTACGAGTAAACAGTATACAGTTTAATGTGGAATTCTTTGAATTTAATGTTGCATAGAGCTGTAATTTCCAGGTTATGTTGTTGGATTAATGTGATAAATTGAGAAAAAAAAAATCAAATCTGATATTGGATTAGTTTTGTATTTTCCAGGTTATGTTGTTGGATTAATGTGATAAATTGAGAAAAAAAAATTCAAATCTGATATTGGATTAGTTTTCGCCGGTGATGCTTGTTGTTCAGTAAGAGTATGGCAACTCCAGTAGAACCTCCGAACGGAGTAGGGGCTCCGGGCAAACATTACTACTCCATGTGGCAATCTCTGTTCGAGATCGACATGAAATACGTCCCCATCAAGCCCATCGGGCGCGGGGCCTACGGGATCGTGTGTTCTTCCGTCAACAGAGAATCCAACGAGAAAGTCGCGATCAAGAAAATACACAGCGTCTTTGAGAATCGAGTAGACGCTTTAAGAACACTTCGTGAGCTGAAGCTTCTCAGGCACCTCAGGCATGAGAATGTGATAGCTCTGAAAGATGTGATGCATCCGATTCACAAGGGGAGCTTCAAAGATGTGTATTTGGTTTACGAGCTTATGGACACAGATTTGCATCAGATTATTAAGTCGTCTCAGACGCTCTCGAACGACCATTGCCAATATTTCCTTTTCCAGGTAATTTTATCCTTTCCGAAATATTTGCATCTGAATTAGTGTACTGTTTAGTTCGTGCTCTTGTTGATTTATTTATTTATTTCGATGGGATATTTTTCGTGAAGTTTGTTCATCATTTGATCAACATTTGTCTTTGTGTTGTGGTGAAAATACATAGAATCTTATATACAACATAACAAGACCATATTTTAGGGAGATAATATCACAAAACTTTATTTCGCACCTTGGTTGTACTTGAGATCTACATGACTGCTTAGTGCTTACTCTAGTGTTTTGTCTTATTTGATACTTATTTAACTAAACAATTGTCACTCAAATACGAAAATATTGAATGTATCTTATTTTTTAAAGTCATGTTTTCGCGTCACTTTCTCAATTGAATTGACTTCACACAAGACAAAACGATAGAGTGAGCTATCAAATACACTTTAAATACGATAAATATTCGAAAATCCACTAAAAATCGTCAAATAGGACGAAATCTGATTTTTCATGAACTTAAAGGACTAAATGTGGAATCAAGCTATTTTACAAGAAGTTTTGTGATATTATCTCTATTTTAGAACAAATTGATAAATACTATTGGGTTCGGGTTAGCCTAGTATGGGTCTTATTGAGTTCGTGTTTTCTCTCTCTCTCTCTCTCTCTCTCTCTCTCTCTCTCTCTCTCTCTCTCTCTCTAATTGACTAACTTCAGGTCGTCGTATTTGTGTTAAGTCAGAGATCGACATTCCCACTTTCAACACGTGTTTAGACCATTGTTTCGAGTTGTTGAATAACTTTTGTTTTATGATTTTATCAATAAAATTCTCTTTTCAATCAACTCACTCTGTACTCTGCAGTTACTAAGAGGTCTCAAGTACCTCCACTCAGCCAACATCCTCCACCGAGACCTCAAGCCCGGAAACCTCCTCATCAACGCCAACTGCGACCTGAAGATCTGTGACTTCGGGCTGGCCCGAACCAGCAGCAACAAAGGCCAGTTCATGACCGAATACGTCGTCACCCGCTGGTATCGGGCCCCCGAGCTCCTCCTCTGCTGCGACAACTACAACACCTCCATCGACGTCTGGTCAGTGGGCTGTATCTTCGCCGAGCTCTTGGGCCGAAAGCCCATCTTCCCAGGCACAGAGTGCCTAAACCAGCTGAAACTGATTATCAACATCCTAGGAAGCCAAAGTGAGAGCGACTTGGAATTTATCGATAACCCCAAGGCGCGAAAGTACATAAAGACCCTTCCTTACTCGTTGGGAACTCCTTTCGCTCGGGTTTACCCGCACGCGCATCCTATGGCTATCGATCTTTTGCAGAAGATGCTCGTTTTCGACCCGTCGAAGAGGATAAGTGTGACAGAGGCTCTTCAGCATCCGTACATGTCTCCGCTGTACGACCCCAGATGCGATCCTCCGGCTCAGGTGGCGATTAATCTTGATATTGACGAGGATTTGGGAGAGGAGATGATAAGAGAGACGATGTGGGAGGAGATTATGCACTATCATCCCGAAGCAGCTTCCTCGTACTAGTTGGAAATCGAGGTGTTTTGGGAAGGTTCTTATGCTCGTTTCGAACTTTTGCTTGTTTTTTTTTTTTTTTTTTTTTTTTTTTACTTATTTCAATAATGATGAGAAGGATGCATTGACAGTTTGCGCTGGTGATGTGGTACTATATATTATTCGAGTTTTTTTTTCTTCTTTTTTTTCTCTTCAGTTTGTCGAAGCGGCCTTGAGCTTTTTATGACGAGTGCCTCGTAGCTTCTAATATGTACATAGGTTGTGCTTGTTGTTGTTGTTGTACGCCGTGAACATTGGTGTGTACATTATTGTATGACAAGTTATGTTTAGTAGGTTTGTTGTTTTTCGACAGAAATGATATATGGTTTTCGGAGGTGTGATGCTTCCAATGATCATTCTAACTCCAGAACACCACGGGGTGGTTTGTTTGTAATAGACATTTGAACATACAAATAATGATCACACTATTTCAAGTGTTAGCTTCAAGACAAAAACTTGTTTTCTTTCCTCCATTTTTGACTGCCTTTTTCTGTTTTTCTGGATACGAATCATTTGCAGAAATTGAATAGAAAACATATACTACAAGAATAATGAATAAAAATACACTTTCATTCTTTACTGTATAAGGTCCTTAGTCTATATATATATGCTTTTACTTTTGTTAGGTTGTCACCAATAGAGTTTAAAGTTGAAGCGTGTGTAAAACTATGTAAGTTGCTTTATTTTATTAGGTTTGAAACTTGAAAGACATAGTAATATATTTATTTAAATGACTCTATTTTATATGTAAAAAACAATAAAATGTTAAAAGAATTTTTTATCGTACATCAACTACACATTTTTTCTTGAGAACATTTGTGTTAAAAACTGATAAATTTTATACGAGACATAAGAACTAAAGAAGTATAGTCGAATTGAATTGGGTCGACATGCAAGCGAGAATGATAGCTTTGTGATTAAGCAATTTACAATAAACTTTATAGAAGTTATGAAAGGTATATATTGTGACGACATTCCTTTGCTTTTTATCACTCTTATAAATTACTGTATCTCCATATATATACACACATTATTTGATGTTCACTTTTTTTCTTTTTTATTCTTATGGGCACATCGTGGGTGGGTTGGGTATATTCTTGAATGATTTTATTTTTATAATATATACTTTTATTAACTACATATTGTACTTCTTTATACGTTTGTACAAGGCTGTCGAAATCTCATATACTTTTATTAAATTTATCATCACCCGGACAATCATTGTTTGTGTTATTTGTTTTATTTTAATTTTAAATCTAAGTTAGACGTTAATTTTATAGAAATTTAATTTGCGTAAAGTGATAAAATGAAATAATTCTCACTTTAGTAAAAGTTGGTAATATACTAATATCTATTGACTATTGGGGTCCTTTTTTTAGTTATTTAATACTATATGGCTAATTAAAAAAATAATAATAAAGTATTGGTGCAATTCGTAAGGCACAGTTGTAGCATTATTATTCTGACTTTATGAGATGAATGATAAGTAGCTCTTATTTTCATATAAGCAATCAACATAATCAAAAGGGTCCACACTCTTTTTATATATATATATATATATATATATATATATATATATATATATAATAATAATAATAATAAAAATAAAAATATACAAATGTGGTATATTGACATTTGACTATATGAATTCTATTTCATAAATTTTATTTTTGCATGATTTTTTACTGAAATAATCACTTTAGGATTTCAAAAACAAAATGTCATTCTAACATTATCAAAGGAGAGTAATAAAAATGTATGTCAGTCGAACAAGGAAGAGTATCGATAAGTTCGATCAACATCATTGAGAAACGAACAATCATAGTTCATTTGCTTTGCAAAAATGTCATCGTTCGATTGTTCGCGGTATAAAACACATTATACCCCACAACAACACATTTAGTTCAAAACATCACATGGAATAGAATCTACAGTAACATGCTCGATCCCTCAATGTTTTGCCCAAAATTAATTTAAGTACAACTTGTAAAATTTTAAATATTATATTAATGATTCAAATCGTATAATATTCCGTACAGTAATATACATGCATGATGCATCTCGAGGTGTACTAATTCGAATAATAGTAATTGTATTAATGTTAATATTAGCATTTAGCAGGGCATTTTTTTCTAATTAAATAAAATTAGCGGTGGAAAAGCATTCCACGGTTTAAAAAATTGTTTTTGTAATAAATAAATAAATTAATCAATTCTGATTTCATTTTCCATTTTTTTATTTAATAGAATAGTGGAAACATGTGGGTGCCTGATAAAGGCAAATATATCAAAAGATTTTAAATTACGGAAAGGCATAAATATCATAGAGAAATAAACAAGTACACCCTTGTTAAAGTAATTAAAGAAAACCTTATCAAGATGTCATTTTTTCTAAATGAAAATTATGGTGCATTGAATGTGACATATTACCAAATTAATTATTTTAGTGTATTATTTTGGCATTTTACAAGTTGAAATTCAATTTTTATGATATTGAATCACCAAATTTTGTACCCATATAAGCTAAAATTTGAAGTTATTACAAGCAAATTATCGATAAAACTCGGCTTTTGAGTGGTTAAACATAAACGTCTCTCGTTTGATCTCTCTTACCCAACAACACGAGAAGCTTCCCGGTAGATTCCAATGCCATCTTCATACTTTTTACAGCCATTTTTTCCCCATTTTCTAACACATTAAAAAAAAAAAAAAAAGATTTGGCACCAAATTCCATCTATAAATGAGACCCTCTCTCCCTATCAAAAACCTCTTCCTCTCTTCCATTTTCTCTCCTCCTCCTTATTGTTCTCAGATATCTGGCATTGATGCTGCATATAGTATCGTTGTTGATGTTTGAGATACATGTTTCGTACAATCACTGAAATCCGACTGTCTGATTTTATGAACAGTTCCTCTCTCCGCTCAAGCTTCCATCTCGTTCAATCTTTCTCCGTCGTTTTTCTTTACTGGTTTTACGTGTTTTCATAATTTTCTTCTTCTCTTCAAATCAACCCCTCACTTTTTTACTGCAATTTCCACAAGATCACTGACCTGTTTGGAGGGAGAGAAACAAAAAAAAAGATGGCATCTTCAAGTGGGTCGGACGAGAATCTGCAGCTGTTGATGGATCAGAGGAAGAGGAAGAGGATGCAGTCGAACAGGGAATCCGCAAAGCGATCGAGGATGAGGAAGCAGAAGCACGTGGACGATCTAACGGTCCAGGTTGCTCAGCTGGTTAAAGAAAACAATCAGATTCGAACAACGATCAATGTCACCAAACACGGCTTTATGACAGTGGAGGCAGATAACTCGATCATGAGGGCTCAGATGATGGAGCTCACACAAAGACTCAAGTCCCTGAACGAAATTTTGAACTACATCGATTCTGCTGCCGCCCTGAATCCGGCGGCAACAGCCGCCGGAGGGTGCTTGTTTGGGGCTGAGGAATATCAGCATCAAGGATTTGGTGATGGATTCATGAACAACCCATGGCCTGTTATGGCATCTGTTGATATGTATGATTATTGCTGAAACTTAAATGGGGTTTTGTGTAAGTCAATAAAAATAGTCAAAATTGACTGTGATTGTATTTTTATTATTTCAGTGCAATAATTAAAACATGTGCAATAATTTTGTTCTGTTTTTGAATCCTGTTTTTTAATTGGAAAAGGCAAAATGAAAAGCCACTTCTGTTGAATGTAGAAAAAAATAATAGTACTCCAAGATTTCATTTTTCCAAAAAATAAAATAAAATTGAAGATGAAACTATAAAGATAGAAGTTTGCTAACATCACCTCCGTCCTTTATTCGACTTCCGCAACACATCCTTCAAAACCGAGGCTATTCTACTCGACATGTGGTGTTCCAGGAACATCTCTGTAACCCTATCATAACCCTTCGTTCCCATCGTCCTCATCATCTCTGAGTCTATGGCTAGCCGAACAATATTTTCAGTAAGAGTCGAGACTCCCTCTTTTCCGGCTGGATGCAACCATCCCGTTGTTCCATTTACTACAATCTCCGTTGTACCTCCAGCTGCAGTGCCCTGAATAGATGACACGAATATGATGAGAATCGGAATGTAGTAAACGAGTTAAAAATAATAATAAAAAAAAGACTAGTTCAAAAGTGAGGTTTGATTGCAATCGAACAATATCTTGAATTGAAAATAACTACCCCTGTGGCTTAGCATAATTAGAGACAAACCCAGTGGTTTTCTGCGAAATAAGTACATTACATTTTGTACCAAGTAATTTTATTTTATTTTTTTATTAAACAATGAAAATAACAGGGTAATATATCTATCAATTGCGTAAGAATTTTTAGCTTGCTGGTACTATATGAATTTGGATCGATAATAATAAATTCTCCGGCTTTAACATCTACAATTTCGGATGTTATAGTTCTACTTCTACATCTGACAAATGAACTCAAGGATACCCAAAGATTTTTCAATGCGCAAAATCGTGAGAAGAAAAAATAATATGAATCTTACCAATACAGGCAGCTGGAAGGCCATGGCTTCAATGGTTATTCTCCCAAAGCATTCTCCACGTGCCTAAAAATATTATCATTCTATATTACCTTAAAAATGGTATAATTTTTTTTTTCTATAATTGAGAAACATAAGCATTCTGTTCTGTGACATGGGTTAATAATCTAAGAATCACCTGAGAATTCTGGACAAGAACATCAATGGAAGCTAAATACGGAGCAACATTCAGTGTTTTTTTCACAAAATGCACATTGTCTTGAATCTTCTTGTCATCAACAAATTTACGCAGTTCTGTTTCAAATTTAGTCTGGGCACCCACGTCACTTCCCACTACGACTGCATGCATAGGTGGAACTTTCAGTTTCCTTCCTTTGATGAATTGAAGAGCTTCATAGAAAGCTTTCAGAAATAGATCCTGGCCTTTCCCTCGGGAAACACCTGAAGTAATGCAGAAATCAGCTAAGAAACTGCTTATGCAACCACAATAAATATTGTTGTGACTTGTGATTCTGGTATATAATACAGGTCTCAACACGTGTTTTTACCCCTTTAACTGAAATAGGTTCATGGTCAATTGGTCATTGCCTCATTCTCAAATCATTATATACATATTAGACCTACAGTAACATGTTCTATAAAATATAAAAATTAAGTAAAAAAATTGGCCATGAAAGAGAAAAAAATGTCAAGAATAACATAAATATAGGTTTTCTAGGATAAAAAGGAGCCAGCCAATAACAGTGAAGGTTGAATTTCACGCCAACTAACCACCCACCCCAAACAGATAGAAATCGAGTCCTTTTACATTGACAGCCTAAGAGCGGGTTGTGTGCAAAAAACAAAGTAAATCATACTGTTGATAATGGCGAAGAGAAGATCATGTTTTCGTACACCAAGCAATTCCCTAATGTGTTCTCTGAGGACTCTTCTTGCCACACTATCTTCAGCTACTCCCATCAAGTCTTTGCTATTCCCAAGGTGCACGACATAGGTCTCGGGCATCTTAATCCTGCACCATTGTGAAGTATATACTCTCTTATTATTTTCCACGAGGGAAACTAGAAAAAAAGACCCCACAAAGACAGTCAGACATTCTTGCAAATAAAGTGTACTTGAAGTCAATCTTAGATGGGAATCAGCTGTAGATCATAATGCTATGAGAAATCTGAAATTTATGCAAGTCATATTCTTCCTCCGAAGATAGGCATATAGTTATTTCACTGATTAAAAAATGTTGGTTGACAGTTAAAATCTTATATTTTCCTTTTATGCCCAATGCCTAATTTAGTTGTTTACAAATTGTCTATTTGGTTCACGTAAAAGTTATTTTGGGTAAACGAACAACATAGCTAAATAGGGGTATAATTGGAAATTGAAAAGTTAATTACATGTAGTAACAAGCCTATTTTTGCTGGATAACCGAAATATTAACGTGGCCTAAAAATTGCATGGCGAGTGAAGTTTCCAGTTAGATCAATAGATCTAAAGGACATATATATCAGTATAAACAGATAAGAATTACCATACCCTAAACGCTCGTGAGTTCTGTTCTGCCAGTACTCAGCGGTGGTGTGTGAATCAATCATAGCACCTGCAACAAAAGGGAGGTGCTTAACATACTCCAGTTTAAAGTAATGCCCTCGCATTTCATGAATCCACCACAAAACCTTGGGGAGCACACGAGCCACATTTTCCTGGAGCACGGCATCCAGCCACTTTCCGGACACGGCTGTATTTAATACGACTAGATCAGCTTTAAGAGCTGTATCAACCGTTTCCTGCCCCTTTGCAGGCAAAATCTGTATAGAAATAACAAATAAATAAACTATTATCAAATTCTGATGCAATCATGGCAAAATTAATAGCGGACGGACAATAAGCAAAACGTAAAGATACGAACTTTCATTATACCTCCACTCCTCTGTCCATCATCCGTTGTTCCAAGCTGTAGATCACTTCATCGGGGCCAGTGGGCTTCTGGTTAGTGATCCATACCACCCTTGCTCTAGCAGCTCTTAACAAAAAGGCAAGCTCCATTAGCAGTAGAGGCCCACCTACGAAAATTTGTCGAAGAGGTAAAATGATCATTGATATTTTTTAAGGAAATTTCCCGAAGTACATGTTATTGCAATATACAGTATATACGAAGTTAACAGCTTAAAACTCTTGAACATAACGACCTCACAAACTCAATCAATCAAGTGATGAACATTAGGCATGTATACATTTTTCAGTCGAACTTCTTATTAACATTTTCACAATTCATTTTTTAATAAAAATAATTTTAAAAATTAAGTGCAGGATCCCAAGTTACCGGAGAGTGAGAGCTCGTGCGAAACCAAAAGGACTAGCTTCGATTTCATAAAACCGAGCGGGTCGTCGTCTTCTTTCTCGGGATCGGGCGCGGGGCCATCGGAGTGAATGGGGGAGTGGAAATTGATCTTGTCGGAGTAGTCACAGTTGCAGGGTCTGAACGAGGCTCCGATGAAGAAGGCAATGGCGGTGGAGAGGGCGGCGACGCATAGCAATATAATCAGCGACCATCTCATCTGGATTGGGGTTAACGGCGGCGAAGAATGCTTAGCCATTGTATGATTGATTATTCACAGCTCGAATTCGATACAAATGTACGCATTAATTAGGGCACCGATTTTGGGGATGTGAGTTGAGAGTTGAAGTTTACTGATTCGTATTTGGATCCGAAGTTTCACACTCCATTGCCATCTTTCTCGTAGCAACGAAACGACGTCGTTTGTTTATGGTTATTTTTTGTGTTTTTTTTCGTGAGACGAAGAGACTAGAAACACCTTTGCTTCTAATTTTTTACTTAATTTTTTTTTATAATGTGAAAAGACAAATTTCACCCTCAATCCATCATTGATTCCTCAGATCATATAAATCGAGCCAACATAATTTTCACTAACCTGAAGGTTGGGGGTTCGATCGAGAAACGAAATAGAGTTCGACTTTCATAACGAAGGTTTCAGGAATGAGTAAAAGCATAAGCTCACGATACTTAAGAAGAGTGTGTTCACTGCTCAACCCGATAAGAGAATCGTTTTCATTTTATTTTTCCCGTATTTTGAACTTATTTTATTAAATCAACTAATTTAATAAAATTTTATAATTATATAAACAAAATTATTTAATTAGTTAATTAATAAATGCATGATTCCAAAGAGAACACAACGTATAAAACCAAAAGTGACACTAACATATTCTCCATAAATACAAATCAACATTAGCCCACATCTGCTGCTGCTACTGAATGTTTTGATGCCCAGGCAATAGGCATCCAGAGCACATAAAAGTAAAACACTTTTGTTCTTTTCAAATATATATTCTCTTATTCTTCCCCTGATCTTTTTATGAGAGAAGACGATTAATTACTCCCAAGACGAATCACACTTTATCATCGTGGAACCACCACCTCGTCTCCTTGGGTGATCGGCCGTTCTTACAGTTCTTCACGTAACGATCATTGTCAGTTGGACGTTGCTGCAAAACCCACGATCAACATATCAACTAATACGAACCAAAAGAAGAGTTGCAGAAGATTTTTAAAAAGGGGCATACCTTCGCTGGTGAGCTCGACAGCATGGATAGAATGCTGATGCAAATCGAACTTACAGTCATAGCTGGGGACCAAGAGTCGTATAAAATATCTGTACAAAAACATTTTGTTAAAAACAGACTTGTTTCTCATTATCGAGTCTGCAAGGACAATTTGCAGAGGTTTCTACTTTCTACCGTTAATTTTTATACCAAAAGCATTCCTCAGTTTTTACCAGATTTTCAATTGCACAACATGGGTATTATTAAATATGGAGTATAACTTTTATTGATTTAGGACTTGAAAAAGGTTAAAAACGATCAATTAGGGGCCTACAGATACTTAACCTACCAATTAACTCATAAATCTAAGCTCATATTTGGCATTTTGCAATTTCAAGTTATTTAAGATATTTTCAAAATATATTCGCATAAATAAATGATTGATAAATTTCTTGTGTATTATCTTTCAGGTCCCAATTCGTTAATTTTCTTATCTTTTGGCCCCTAAATTGAGAGAACCCCTATGCAGCAGTATAGACATGTCACATATTAGTTGAAGTTTTTGACGAACAAAGTAGGAAACCTTATGCTCCGTAAATCAAGCCTAACTAACAACTTCTTGTCAAGTGCGGCTCTAGTTAAGTCACAACAGTACAGTGAAGTTCGGGTGCAAGAAAGTTGCATGTAGCAACGGATAAAGTCAACACAATGTATCTATCTATTCACACTGATTTCACTGAGGATGGATTATAATAGTTGAGTCTACGAAAACGAGGACGCCTGAATGAATACATTTTCCTTGTTTTTTGCCAAAGCTGCCAATTAGCAAGATAACTAACCATCCATTCGATATTTCCAAATTGAACTCCTCAGTTTCAAATCAAAGCAGTAACAATCAAGTAAAACAAGCAAACGGATAAAATCGAGTAAAATTTCAGAGGGCAAGGAAAACACACCTAAACATATATGGCCGTTGCTATAAATGTGAGGATGCATAGGAGCTGGATGAATAAATATAACCTGCAGAATAAACAATGACAATATTTCACATACAACACTGAAAACCTTAGATCACACTCCAGAAAAACTCGAGATTTTCCGATTTTTATCTCGATAAAACTCCAACCACACAAGCACATATATACCTGCGGCGCCTCCATCGGATAATGCTCAGGAAAATCAACCTGGAGCTGATACATTTCGCCCGTGTAAAGCGTACCAGGTGCACCGTTTACTTCAATCACCCATCTAAACACACCAAACAACGCGATTTGAGATTCAACGAAAAGCAACATTAATAGCTTAAAAACGAAGCAACATTAATAGCTCAAAAACCTCTGAAGATTATCAGTGGCCCTGTGCTTGAAACCGGCGGGAGGGTTCATCTGCCACTCCATCAGTTCTTTCTGCAGCCGATTGCAGGCGATCTTGCTCAGCGCCTTTTTCCCCCAAATTCCAAAATTAAACAAAATTTAAAAATAAAAAATTAAATCAATATTTCCCCCAAAAACACAAATTAGGTATTTGAGACTCGAGAAACACTAGATGAATCTTAACAGGAAGAGTACCTTGCGCGACGATGCGGAGGGGGAGGTCATGGCGTACGGGAACCGGTGAAATCCTAGAGAGAGAGAGTGAGGGCCAAAAAAGAAGTCGAGTCGTAGCGTCGTCTTAATAAGTTTCTTGCCCCTAAATTAAATTTCGGACATGTAATTAATTAATCAAATAATTGATTAATTAATTAATTATTAGTATTATACTTTTACTAATTACCGAGTGATGATGTGTTGAGATTTTAGATGAGGATTTCTGATCTGTGTCGAAAGTCAAAAGGGCAAAGCAGATCCTACGGTCAGTGATCAATGTGGTCCACACGTGTGTGTGGTCATGATCGCTGCCGCACCGCTAGTCACGTGATTGATTAGAGTCCTATCAATAACGTTTAATCATTAATGAATATTCGAATATTTTTGCTAAAAATATGGAATGTGGTAGTAAAACTTTTGTTGATATAGATTTTCCTAATAAAAACATTTTTATAATTTTACAAATATAAATTAGTAGTTAAGAGTGCACATATTATACATTTCATAGAATTATTTCGGTTACAAATAACCGTTTTTTTAATTTAATTTTAGTTTTATTTTAAAATAAATTAAATTTCAGGTATACAATTTAATTATTACTAAAATATTATTTTTATTTTTATAAAAAAAAATATTTGTTATCAATTGAGTTCAATTCAACTATAATAAAATATTGTTCTTATTTTTATAAAAAACAAAAAACACACACTTCTTATCAATTCAGTTCAATTCAACTAGATTGGTTTTGTTATTTCAATCCAAAAAATGTCATAATTCAATCCAAAACCGAATCGAACTAAATTGATTTTAATAATAATAATAATTTTTATAAATTATTAAATATTTGTTAAAAAATATTAATAGTATGTATTATATACTTAAAATAATGGTTTTCAATTATTATTATTTTATTTTATTTTAATTTATTTTAAAAAGAACTTAATTGGGCTGAACTGATCTGAACTGAACTTGACTGAAATTAAGTCCACAAGAACACGTCAAAAGTCATGCATACTCCCATAAAAAAGTTATGAACAATACCATACAATGCAAGTTCATTTACTACAATCAACAAGAAGTATAAAGATCAAAAACATTCAACAATAGTAAACCATGCATTACACATCCATTTTATTCGAGAACCCGGCCGATAGATAAAACTCGAAAACTAGTCGACATTTCAATAGAAGATCCTCTTCATGAGAGACGAAGAGCCCTTATTCCCTTTCCGATTATTGCCCAACCAATGCGGCATGTGGACCCCAATCGCGTCCAAATACGAGCTACTCCTCCCGTGAAACCCCACCACTTTCCCTTCCGTCGTCCCCGACGAAAAATACGTCCCCACCTCCTCCCCGAACGGGCCCCACTTCCTCCTGCTCGTGTGAAAAGTCAACGACAGTATCACATTCGTCGTCCCATGTTCTTTCCCAACCATCGGACCGTAGTAACCGCTTATACACGTCAGCACCTCGTTCGGGTACTCCAGCTTCACCTGATTCACAGCCTGCCCGCCCCCGCCCCCGTGCCTGACCGACCAAACCGACTGCCCGCTCCGGTCGTACTCTATCTCGACGCAACAAATCGCTTCATTAGTTTTCGTCACGATGATCTGTTTGATCCCGCTGAACACCCCGTCGTCCCACGCCTTCCCGCCTTCTCCCCCCCACGGGCCCGTCTCGTACGGAGACGGGCCCATCGGGCTTTTCACCTCCTTTCCGATTTTGAAAGTGATCTTCGGAGGTGTTGTTGTCGAGGAGAGAGATGTGTCCATGTTCGATGAACTTGGGACGGCTTTTGTTTCTAATGTGTGAACTCCGATCGAGTCGAGGAAAAGTCCGGTCCTCCCGTGGAAACCGAGAACGACGGACCCACCGTTGGTCTTGGTCGTGAAAAACTCGCCTTCTTCGTCTCCGTAAGGACCGTATTTGTCCTTTGTCGTGTGGAATGTGAGCGACTTGATCGCGTTCGGGCCCATGATCATCGTCGGCCCGTGGTAGCCCGACACGTGGCTTAGTTTCTCCGACGGATAGTCGATGACAATCTGAAAAAACAGAGTTGTGATCTTCACAATATCACTTGTTCTTTTGAACTTAATTTTAATTCAGTTCAGTGCAGTTCAAATCGCTTCAGTTCAGTTCAATTCAGCCGGTTTTAGTCCAAAAGAACCGGTCTTATTAAAACTTTGTTCTTTTGAACTTAATTTCAGTTTATACTTTTTAGTTCAGTTCAGTTCAGAACATTCAGGCCAATAAGGACATGTTCTTTTGGACCGAAACCTGTTGAACTGAAACAGTCTGAACTGAACTGAATTTAATCAATCTGAAATGAACCAAATTGATTTTTTTATAAAAATAATAATAATAATCATTATAAATTATTAAATATTAAAAAATAAGATTAGCAATATTGTGACATTAACTAGATTGTATACTTAAAATTATTGATTCAAATTATTTTTTTATTTTTTATTTAATTTATTTTGAAACAAACTTAATCGAAGCTGAACTGAAGCGATATGAACTGAACTGAAATTAAGTCTAAAAGAACAAGTCATATGTTCATTTCACTTCAATTAGTTTCAGTGAAAAAGACCATTCAAGTCAAATAAGTTCAGTCCAGTTCAACTAGTTTCAGTAAGAAAGAACAGTTGAAACCATTTAAGAACAAGTCAAATAATTTCAGTTCGGTTCAGTTAGTTTCATTAAAAAAGAACAGAGCTTAAAAGTTACCTTATCGTACCATATCGAACCAATGCCGCCGTGTTTGCTCCCCCAAACAGGTTCCCCGTTGCTGTCGTAACAAACTCTGATCGAACTAATAGCCACATTCCGATACACGTTGATTTGCATGATGCCGTCATACACCCCATCATCGAACGAGCTCCCGCCATGACCGCCCCACGTAACAGATTTCACGACCCCTTTCTTCGAAGGAGCTTTCTCGATTATGCTCGGAGCTATCCTCGAAGGGACTTTCTCGATCATGCTCGGAACTATCCTAGCATTAGTAACCTGAAAAAAGAAATGTTGTCAAATTTGAAGAGAATATAATATTTGTCGTATTTAAGATAATCACCTCGGTAATCTTTGGTTCGTCACGAGACATATGATTGACGACTGCCGACTGGGTTGACTTATTGGCCTCGTCCCTTTGCCTGACAGCAACGATGAGGTCAAAGTTTTTACCGAGACTGCCTTGGATCATAGAGTACTCGCAATTATCAGGGCTTTGGGTGAACTCGTTGTGATGAGGGAGATACATGGAGTTTGTTACTATAGGGCTAGTTGGAATAATAGGTTTCTGAAGAGGCTCGATGTAAACTCCAATAGAATTCAGGTTCCACCCGCATTTCCCGACAAAGCCCAGAATTTTCCCGTGCATTTTGGAACTAAAGCTCGTTCCCTCTTCAACCCCGAAAGGTCCGTATATTCTTTTGTTGGTCTCGAAAGTCAATGAACGAACGAGAGCGTGTAGTCCATGTCCTTGCAAGCTACCGTAGTGTCCGTGTAATGAAGTTAGGTACTCGTGCGGATACTCGAGCCTTACCTGTTAGAAAAACACTTTGTGTGTCTTTTATTAAGATTTAAGACAGAACATAATGTAAAATCAAGAAATCAACCTTGTCGAATTTGGACCCTCCGAGGCCACCGTGCTTCTCTGACCAAACTGGTTTTCCTTTGATGTCGTACTCGATCTTGATCGAGTCGATTCCAGCTCCGTGTGCTATCTCCAGCTGTCGTATTGCTGAGTACACTCCATCGTCCCAGTAAAACCCGTCATCGCCACCCCATGGTCCGAGCATCATTGTGTGTTTAGCCGAGTACTCCATTGTATAGACTGCAGGCTCAAAAATCGTCGAGTTAACTGATTAATCATAGTACACAAACAAACATACACGAAGGATTCCCTTACAGTTTACTTACATTAGTCACAGAAGCAGATACAATATGGAAACAAAATAAGAGCTGCAAGTAGATCACTTGAGGGAAAGCTAGTATATAATCATGCTATGTATGCAGAATCTTGTGTTTTTTATATCAGTATTCGCCAAAAAGCATCTTGTTGATGATATGCTGGTTCCATTTTCGTAAGAAAAGTCGGTCAAGAAGAATAGGATTCGATTCCAAGAAGATGAAACCGCGTATCTTCATTTAAAAATATCGCTTATGCAAAGTTACTTTGGAATTTTATTTGCTTATGTTAGGCACTTAGGCTTGTTGTTCAAGTGTTAATAACTGGTAACAACTGAAGTGTTCGAGTCTACGAAGTATTCGTCTCGCCTGACCTTCATTTAAAAATATCGCTTATGCAAAGTTACTTTGGAATTTTATTTGCTTATGTTAGGCACTTAGGCTTGTTGTTCAAGTGTTAATAACTGGTAACAACTGAAGTGTTCGAGTCTACGAAGTATTCGTCTCGCCTGACCTTATCCTTAGGCGAATCGACTTAAGTTTTGTGTTTTGTCATATTCCTAAATGATGTTGATGTGTTTTGTCAATGTTATTTGTTTTAGATATAGAGGGATCTGATTCTGTGATTTTTACAGAAGAACCTTTCAGTGCAACACCATATATTATTCTATTCAATCAGAAGCACACCATATATTATTCAATTCAATCAGAAGCACATAAAGCAATATGCAAGAATGAAGGCATCAATGATCCAGGGAATTGTTAATTCCATTAAAAGTATTATTTTTATTATGAAAATAACAAGAACCATTCACATAATGAAAGCAGAACACAACTCAAATCCTCGTCCATAACAGAAACATAGAGTCGATTATTATTATTACAGGCAAAGCATAGTGTTTAATAGAGTAATGGTAGCTCGAATCAAACAGGCGTCGATCAAGCTGCTGCAACGGTCGCCGCAGCAAGTTTGTTGATCTTATCCACCAAACCATCCTTGTTAGCACCCACAAACCTGTCCACTTCCTTCCCGTCTTTCAGGAACAAAAAGGTCGGCATCGCATTCACTTCATACTTCTCAGCAACATCCTAAGTTTACAAAACAAACAAAGCATTATTACATTAACAATCTTGTTTTGCTAAGATAAAGATCGGGCTATTCAATTGCTGAATTAACAGAGGAACTCTAAAGATGCATATATACACAAAACCCTTAAGCTAATGATACTAAAGATCCCCGAGAAAATCATATATCGATAATAAATCTAGCGAAAACAAGCAACGGATTAAGTATCACACAACGAAAAAACCACCACCCACGAGGTAAGATCCAAGTTAATCTTTCGAAATTACAAATACACGTTATGATATTCCAAAGATGCATATGTTATGCATTGTATTTATTATACCTTAAGCTCATCAACGTCCACCTTGAGGAATATGACATGGGTAGTCTTTTTGGCGATCTCAGCCAAAATTGGGGCGATGAAACGGCATGGGCCGCACCATGAAGCGGTGAAATCCACCACCACCTGAGTTGATGCAAATCAAACAGAATTAATCACGGTATTTTGTTATCCAATGTCAACACTCACAAGCTTCAAAAGTCAAACACATAATTACACACCAGAAAGCAGAAATTGAATTATTTAATTCGTGTCAACATAAAGATTGTGTTTTTATTTCACTAAAGTAATTCCAAACAACAAGAAAAAGGCTACTCAGACAATAGCACCCTTTAGAAAGAATAATTAATAAAGCAATCCCTTTAGATAAGAACAATTACTAAATCAATCCCAAATCACCAACACACAAAACCCTAAAAATTATATAAAACATTAAAAAAAAAAAATGATACCAGTTTATTAGAAGCGATGCCGTTCTGGAAATGTTCCTCCCACTTTTCGGTGGTGTGGCAGCCGATCACTTGACCCTCTTCTGCGGCCATTTTCTCTTTTTCTTGAAGGAAAAACGAAGGAGCAAAAAAGGGGTTTTTATGTGTTTTTTTTTCTGGAAAAATAAATGCGTATATTGTAAGCGGCGCAGAATAAGATAAAAAGGGGTAGGCGCATTATTATATAGAGAACCGTGAGGCGGTGGGCGTTGACCGAAAAGGACCGGTTGCACGGCAATATTTACGGGGTCACATTTGTGACAAGTATAAAATACTCCCTCCGACCAAGTATAAAATACTCCCTCCGACCATTAATAGATTTCATACTTTACTGACACGGAATTTAAGAAAATTGTTATTTTTAATTTTTTTATTAAAAAGTAAAGAGTAAAAATATATTTTAAAAGTGAAAAGTAAAGTAGTTGTGAGTAAAGTTTAAAAAGTAGGTGAAATAAACTAGAATAAAATTGTATATTAAAATGAAAAAATTAGAATAATTATTTTCTTTTTTGGGTTGGGTCAACTATTGTTGGACACCCAAAAAAGAAAAGTACGACAACTGTATTTGAACCGGTAAATATAGTATTAGTAGTAAGTTTAAAATAGTTTATCTTGTTTATTTTATCCCTTTTAATATCTTTTATTATTTTTCAAAATTAAAAATGGTATAAAATATAGTATTAGTAGTAAGTTTAAAATAGTTGATCTTGTTTTATTTTATCCTTTTTAATATTTTTAAATATATTTCAAAATTAAAGATGGATGAACACAAAGGTTAATATATATCTTTTAATATTTTTCAAAATTAAACATGGTATAAAATATAGTATTAGTAGTAAGTTTAAAATTAATATCTTTTATTATTTTTCAAAATTAAAGATGGTATAAAATATAGTATTAGTAGTAAGTTTAAAATAGTTGATCTTGTTTTATTTTATCCTTTTTAATATTTTTTAATATATTTCAAAATTAAAGATGGATGAACACAAAGGTTAATATATATCTTTTAATATTTTTCAAAATTAAACATGGATGAACGCATTTTAAGTTTAATATATCTTTTACTACAAGCCAACGTCCTCCCAAATGCAATTTTCGAGCTCGCCTATAGACCAACAAGTAATTCGTGCAATAATTTTGAAATCACGCGCAACTTCTCGTTTTGCTCGAGCGATAATATCGGGCGAGCTACAACATCTTGCCACTCTTCTAGATCGATATATATCCATAACCGGATCAAGACATCTCACAAGAAGAACTATGATTAAGTTTTTCGGACCGGCGTACTTAAAATTTTCGTGAGAATACATTTGTCATTCTTCAATCTTCCAATGAAATACGAAGAATTTTCTAGCCAGTTCTCCTACTCGAAGTTCTCGCAAAATAGATTCCGCAATGAAGTATGTAGATCGAAAAATAATAAATTATTTAACAAAATGACTATTTTACTTAATGACATATAAAAGAAATTAATTAATAATATTTTTATATTAATATTGTGGTAGACTCTTTTTATGAGAAAAATAGCCACATCATTCTTTTTAAAATATAAATTAAAAGTCATGTTTTTAATTGCAAACTTAAAAAGGTTGAGATGTTTTTGCAATTCATACAGAGGTGAGTATTTTTAATGTAATTCAACACTCTAGTAGTAGAGTGTTGAATGTCGAAATACTTTTATAACTCAGAGTTTGAAAGAAGCTTTCGTTGCTATGTACCCTGTCGAGGAAGCTATGATCAATCCGATTAAATCTCTGCCTGATCCGACCATGTAAGATTTTTCATTTGATTCCTTTTTTTCTCAAACCTCGAACCGAATCCCACGATAACACGATGTACTTATGATTGAGGCGTTGCTTTGTGCCCTGAAATGTCCTTGCTCTTTATATATCGTGCATTGCACGGTATTCTCATTGCAATGCACACCAATTGTGAACGGCATTCCAAACTCTCAATCTTGAACGATTGGTCAAGACAATTCAAAACTCCCATGTTTTGGGTGACTGGCTGGAAGGTAAACTGATATGGATGCTCATATGAGTTGTATCATGTACAAAATATTTTTGTACTCCGTACTTTTTTTTTTTTTTTATTTGGATGTCTCACTTGTATATCTGTAACTCTAAAATACAGTAGAACATTTTAATACAATTATGTCGTCTTCTATTCTTCTTCTTCCAACTCAGTGGAACTATGGGTATTTCATCAAATCCATTGAAATTACATATCGGAACCCCGCCTTTTCTTAAAAAAAATCGACTTTAGATTTGCATTTTTTTTTTTTGTGTGTGTGTTCGATGAAGAATTCCAAACGAAAAATAGAATTTGTATTCCATGTTGGACCGTAATACAATTTAATTATATTTGATCCAAGTGACTCTTGTGGTTATGATTTAATTGTTCCATAATTATATTCATGGGGGGATTTTTCACAATAAAATGCAGACACTTAAAGTATACTGTAAATGATTTATTTATTTATTAAAATTGTAAGGATAATTTTTTTATTTTTTTTTAATTTAAAAAAATAAAGACTTATGGGCCTATACCATTAATTAGTTCAAAGATATTTCGGCCCAATATAAGACTGCGTGTTGCGTGTATAGATAAACCAATGCGCTTTCCTTTTCATTCACAAATAGCTCTCCTCCTCCAATTGCATTGAATCGAAAGGGCAGATAACCTCTCCCAATATCTCTGTTGAAGATGACCGAGGTTTTTTCTTTGTTTTTTGTAATTATTTCTCTGAATGCGATTGTGAATATACAGAGTATTTGTGAGCAATTGTTCAATTTTATTTTAATTTTTGGTATAAATTCACTTGTCTTATACCTGGTTGATTTCTTACTTACGATGGTTTGCAAATTTATTTTGAATGCGTGAATTTTGATTTATTCAGAAAAAAAGAAAAATGAATGCGTGTATTTGCAGGTTCTTCCTTCCGACCATGGAATTTGTAAGAGAAAGGCTGACCCTATTGTGTTAGACAATACTCCATATCCCAAAAGAATACAAGCCTCTGAGTGTATGAATGACGAAGAAGACTGGTTTGTGGATGGTTATTGTGCGCCACAGGATAATCGCGATCGCCTTGATGACTTCAACAATGTAGTGTTAGCTTTAGGCGTTTATTTCAACTCGATTAATTCGTCCGTCTTATGTATGTTTGTATGTATGTATGCAGGAAAAATTCATAGAGGTTCTTGCTGACAAAGTAATAAATCATACTCAACTTAAGGCGATGATACCAGACCTTATGGATTCACTTCGTAGAGCCTGTGTTCATGGTGAATTGGGACCCCTTGCCTCTAAATTGCGTGATCTGATTCATTATCCAGATTTTATTCAGGCTTGTCTCGACACGTATCTTGAGGTATTTTTCTTTGTTATATGATCATACTTCTTGAGGTGGACATATTATTATTATTATTACTTTAAATAGTTCAACACTTGTGCATATATACAGGGGCGTCCTTGCTACCACCTGAAAAGTTTGATGGATATTTACTTATCTGACAAACAACCTCACGAACGATTGGAAAAACTCAGGGCTGACCACCACCTCGACTCTCTTTTGAAAGAGACTGAATCTATTCGGATCACAAGGTTCTTTTTACCACTTTTATAACTTGATATAAGATAGTAAAATAGTACTCCACTTGCCAGTAGTAGAGGGTTGAATGTCAAAATATTTTTCCTTTATGTTTAGATTGTTATTATTTTTACAGGGTGGTCTTGAGTGTTTTGTTTGGCTACTGGAGTGACTATGCTTTTAATGACAATGTGTCTCGAGCAATTTCGTCTTACCGTAAAAAAAATCAACCGCCACCACCTACGGGACCTACGTTCACTAGGTCTGAAACGGTTATTGGTATTGATTATCCAGCTTTGTTGAGGTATATTGTAGTACTACTAGTTTTTTGGCTGATTTTTTGTTTGCTAGATGATAATAAGTTATTCTCGTAAATGTTTTGAATCGTTATTAATATATGAATGATCTACGTGTCAGGGTTTGAAAGAAGCTAAGATCATTTGTGAAGAGGTAAATCCCATAATATACACTGTGTTTTTATTTTATTTTTAGCTTTGTGGGCAGTCCTCTCGTACTATAATGTTTGATTAATTTTTATTTATTTTTCTTGTTTCTTGTTGATGCCATTTCCAGGTTGACATATATACCCGGTTTTTTTAGGATGTACAAAGGCAGACGTATTAAGTGGTTGATGTTTACTCTGTCTAAGGGTTCTCTGATTATAAAGATCTTCTTTTTGGTGGATGGATTGATGGATCGAGACTGTTTTAAGAGTTTTTCCTTTTGCTATAAACATGTTTGAGACTTGTTGAATATAAAGAACGACTATTGAACGACTCTTGTATCTATGTTTGCTTTCCTGGTAAATATGAATGGAAACAAGGTCCACATTTATCGTTTTTGTTAAATAAAAGACTCCCAAAGAAATCTCACCTTATCATTTTTGTAGCATATTGGATTGCTGCCTGCAATATGTAAACAGTCAGTTTAAGATCATTACTCTTTCCATCTGATCCTATTGTCAGTATAAGAAATTATATGTGTTTTCCGATGAACACAGCCAAGCCAAAGACGACTGACCTTTGGCTATCAAGAACATACATCCTATTAGCATTAGAAATACCATCAAGACTCTGCACAAACCATTAGTTCTACCTCTCCAATAAACACGCTCAGACGTCCCAATATCACGACTATAACCAACACACTCGCAAGACCATGTTCTTGACCCCGCGAGAGCAGCAGGCCCTGCTGGAGCTTGAGGACACGGCCATGAGACTTAAGATGGAGAAATAGACTTTTAGAAATACTTGCTGCCTGCTACTGGAGGTTAAGGTTTTTTTTTTCTCTATCTTTCATTATTGATTACATGTATAAAATTTGGTTGATGTCTAATAGATAAAATTGAGTTCATTATTAGGCAAGTTGCATCTTTTTTGAAGTTTTCTTAATTTTTTTACTCGTTGTTACTTTACCTTCTGCCTAAGAAATCGGTCACGGAAGTTTGCTGCACCCGCCCCCAATTCTCGACCGAAACGGCGTCGTTTCACTACGAGGGAAATTCAAATTTCTTGCTGAAATTACCAAAATGCCCCTCCGGTTGTTTTGTGTAGAATTAGCACTCAGAGTCGATTTTTTGTGTACTTTTCAACAAATCTTCACCATACACAACAACATCAACTTCCAGCAATATTCAAATCATAACAACACATCACAAGAATCACCAATTCACCAAGAATTCACTCTTTCACCAAAACATACCTGAAACAGGTTTCTGACCCAACTTTGAATTCAAATGCTGCATCCACCAGATGCATTCTGACTCAACTATGAATCTCAACATGATCCTGGTAACTAGAGCTTCAAATCCATACCAAGAAATCCTGAAATGATCAACTATAGCTCCCTAAAATCTCACATGCGCCTAACTTCTCAAAACTGTCTTGAGTTGAAAAACTCATGTACCTAGCTCTCTCAATTCTGATCCAAAAGGCTTCAAACCACCTCACACAAGTTTGAATAAGGTAATGTGACTTCCTTGCATAAACCTAACTCCACAAACTTGCCTACAACACTGAATCACTATCCAAGCAATCCAACACAAAAATCGGACATAGTCAACTCCTCCATTGACTTTAATATTTCCAAACACTTATGCAAAAAACACAATCCACATAAGTTTCAAACATGCTTATGGACTTCAATACACAATCAAACCACTCATAAAACCACTTAGCAACATAATCATCACAAGTCACACTCCAAAACCTAAAAATTGTCTGCTTGAGTATTTTGTTGCATAACTCACCGACTACAACCGAACTCACACTCTAATTGCAGTCGAAAGTTCCCCAACACAATTAAGTTTGTGAAAGGTCCACCAAATGGACCAGATCCTGACACTACTTGAAGTTCTCCACTGGGCAACACATTTGTGATACCGTCTGCTGGATTTCCCTTAGTAGCTATTTTCTCAACTTTCATTGTCTTTTTCTACACAACATATCTCAAAAAATGCATCCTGACACCAATGTGCTTTGATCTTTCATGAAACACTTGATGTTTGACAAAAAATGCAAGGCACTAACTGTGTCTTGCTCTAATTAAAGTTCATGTAAAAGCCAAATGTTGCATTAAACAAATACTAATCCCCCACGACGAACGAGTCGAATCTCTCTTGTTTAAGGACTAAAACGACAATGCTAATCATGTTGATTATTCCCCAATGTTCGATTGTAACGGTGGCGGCCTCACCAGCAAGGTCAGTAAAAACTACGGGTGTGGGGTTGTCGAAGCGGGGCTTATTTCAATGCAATAGGCGTCCACATCGAATATTTTTTACTCGTTTGTATGTATCGAATGTGTTGTGTTTTTTTCTTCTCAATTTTTTTGCTTGTTATTCCATTTTATTGCAATAAAATGCATGTGATGCATAAGTGCTTCAATAAGGAGTTGGTAATTTTTTAGCTCGAACCCAACTACGTGTAATTTTTGAAGCTCAATCTTTCGCGTTTCTGCAATTTGGCTTAACCGCCGGGTGATATAAACTATAGTAGAGTAATACATACAATAGTTGCAATCGACATGAAACTAGCTCCAAGTATGATTCACAATACTGATAAAAAAATTGATAGAAACAAAGAAATCGAGAAAGAGAAAAATCAAACACGAACACCAGTTCGGTTTGCCCAATAGCCTCCAGGCTCCAATTCAATTCAATAATCGATAACTCTAATTAACCAACGCTGACACTTTAAATAAGAATAGCAGAAATAATAAATAAACCTAACCCTAAAGCCCAAACCTAACAAAACTCTAAAGCCCATAAATAATTAAAAGGACATAATTAAAAATACATAATAATTAAATACTCCAGCTCTGCTCTCTATCAATTCCATCTCTCTGCAAATCAACCTTGTCCCCAAGGTTGAAAAACGTCATCCTTATTCGTTACTTCCTCTTGGCTGGTGGGGTCGTAATATTCATGATTGTGTAGGTTTACTTCGTCATTCGGCTCCACGAGCAACACTCGTAGCTCCCGAAGATGACAGACTTTTCCGTGGCCCGGTGTGTAAGTTTTGCGACACTTGAAGCACAATCCCTTAGCTCGCAAGTCTGCCAGCTCGTTCGATGTGAGACGAGAGAAACTCGAGCGCGTAGTAGACTCCTCCGAGGCTGCTGAAGTAGCAGCCGTTGAGTGGTCGACTGGACGAGGCACGCGACTGGCAGAATCACCCCCCGCTGGACCAGTGAAGGTGCTAGCATGCACTCCGAACGGGCGCGAAAAACTGGGGAAGCGATGCCCTGAAGTATTCGATCCTTCGATCTTCTCATGACCCTCGGCCCGCAAATTTTCTTCAATATCCCGCGATAGTTCCATTGCCGTTTCCAAGTCCTCTGGCCGGAGCAAACGCAATGAGTTGCTGATCGGAGTTTTGAGTCCAGACATGAAGTAGCCCAAATAATGGGCATCCGTAAGCCCAGGAACCTGCCCGGCGTGTTGTACAAACACGTTCACATATTCCTCCACTGTCCCGGTTTGTCGGACTCGCGCCAATTTTTCGTACGGGCTCCCTTTGAACCGAGAATCGAATCTCGCCACCAGGGCTTGCGAGAACTCTTTCCAGGTCACAGTGGGCTTCCGCCCTCGAAACCAGGTGATCCAATGCAGGGCCGAGCCGTCCATTGCTACCACAGCGGCGGTCAGTTTCGAACCTTCTGACGTGCCATGGAGTTCGAACTGTTGGTTGGCTCGAGCCAACCAGGCGATCGGGTCCACGCCCTCGAACGTTGGTAATTGCACTATCGCCGGTGTACCTCGCGCGGTATGGACATCGTGTGACACAGATTCCTCCTCCTCCGAATGTGGTGTCAGAGGCTGCTCCTTGTCGGACCTCAAAATCGCGCGGGAGAGCGCAGCCAAGGTGGTCGACATCTCCGTCAAGCCCGATTGCATCTCGGTGAGTTGTGTGGAATGTTCAGCCAGCTTGTTCATCACATTAACCTGCTCGCGTTCAAGGTTCTCGAGTCTTTCGGCAATAGTACGGGTCGGCATAATGCTGGTTCAAGAAGGGGAAAAAAAATCTGGGAAGAAGGGGAGAAGTTGAGATCCGGCAGGTCGGACCAATTTGATAGAAACAAAGAAATCGAGAAAGAGAAAAATCAAACACGAACACCAGTTCGGTTTGCCCAATAGCCTCCAGGCTCCAATTCAATTCAATAATCGATAACTCTAATTAACCAACGCTGACACTTTAAATAAGAATAGCAGAAATAATAAATAAACCTAACCCTAAAGCCCAAACCTAACAAAACTCTAAAGCCCATAAATAATTAAAAGGACATAATTAAAAATACATAATAATTAAATACTCCAGCTCTGCTCTCTATCAAAAATTTAAACCGAAAACATATTTGCCTAAACCAAAGTTACTTAAACCAATCTTTACGATAGCAAAACGACCTTACTGTACGCAGTACGTCAACATGGCTAGAGAGCTCCGAACATGGCCCACGGTTTCCAGTTGTAACTCTTCAACAGCTCCATTGGCATTTTGACGCATCACAGATATACGTTGTCTTTCGGTCGTCAACTGTGTCACAACCTCATTATCCTCCTTGCCTCTGTATTCTCGAGCGTAGCCGGAGAACTTTGACCACTCGTTAATCAAGTCATCGAGCCAGTCGGGCACCCGTACCATATCATTTCCTACGAGGCATCGCACGACAAAGTCGTCCACATCTCTAAAACGGACACTCTCGGGGATAAGATATGCGAGCAATGCAATGTTTTTTGAAACATTATAGATTGCATGTTTGTTCATTTTCTGATCTTTGAATGTAGTCAGATCGAATGTAGCCAGATCTTCCACACAAGATATGAGTAAATCATTTCCGATCTATCGCGGGCCAGCATTCTTATGTAGTGTCCCATAACTATGACAAATCGGGAGAAGGGTGGAGCCTTGAATCTCGTGATCGGATTGTTTTATCGTCTCTTTCAGTTCATACCAACTGGAGTTACCTTCAAAACCAATGAGGTACAAATCCAATCTTCTGAACGCCAACCGCAACTCATAAGGAGGAAGTACGACTGTTATGACATGCATCTTCTTCGCCTCTTCACTGTAATTTACCATAAACATTCCGACTCTTTGGTCGAGGACTCCCACTTGTTGTCGTAAACGGTTCATCTCGGCCACACGCTCATTGATGTTTAAATTGAAAAGAAAATCATCCTCCGTCCTTGATAAATCTGTTGGCATCTTCTCTGAATTACAAGCATTCATCATTTCAGTTTGTAAAAACAGAATCTTTAAACCAAAACATGAAGTAAAAAATCAAATATTCAAAATCTTTCATGTAAAAACAGATTCTTTAAACTATACATGAAGAAAAAATCAAATATTCAAAAGGTGCATGCAATATTTTGTGTAAAAACGGAATTTTTAAAACAAGCAAAAATAAAAATGCAATCTTTAAATAAAAATCGAATTTTTAAAACAAGCAAAAATAAAAATGAAATCTTTACCACGCCAAGAAGAAGTTAAAAAGAAGTATCGATAGATAACACAGGAAAAAAAGTTTGTGATAAGGAAAAACAAAAACAAAAATTTTGTTTACCTGATTGAGTCTTCATAGCTGTTGTCCCCTCGCTCTGTTTCTCTTCCTCTCTCGCTCTCGCAACTAGCGTAAATGTGATTTTTTTTAAGTGTCTAATTTTCAAACAATAGGTAGTTATATATATGGGCCAAAGCATTGGACCCAAGCCCAAAAGATTAAACACGAGCCCAATACTTATTTATCATTTTTATTTTTCAAATAATAGCCCAATTTTAGTTTGTAAACCATCATTTTTTTAAATAAATATAAATAATTCAAAATAAACCAAAAATTAAAATATAAATTTAAATTTAAAATTATTAATACATTCAAAATATAATTTGAATGTATAAGTTCGTGATAAAATATACTTCATATTTCCTTAAAAATATTTATTAATACATAAAAATTATTATTATTTCAATTAATTGAATTCCAAAAGAAAGAGAGCTAAACGATTTGTTTGTTTTGGCTGAAATCGAGTGAATTGAACTAAATTAATATATTTGTTTTTAAAATAATAATAATATTTATAAATTGTTAAATATTATTTAAGAAATATTGATACTATTCTATTATTAACTTAGATTGATTGTATACATGTAATTATTAATACAAATTATTTATTTTGAAATGAAATTAAGTTTAAAATAATTGATCTTAAACCACTTAATTAAAAGGGAAAATGGGTTTTTAATAGCACTTAAATTGAGAATAGTAAAATTCAATTAATATAAGTACTCCGTGTTATTTGTACTTATCACGATTTCATAATTTATTTTACGTGGTTTCACTGTAGTAGTAATAATAATAGTCTTTTTTATTAAGACTTTATCCTAAACTTTCGAGTTGAAATATCATGAATATTTTATCATTAAGTTACCTAGGAATCTCATGAATCATTTTAATTAGGGAATTTTTTATAAATACACCTTATTAGAGTAGACAACGTGTTTCTTACACCTCTCCTTAAAAAACTTGATTTATATAATTTTTTACAAAAATACCCTCTGTCCAATGAATTTATACTAATTAGTAGTAAAAATAATAATTACTCGTATTAGTTATTATACTCGAAGAGATATAATTTTAAGATAAAACTATTGAGATGAGCAAACACGATAGGCAAACAATTCATTCAGCAAAAACCAAAACAAAATAAAAAAATTAACAATGACAATTTTTAATCGGCTGAAAGGCAAAGGGTTCGACGTTGAATTAATAGAATAGCAGCGTCTTAGCCACGGGTGAAGTGAAAGTTGATGGGAACAATTTTGGTTTTGGACTCAAGCAGCTAAACTTATGTAGAATTCATAACTCAGAAAATCTTCATGTTGTTGCTATGCAATTTCATCATCTTTAATCCATTCTCTCTTGTGGGAATGTGACTTTTTAGTCACATTTGATAAGGGGATGAGTTTAAAGTCCCCCCTTATAAAAGTGTGAGTTTTTTACACCAATTGAACATAAATTGTCCTTTATACCCTTACTTTTTAAATAAATCCAAAAAAAACAAAACAAAATACAAAAACAATATTATATAAATTAAAAATAAAAACAAATTGGACTGTGGGGCCCACGAAATCTGATTTTTTGGTGAGGTAAGGGTTTGGTGTAGGTTTAATTGTGCATTCATATCCATATTCATAACAAAACCTACCAAACCAAACCAAAAAAAAATTCAAAAATTCTCTCAAACCCACACATAAAATCTCTATCATGTTGCTCCGTTAGATTCTGGAAAACGCCGTGGAACATACGCGAGGTTAAAGGAGCAAAAACGAGAGGTACGCGTTCTCGAATTTTGCGAATTTTCTGTTCTGCGCTGGTTAATCGATGGGTTACTCGATGGAGCGTACCATCGAGCAACCCATCGATTAACTATGAATTTATGAAGTTAAACATTACTCGACTGAGGTTAAACGAAATCAGGTTACTCGAAATTTCGAGTAACCCTAATTCCAGTAACAGGTTTCGAGTAACCTCTTTCCAGGATCACAGATTCGAGTAATGTGAGGTTACTCGAATTGAGGTTACTCGAATTGGTTAATCGAATTAGTTAATCGAATGTATATGACGTTAATCGAATCATGTTACTCGAAAGTAACAGTCCATCCTGTTACTCGATGGAACAGTCCATTCGAGTAACAGGGCCTGTTTTTTGCAAAAAAACGCATTTTTCCGTAATTTTTGGTTTGTTTCGTCGATATATATGTATATATTGTAATAGTTAACCTAATTCAATAATGTTTTTTGTAATTGTAGATGTCGAATCAACGAATCACGATACGTTACGGTGGTCGTTGGGAACGAGCGGTCTACGTCGACGGGATAGATATGTGCCTTTTCTTCAGGAGGGATCAACTTACCCTCGATGGTCTTGTGAGCCAGATTCGTGCCGTTTTGCGCCCTCCGCCGAATATCGAGTACATGTTGTTCATCTTAACACGAGGCAATGATTTTAGGAGCGTGCGGTGCCCTTTGCTTAGCGACGACGATGTATCCCGCATGCTAGACGAGCAAAAGGACGATTGTTTCATTTTCGTCACCGAGATGCTAGAGGAGGCACATCCAAATGCACCCGAGGTGAATATTCCAGAAGTGGATCCGGATGTACCGACCGAGGGCGAGAGGCCTGTTGAGAATTCCGAGGACGACGAAGAAGCTCGTCAGACCGATCTGTTGCAGTCGTTGACCACTGAATGGACAGAATGGATTAGACAGCCGCGGGTCATCAAAAATATTCTGTCACGCCGTAATCTGTCCTCGAGTTCTAGTGCGGGAGCTGGCGAGCAACCCGAAGCAGCTCAGAATGCTCAGAATAATCCACTGCGCAACTGGATCATTCCACTGCCGGAGTTTGACCCCGCGGTTCCATTGCGATCGGTCGAGCCTCCCGAACTGGTGTATGGTCATATTGCAGTCGGCTCGACATTCCGAACGAAATCGGATCTGAAGATAGCGGTGGGGATGTATCACATGGAGCATATGGTGGAGTGTGCCACTAAACGCTCGACCACTGAACGGGTAGCGTTCGTTTGCAAGCGAGGTTCTGAGAAGTGCCCGTTCAAATTGTGTGCTACTGGGAATGACGAAACACTCTGGAAGATTACGAGGCTGAACTTGAATCACGAGTGTGTCAATGATTTGGATCGGACTGCCGATCGTCACGTGTCGAGCAAGGTTGCCGCTACTTACTTTGCACGTCAGCTAGTCGACGATGAGATCACACTGAAGCCGAAGACGATGATTTCTGATTTGAGGAGATTGTACGGAGTTGTGATCGATTACAGCTTCGCCTTGCGGACGAGGAACCTGGCCGTTGAAATGAGGTACGGCAACTATCAGGATTCATATCAGATGCTCCCGTCATATCTGCACGTGCTGAAAGAATGCAATCCAGGGACTCGGTATGATATTCAGACGACCAGTGAGGGCGTGTTCTGTCACATGTTTGTTGCACTTGGGCAGTGCATTAGTGCATTTCAGCAGCGCACTCTGCGTCCCGTCATAGTAGTCGACGCCACTCATTTGAAGGGGAAAAACAGTGGTGTGTTATTTGTTGCCGTCACGAAGGACGGAAACGAGCAGATTTTCCCGCTTGCCTTTGGTATCGGTCCGATTGAGAATGACCTGGAGTGGACGTGGTTTCTAGAGCACCTCAGGCTTTGCTACGATGCAGACGATCTGCTCATTGTGTCCGACCAGGAGGAGAAGCACCTCGAGGAGGAATAGGAGGAGAAGCACCTCGAGGAGGAATAGGAGGAGAAGCACCTCGAGGAGGCGGAGAATTATGTCGAGCTTTCCGAGATTTACGTCTCTCTAGTCTCTCTGCTGAAGAGCTGGGCGTGACATCGTCACGCATGCGGATACCTGTCGCCGCCTTCTTGAATGTCTTGGCCACGCTTTCGGCCACACGATCCACAAGCTTCTTCTTCTTCTTCTTCTCCATCTGCTTCTTCGGTGCCGGTGCTCGTGCCGGCGCCGCTGCGTGAGTTAAGCGGAGGGGAGGCTGGTACGGGACGGCATACAGCTCACCGGCCTCTGTCAAACTCCTGTAATACATCATCTCCTCCTCCTCCGGTGTCGGTGTGAGGGTCTCGTGCACTTCAAGCTAAAAGAAAACAATTAAAAAAAAAATTTATTAGATATTCGATAAAATTATTAATTCAAAATTATTAACGAAACAGATTGACGGTTACCTGCTCATCCTCGAAGTAATCCGTGAAATCGAAGTTAGTCTTCCTCTGCGTCCAATGCAAAAACCGGGGCCTTCGCGTCTCTCGGCTCCGAGTAGCGCACTGTCTCCCTAAAGCAGGAAAGGCATCGAAGGTCCAACACTGGAAGGCCCAAACTGGACCGTAAAAGTGATAAGCCGCTTTCTCGGCCTGATCAGCTGCCATCCCAGTAATGCTGATGTAGTGCGAGAAGTTCTGGAACGTGTAAGAACCCCAAGGAAACCACTCCCAGCCATCGTGATCCTCCACCAGTGTCCAGACCCAGTTCTCGACATCCAGCTTCTCTCGACCAATCAGAACGAAGTAGAGAATCAAGATGTTGGCAACCTTGAAATAATCATTTAGGTCGTTGCCCATCCGCAGACCATTGAACGAACTGAGCAGTGCTTCAATCTTCATCACTCTGCAACGGAATAACCTCCGATGGATGCCTGTAATGGGAGCTTCATGACCTTTGTCTGTGGGATCAAAGTTACTATCCCCAAAGCGCAGACCGGTGATCAGGGCGTATTCTTGTGCTCGGAACTTCACAATACGATCCCCGATAGCAAACCAGTGCTCAAACTCTGGTATTCTGCTCTTGCTAACGAT